>BJBW01000296.1:0-407500 GCA_004320125.1 Scolopax mira | reverse complement strand
TAATATTCAGTAATACATTTCCTAACTTAATTTACCATTCAGCTATCAGTCCAGGTGGCAGTAGTGTAGACACGAGTCCACACATTGCATGTGTCACAGACAAGTTGCTGTTACCGGATCCGGAGTCCAGCTGAACTCAGCGTTCAGTGCTGCCACTCTAAATTCACAGAATTTGGAGATTGACATTATACCTTGGTTTCTCTTCATTGCAACCAGGGCTAGCAATTTTTTAGCAAGAAACATATTTAGGTCTGCTCTGCTGAAAGGTGTGAACATAATTTATTCTGGTTTCAAAACATGAAACCAGTTTCAGGTGAGCTCAGGATTTGCTGTTCGATAGTATACCAAATGTCATCTCTAAATACAGAAGTCAGTTCTATACTTTTAGTCTTTGGCACAGGCTACTGTTTAGGTAAACATATGTGATACCTTATCTGACTGTGTCAGAAAGTATCTCAGTGTAAATTTCCAAAGTACTGTGGGAAAACTACTAAATGTAATGGGAGCGTGTTTCAGCCATGTGTGTTCCAGCCACAGCACTTTTCATTTTAATAAGTCACATTCGCAACACCTTGAAAATATGCCTGCATGCTTATTTATACTGAAATTCTTTTCCTTCCTGATCTGAAGAAAAGTTCATTTTATGGAGAGCAGATGTTTTTTAGCTTAATGCATTTTTATTCACATGTTTTAGCTTTGTTCAATAATTCTTAAGTACACTTGGGAATTCCAGAGCATGTAATTGTCCTGCAAGTTCACTCAGAGCCATGAGATGGCTTCAAGCTGGTGTGTCATTCAGCTGGTGGACATACCAATGGCTAAGGGTGTTTCTGATGAGCCCTTTACTTACGCATTTCTAAAACAATATCTTGGCAGCTTTGCTAAAGATTTATTTTACAGATTAGGGATATTCAGCCCCTGAATCAGTGAGCAATCCCAGGTCAGGGCGACACTGAGCATGCAAAGAGCTGACCCGGAGCGTATGGAGCTGAGGGGAAATTTGGACTGGGGGAAACTGGTGTGAAGTATTGCTTATGCATAAAACATTATGAGATCTCATTTACTGCTCTTTTGAAGGTATGAATTTTGCCACTCTTTTGAAAAATGGATCTTCATATTCAAACCGTGCAAAGTATCTCACCAGGAAATACGAGAAAAGTCTTGTTGAAAAGAAATTTTAGATTTTGAACTTCAGAATGTTGGAAAATATGAACGAGTGTATAAATTGTTTGCTCTCTATAGTGGTCCATCAACTGAATTTCTAACGGGCTGATGTGGAAAAAGGTGTGATCTGTGCATTTGTGTTCAGTGCTGTTCTGAAGGAAGAGAGGAACAGTCTGTACCATAGAAGTTCAAATGGAAAATTATTGCTTATGCAAGAGGGGACTGTAATTACCAGGAAAGTATGCAATCTTGTGAAAATAAATTGCAATAGATACATTCATAGATCACAACATTTTCTGCAGCATCAGCCACTTAAGTTCGTATCTCCCAGTTTCGTTTTGAATATAAAGTTTGAATCAATCCAAAACTGCAAGGCCAAACTCTTCTGAAATTTCCAACTTTCATCTGCTTTTGATACAAAACTATAAACCATAAATTGACTTCTCACTTCGTAATGAAACTCCAGACTCAGTGAATATTTGTGCTTTTTGTTTTATTGTAAAACTTTGAAACTTTGCCTTCCTGTATCCGTATGAACGTACTGCTTTTGCCCCTAAGGCTGAACTCACATGAACCCAATTTAACAAATTTGCTTTAAATAACTTTTTCAGTATTCTCTGAGTGCTGCTACAAAAGAAATTGTGCAGTGAGTAGTAGGCTATGAATGCCCAAAAAAGAGAAGAAAGCATACATATGCAGGCAAACACAGACATACTTTCTATTGTAGTTAGCTTTTTTTTCAGAAAGAATCTGAACCCATGCATTTCTCTTCCACCATAAAAAAAAAGAAGACTGTCTATCAGGATTTAATGGTACTAGCAAGTAGTTCTGTTGGAACATGATGAAGAAACAGACTGATGGTCAACCACTTTTCAATCTGTCGCTGTCGCCCCAGTTTTTTTCATGTTAAAAATTAGCTTATATTCCATTGGAACTGACCATCAGTTCCAATACTTTATCTTTGCAGTCACTTCCCAAAATTGTTCTTTTGGGCAAGAAATCTAATAAGCAATGTGGAAAATCAAGTGTGAATGAACTCCTTCCCTAGGCTGTCTTATTGAAATAACATTTCATGCAAATAATCTCATTAGTGTAAAGATTTTGTTCCCTAGTTTCTACCAGTAACTGTAGTTCACATGACTGAGCTATGAGCTCCTGTGGAAGACCAGAGGATTTGCAAGGATGACCATCAGAAGATTCGGCATTAAATAGTCAGAGAGCAGCAAATCCCACAACCTTGGGAGATTGCACCTCATTATGAGGGTGTGCCCTGCGTGAGGAATCATAGTGTTCGCTTCTGAGCTAGGCAGGCATTTGTCAAATGTTCCACAAGGTGGGGGGAAAAAGGTAGATTTCATGATAAATAATAATGCACTGGCTCCGACATTAAAAGACATCATTGGCTCTCTTCTCCATGGTGTAAATCAATGTAATGTGTGAATCCTTTAAAAGTAACATGAAATTTAAAATGGAAAATATGAGAAGCTAGTAGAATTACCGCTAAAATCATCCGTTTATTATCTAGGTGTGCTTAATAGCTTGCTAGCTGATGAAAAATCATTTGCTAACCCCAAGGAGTGGTTCATTTTTGAACTCAATCACTCAGCCATGCATTGGCCAGTGCTTTAAAAAATATACCTTGTATTACTTCTTTTGTCAATGTCTAGAGATAATTTATAATAGCAATAACTCCCATTAATACACCTACTAAGCAGTTTAGTCAGAACAGGTAAGATTTGCGGATGGACTTGAGATGTTTTAATAGCAAACCAATTATCCACCAATGATTCCAAATTCTTAGAGTGGTTTTTGGTTG
Source organism: Scolopax mira (assembly GCA_004320125.1). NCBI lineage: Eukaryota > Metazoa > Chordata > Aves > Charadriiformes > Scolopacidae > Scolopax > Scolopax mira. The sequence continues at coordinate 404,520 of BJBW01000296.1, read as the reverse complement.
GCCAGAAGTTAATTTAGTTATATAGTAATTAATAGACTCAGTTGTTCCATGGTAATCAAGATCCTGATTGGCAAGTTTGCTTCTTGTGTACGCTAAGGTAAACTTCCATTGCTCTGACATTACACTTACATACCCTTAATAAAGGAGTATAAAAGGGACCTTAACATAATTAGATTCTGTTTCTTTCTTCCCTGACTAATAAATTTTGCATTTCTGCAACAGATCTTTTCCCAAGCATTTTAAAACTTGTATAAGAATAACTACTTCCAGTTGTTCACACAGCAACTGAGTTTAAGAGGAGTTCCTTCCTGTTGGCTTGCCCCACACTCATGATCTTACAACCCAGTTACATATAAGTCAGACTCTCTCACCTTTTGTGGCAATGTGTAACTTGCACTCTCCTCTAAAAAGAAACACTAGGTTTATTTTCTGTCTGTACCTAGATGTAGGTGTTTAGGGCAATGGCTTGATGATACAGCTGGTTGCAGCAAATTTGCTGCCAATGAGAGCACTCCAATGCCTGCCACCCTGGGCATGTACCCTCATCTTCCTCTTTGGTCACAACACCTGCATTCAGTTTTCCCATTAACCAGCCAATATAGAGTTAAAATGGCTGAGAAGTAGCCCTACAAGGAGTAAATTTAGTTTAACGCACTGATCTGGTTTACCATTTGTCCAGATGAACACCAGCACTCAGCAAAGGAAGGGATAGGAACACATGTCGAGCAGACCTGAGGACACGGAAAACTTCTTTTGGTAGCAGTTAGCCATTAGATTTGGTCCACTGGATACTAAATAAATGAACCCTCTATAGCTTAGATTTAAAGAGGGGAGTCACTCCAAGAATGCCCTTAGCAAAGAATCTGCTTTATATAGATGTTAAGGATTCCTGTATCGTGTTTTTAAAGTCTATTTCGTCTTGAAGTTTAACAGAGGATAGTTTTAGGTTCTGAATATTTTCTTTTGTTCCTCTAATACCAGAAGTCTTATTAGTGGGTGGAAAAAAAAAGAATAGAAAAATAGAAACCAACCCTTGAACATCAGAAATCAGACCTAAGATATTTGTTTCTTCTTCCTTTGGATAAGTTCACATGTTTTATCTCATGAATCCAAGGCAAAGATGCTTTTGCAAATCTATGGGATTTGTGCAGAACAGGGAATGTGTTTTCTGGGCGATTGATGCTGCTGTCCCATAGGTTTGCTGCACAGTGTTGTTATGCTTAATTGGTAAGCTCCACATTAAGTCATGTGCGTGCTAAGGGGTTCAGGGATCGTATTTTTTTCAGTTTCTTGAACATGATTACATTTTTTGTAATTTACATTTTTAGCCACTAAACAGTGATACATTATATTTAGAAAATGAGATGCTCTGAGTGTTAGCAAGATGTGACAGTGACAAATCTTATGAACGTTAATACTGAAACCCATCATAGTTCAAGTCTTACTTGCTTGTATTACAGCTTAGTCTAAGGTTTGGGAGGGGGAACGTTCTAGTTATCAAATTGTCATTGTTCAAATGCCTTTTTTTTTGCTCAATTTAAAAACAATATGCAATTGTGGAAGCTGTATTTAGTGGTTATGAAACATTTAGGAAAAAGTACAAAGAAGAAGTCATTTCCCCAAAGGTCATAAATAAGTCACAGATTTGCAGCTTTTGCAGTGTGTCCTACATATATTTTGTGCTTATGTAGTCTGTACAAATGCATAGCCATTGCCTAATCAGGAAAAAAAATATATCCTGAGCTCCCTGAGTTTGTACCAGTAGTGTTAAGTGTCTGTCAGAGTTTCTATTGTGATCACCCTTTCAGGGATTTATCACTCAGCTCTAATACCTGGCTCCAGGCTAAAAATTGGCATACAAGAAAGCAGATTTGGTTTAAAGATATATTGAAGGCTGCAGAAGTAGGCAAAGTCACTCTCTGGCTTTGGAGTTCTGTTTTCAGCAGTGCACCTGAGCGAGGGCTTGGGGATTTACATCTCTCTGGGGTGTCTGGGGGAAGGGCTCAGCATCTCGCTCTCCCGAGATGCCATGTGCCTGCAGGAGATGCTGTTTTCCAGCACCAAGCTCTGGGCTGTGGTGTTGTGCTGCTGGGTTCAGGGGCCAAACAGTGCACGTGCTTAGGACACAATGTTGTTGTTGCACAAGTGTTCCCTTTGGGTTGGAAATTCCAGATACACCAAGCCTTTGACCTGACAGGGGGACCAGGACTAATATTCTCTAATAAGTGATATATTTCTGTAGGTTCTGAAATTAAAAAAAAAAAACAATAATAATGTTTAATAATATCTGCAATGGGGGTAAAATAGGACATAGTTCTACAAAGCACAAGCTGCTTTGTCATGTCTTCTGGGACAGTACATCTACTGCTTGTCCCTCATGCAAGAAGACTCTCAAGATAACAGCATAGGTACTTGGTATCAGGTCATCAGAAGCCTGAGCTGCCTCTTGTTACTTCCTTTACACCGAGGTTTTGGCTTGACATTTTCTCTCTGTAGTTCCCCTGAAAACCTTTTTTTTTAAACTCCTATTTTATCCTGCCCAAAGTATAATAAGATTTTTGGAGAAATCAAAGAAAAAAAATCTTTGTGCTAAAGACTTTATAATCTGTAGGTTATATCCTGTAAACTTTCCAAACCTTTCCATGTCCCTGGCTATCTTTCCCAGGACTTACCCTGGATATATGTTACTGGAGGACCTAGGCAGCATACAAGGAGCAGCAATGAAAATAGTGGTGTTCTGTGGGATGTCTCTGTGGTGTGATGGGCTGCAGACACTACCTAGCTATTCATGGGGCAGGGCCAATGTGCTCTTCTGACCCATTGTGTGACACTGTTGGCAGTGTTTGGGTGGGAGCTCTCACTCTGGGCTGACATCTGAGATCATAATGACTTTGTAGAAGCTCCTCATTTACAGTTTTTCATGTCAATATTGAGCGGGCCAAGGGTTCATAGTAATACACATTGACACATTAGAGACCATATCGCTCTGTCTGGCCAATCATCCATAAATTCTAAGAGGACTACATGCATCATTTAAAAAAAAACAACAATAAAACACCACCACCACCATCATCAACAACAAAAAAAACCAGAAAATCGGGAAGCAGCAAATATGTATTCATGGTTAAAGTCTGGGATTACATGCATGCTGGCTAAACAAATGCAGAGTTAAAGCTGTGATTTACCCAGCCTACCTTTGTAATACTCACAAGCACAAGGCAACAGATTGAGTGCAGAGTGGAAGCATTAGCTCTGCGTGGTTTTGATTTTAAGGGGGTGATAGGGTTGCAAGACCCTTAACATTGTTTTGACCCACCATTTTTTATGGTAATAGTGCTTCTATGTTGTTACCTGATGCTATAGCGTGTGATAATATGGGAAACAGCTCGGTATTTAAGTTAGTACTCTGGTCTCTCGTTGTGGGTGTGCTCTATTCTAATTCAGTTAGAACTATTTCACCATATTCCATACCGAACCCATTGATCTTTTGTTTTGAAAATAAAAACAAAATTATGCATTTGTTTTGTGCTGTTTGTTTTGTATTTTTTAATAAAAACCGGTTACAGTAAGCAGTAAAATATGCTAAATTTGTGCATTGTAACTGCTGGAAAGATTTCTGAGTCTTTGTGTACTGCAGTTATTTTGGTATTAGTTGACGTTGCTAGATAAGGCAGTACAGCTATATCTACCTTGTTAGAGCTGGTATTTCTAGAAACCAGGGTTTTTACCTTTTGTCTACAGCAATCTATCAAGACTGTATTTCAGACTACAAATTTTTCTAAGAGGAAACAAAGCAAATAGCATCCTTTAGCAGGCGTAAGTCCAACAAATGTCAAATTCTGAACAACATTACTTTGTGTCTCTATTTAACATTAAAGCTGATGGCTTTTTGACAGGTTTATAGCTGACAACTTCCATAGCCAGTCATGCAGCACAATTATGTTTGAGCTAATTTGATGAATCAACTTGATGTTCTATAGTCCCAGTTGGCTTCAATAGCGTATGTGCTCAATTTTCTGCTGGAGGTCAAAAATAAGCTTTGAAATTTGGCTAATCCCATCACATCCGCAGAACATGTCTGGTGGAATAATCTTTGGACATGAAGTCTTGACTAATGCCAGAAATAGGAAGGAAAACTTAGTAATTTCATTAGACCCATCAATCATGAATCGTGTAGGCACAGCAATCAGGGGTCTCATGTCCAGCAATTTACTTGTAAGCCTTCAAATGCTTAGTAGGAGGAACATTCCTCAAGCCTGTGTCTTGTTCTAGAAGAAAATGGGTCTTATTGTTAATCTACATTTAGAACAAATGCTAAGTGAATGGTGATGGGGAGGGAGAATGCAAGGGTTTTCTAATTATGTCTTTCCTGAAAAGTCAGGCTCTGCCATGGCAGTGGTATATGTTAGAAATGCTCTGAACCATGCTGGTTTTAGAACTGCAATTTTTATAGTAAAACCATTACTAGTCATGAGACTGAAGCATCTCAGAAATTAAGCAGGAGCAAATGCACTGAAACTTCTAACACAAGCTTTAACAGATTTCCCCAACCAATGTATTTGGTCCTTATTCATTTTTTAATGGGTCTTAGGCATAGAAATTTCAGTCTAACTTGATGGTTGCACTTTTGGGCATTAACATTGCTCCAAAGTGGAAACTAAAAGCTTCAGCTTTCATGATGGCTTGGCATAGAAAAGGCACACACAGCTAAATTCTGCTATGTTCTGTCATGCTTTGACACAGTTATGGTCAGATAAAGATCCAGTACTATTGTCCTTGATTGCACAAGGTGCCCATGGTGGCTGATAGGTGCTCTAACTCTCTCCTAGCATGCAAATTTTAGGAAATAAAAGTTTTGCTTCCTTGAGACACAAACTGGTAGTCTCTGCAGACCAGTCCCTGGCAAGAACAAGAACACATGTAAGTGAATATACCTGAAAGGGGCAGTGGTGCTGCACAGTGTTTACCAATGTGTTGTGCAAATAAAAGGAGTGTAATGAGTCTGCTACTGTTCTGGCTTTACCTTGTCTTAAATGTCTTCTTAGCTATATGTTGGCAAATCTGTCAGCGATAAAATGCAAATACTTCAACAAGAGGTTTGGCTTTAGCTCTGCCATATGCATGAGATTCTGGGGATCAGGAGGATCTTTCCACTGTGATGTTCTGAGTACCAAAGGAGAGAAGACCTATGAGCTACACATGGTTTGTGATTTGGGTCCCATGACACAGTGAGTGCTGGTGTGTTAGGGTGGGTGCTGCTGGAAAGAAGTCTCCACCACAGGAAGAAGTACTGAGGCCAACATTTCTAAGTCATGCTCAGCAGAACTCAGATTCTTCCTGTGTTTGGGCAGTGTTCTTTTAAATGCAAAGATTTTCTTAAAAGCAATGAGTATTCATTGTCTTTTTCTTCATGGAAACCTCTTAGAAGTCCTTCTCTCTAGCTGAATTACCTGATCTGTGTTTTGGGACTCTCAGCCATGTAAAGATTTTGGTGTGCACTTGAAAAGGCACTTGGCAGTAGCTGGTGCAGAGTGTACGGTCAAGGAAGGAGGCCTGCAGAGCTGTCCCAGTGCAAGGAATCTGGATCTGACAGAGACACCTGCATCTCTACACTTTTGTTTCTAGTTGCATGTGTCTTATGTTATGATGAGGAAGGAACAAAATTTGGACTCCCATTTCTGCTCTGATGATGCTACATCCAGGAGGCAGAATGCATGAGATTTTGTGAGAAGGCTTTCTTTTTCAGAGAATACTGGCCTTGTAAATTGTGTATGTTTTCTACCACACGCACACACATATATGTATATAAATGAAACGTCTGTATATGTGTACATGGTTGTGTGTATGTGTATTTGTTTAATGCAGAAGCCACTAACATGGGATGAAGCAGTTTTCCTGGCTACAGAGCTGATGATGCTCCTGCTTTTGCTGTGTGTAGTGGAGTGCTACCATTGCTGAGCCACCCTTCACCTCTCTCCTTCACTCCCTGCCTTATAACAGACAAGCTGAGATGAGTCACGGTCACAGAGCTGTGTTTACCAGCAGTATGTACTGAATCACCAGGCTGGATGCAAGAAAAGTACCAAATGCATACATAGCTATGTATGCATATGAATATGTGTGTATGCACATACTTTTGTATTCTGTTTCCACTGATTAGATCTGAACTATTACTGGCACTAAATTAGGCAGCAAACAGATCTGGGTCTGTTTCTCTTTTTTGCTCTCAGCAGTAACTCACTTTACATCAAAGGAGTGGATTTTTAAGAAACACTTTTGATTCTTAACTTGAATTTGTAACAATTTAAATGATTTACAAGGAGAGACTCATTTGATAAGGAATGACACAGTCTGAACATTTATATGAATACGAAAGAATTCTAATGAAGCCTGGAGATTGGACTTTTTCCTATCAACATTTCAGAACATTTAATTTCCGTTTTAACTGTTTTTCTCAATATATAAAAATATGTAATATTAGCCTAGGTTCACCTTTGCCAGTTAGTAACAAATTGTTCTCTGTGTATTCATAACTGATGTTTCTGTGTTCGATCTGTTTTCCTGAAGTTTGCCAGTGTAGTATTCCAACTCTTTTTTAATTATTTTTTTTTTTATTTGGGTATTTAATGAGAAGAAACAGCTGGAATAGCCTGAACTAGTTTTCTCTGAAGGAGCAGTATCATGCTCAGACTGTCTGCAGATCTGAATTGCGTCAGCATGTCTTTCTGGGGCCAACTCAGCATCCTTTCTTTGCCTCTTGAATCTGACACTGCACTGATGGGCACGGTGCCAGCTGTTGGCAAATTGGGCCCATAGTTCTTCTCATTCTTATTGAATCAGCAGCTGTTTGCATTATCAGTTGAGGAACTTCACTCACTGTTGTGGCTAGTCCCAGAGCCGTCATGAGTACTGGTGCAAAAGCATTTAAAATAAAGAAAAATAAGGAGGTTGATCTCGGTGCTCTGTCCCTGCTTGCATCAAGCAGTGAGATTAGCAGTGCTTTAACACCTTATTTATGATAAGAGAAGGAAGTGACATTCTAGCACAAAAATCCCCTGAACTTGAATCAGCCTAGTCTCAAGGGGCTTTTGTGTTTTTGCCTCCATTTTGATTCAAACTTCTCTATGCATTAGTTCATGGGAAGTTTGAGACCTGTTTACCAGGTAATCTGATCAACACTGTGACTCACCCTACACTTTAAAAAAAAAAGATAAACCAAATGAGACAGGGAGGTGAGAAAGAGCTCTCAATGGTAATATATTTATATTAGTTGTGAACAAAGAAGGAAAACTTCCTTCCTGAAAATAGGTATGTGTTTTATATGCAAAAGATAAAAATCTGCATGTATACATGGATCATCTTGGTGTGTTTTACGTGGTGTATCCCTGCTTCTGGGAACCCAAGGTGCTGAGAAAGTTTTGGGGCTTCCCAGTGCACACTGCTGTGCTGGCGCTTTCAGGCTGGTAGGTTAAGGCTCTGAAGTTTGCTCTGGGGTGCTGAAGGGTGTGTGCAGTTTGTGGTGTGCATGTATGGGGAGGAAGGGAAAGCAGAGAAGATAAGGAGACACAACTAAGAGAAGGAGATACAATTGTGTATATTCCTGGTCAAAAGTCCAATACAACGCTGGACATATGATGTAAGGAGAAATACATTTGCTGCAGCAGAAGGTCCCTTCCTCGCCTGTGTTTTGATGTATCTACAGTGCTTTGTCTCCTTACGTGTTCATAAAACATTATGCATTTGAAAATAGCAGCTTTCCCAGTGCCATATGCTGAAAAATCTTAAGTACAGTCTTAAAAATCATGAGTGGCTTAGGAAATTATTTTTTTTTTAATAACACATATTGGATTCTTACAGTTTGCTTTCTACTTTTAGAGCTGGTATGTTCTTGATTTCAAGTTTTTCCCTATGACTATAAAAACTGCATGCTTTTTTTTGTTTTTTGTTTATCTTTTTCTTTTTAATGAAATATGAAAATCTCAGGAAACTAGAGGACTGGAGGAAACAAGCTTTAAAGACAAGTACTAACTATCCTGAGACTAGCAATAAAATAAGTAGAACTGGCTACACTGAAAAATGGTCATGATTTCACACAGCCTCTGTCCAGTTACATGCCTGATTTATGAGCAGCTACCTCAGTTGTGCACACTAAAACCAGGGGAACTGCATGGGCAAATGGCTGATCAGTTATACTTGTGGACAGTTATCAATCTTCCCTGTTCATGCTTGGGATGTGCATGTGTTTTGTATAGGCAACTGCAAATTCCATGTATTTGCACATTTGTCCCGTAATAGTTGACCAAATATTTGTTCTTAGCAGCTACTGTTGCTATATTGTCATTTTCATTGCTAGGTTGCTTTGGCACTTATGTTCCATACATTTGTCATTTGAAGGGAACCATAATGCAAGCACACTATTAAAAAATAAGAGTTGGCATGTCCTATTTTTCAATTCTCAGTTACAAGCATTCAAAAGGAGAAGTCAGTAGTTATCCAGGAATGTCTGATCAGCACATCCTGTTCAACTATCTCCTGTTGAGTGCTCAGAAATAAAGGACACAGGAATTGCTACTGAGTTTTAGTTGCTAATGCAGTGGTTCTCAGAAATGTAGGGGTGTGTCTTTGGCGACCCAAATCTTCCTAAAGATTTGTTTTTACACCAAAGTTTTCCTACCTGACTAACCTGAAACATCACATACAGTTATAATGGTAGATACTCAAATATATATATATATATATATATATTTATATATATGTGTGTGTATATATATATATTTGATATATACCTGTGATATAACAAACACCATTTTTGTTTGAAACATCATATAGCCATGTTTTTGTCTTTTAAACCATAAAGAAAATCAACTTTAAAATCTTTCTGACTTAGGTAAACTTTAGAAGTTACAGAGAGTTGTACTCATGCATTGAAGGACAAAATTTGAAGTTAAGCCCTTCAAACCCCCATATGGTAATTTGTATGTTTCCTTTTTGCATACGTAACTAACAGATGCTGCAATGTCTTCAGATGCCTTCCATACCTTCCAAAATACGCACAATATATGCAGCCATTGTAGGTCTGGAGATTATATCTGTCAAGACTGGCTGCACGTGCAAGAAACATGATGGTAAAATATGTGGCAAATATGGGAACTGCATGAACAAGAAGTTCTGTGCTTGAACTCTTCAAATGAGTCTGACACTGGCCAACTGAAGAGTTGATACACTCAGGAAACTGCATCTCTTACCTCAAGAAAATCAGATGACATCAGTATATCATCTACCATCGAGTTTCTTTCCACATTTTATCTGAACTACTTTTTATTTGAACGATCAGCTCTAAGTATCTCGTAAAGCTACAGAGATAATAAAATAGCCTTGAGGCCACAGAACAGGTCAGCGTCTCCTTGGGGTGTGTTGTAGCTATGTGTGTTTTGGTACAGCAGTATTGATATCTTCTAGAGACAAAATATTCACAGATAAGTAAGGAAAATAATGGAGCTGGTATTTTTCGTTCTTTTTAGTATGGTTGTGGTGGTAAGAAGGGAAATGCTATTATTGTTTGGAGCCCTTGAATCTTTCTGAGCCTTCCCAGGGACATCTAGTTTCAGGATTTTGACCACATGATATGCCTTGGATGCCAGTTTAATTAAGACTTTGTCTTGTGGCCCCACCCCAACTGTGAACACAAATGTCTCTGTGGCAAATATGATAGCTGATTTCATATTGAGAGAGTGTTTGAAGTCTTAATAGCATTTTTTTCTACTTTGTTGGCTTTAACTTTATAAATTATTAAAAAAAAAAAAAGGTACTATCCACATACTATTGTTCCTCTTAGGATCTACCTGCTGTGTTTCCCTTGCTATGCAGGAGGAGAAGGATTGTCTGGTCTCATAGCCTCTGAGCTACATCACACTGAGCAGGAATTCACAGGCTTTCCAACTTTTTGAGAGTTTTCAGAGGTGCAGCACTTTTTCTTTTTTTTTTATTCCCCCCCTGTATCTCTGACTCTCAGTATGTGAGACTGCAGAGTCTTTCATCATACATCCCTGCAGCCCTCAGCTACGGTTTTGATCACAGGGACCAGACATGCAGAGAGGGGATGTGTCCACGCTGACTGAGGTTATGTTAGAGCAGGGACTCAGACTGGCTTCCTCAGCTTCAGATCTTAGCTCTTTTTATTTCTTTGCAGAGCATAATTTACATATGGGGCAATGGGGGCACTATTGATCTCTTTTGACTGTATCTGTTCATGACTACTAACAGGCTAGACAGATCCAGATTTCTTAAGACTAAATTAAACTTAATTTTCTGAGTCAGATAAATATGTTTGTTTCTTAGTTACTGTATGTGCTTCTCTGTTGACTTGAAATGTATTCTGTAATCCCATGCATATGTGATTTCTTTCTTAGTAGTCCAGAGTGCACTCTATAGATAACACTTTCATGGTATTTTAAATTCCTATATCTTGACTGTTTTCAGAGAAATGAATATGGTTTAACCTTCTCTAGAGCAAGGATAAACTTTGAAATGAAAACTAACATATGGTCTGTGTGCTATTTTTAAAACTTTATTTTATAATTTCTGAGCTGATTTTGAGAGCTGATTATTATTTAACAAGTGAAACAGGCTGTCAGTGTGACTGCTGCAGTGCTCTGTGGATTAGTCCTCAGCTTTCCAAAATTCAGTGGAAGGGAAGCCCTGCAGGAGAGGGTATTGTAGGTCTGTGCTGCGGCCCATAGGCAGAGCTGCTTGGGGAAAACTTCTTGCTAACCCCTGATGTTCCCGGCTGTAGCAAGAGCCTGTTAGTCTGTCACTTTTCCTGGCACTAAATTCACTCACACGTTTTTTTTTGTTAAATATACTGGCTGTCAGACTACATTATATTTCTTCATGATCCGCTGCATTTTCCATGTGTTTCCTTGACGAGATCTTCCATACTCTACCAAAGAAGACCCTTTCCTCCTTCCTCCCTTCTGCTCTGTCCCACAGATGCAAACCCCAGAATTGTCCGGGAGATCCCCAAAGCACAACTAGCTTCCCCTAGCTAAAGGATCCATGAAATCCACTCATAAATCAACCCAAGGGTGTTCTAGTAGGAATTTAGCTGCCTTTCTGGGATTCTGCTAAGTATAAAGAGCAAGAATCCAGATATAAAAAAATCTTAAAGGAACCTTCCAAACCTTGGAGAAGACAGTGGATACTGTGCAGCTATTGGCCTGGCTAATGTATGGGGGAAAGCAGGGTTGGATAAATGTGGATACAGTGTCAAAACATGTGAGGAATCCATTTGCACATTACTATGGAAATTTTTTCTCAAACAAAAACTTCAAGTACAGATGTCTAAATGTTGCAGGCCCTGCTGTTTCATCTTTTGTGTGATGTTGTCTCTATTCCCAGTAGACTCCAGGAGTACACCTCAACTTCACTGCTGCTGCATACAAATATTTGCCTGAAATATACAGTACATTGTAAGGTCACTTGCAACTATGCCTGGAAAAATCAGACAAAAAAAAACTGAGCAAGTTTTCACAATTGAAATTAAGTAGGTCAAGGATCCAACTAGCTTGTCTGGTAATGTGCTCTACAAGCTAATGAGATCTGGAGAGAAGAACCACATGTATGAGGTTGCCAAGGTGAGCATACATCCTCATTACAAACCAATGAACAGGAGTAGCAGTCTCTGATTTTTGTTTTATCTTTACCCAACAATGCACTCTAAAAATGCTTTACCCTGCCTACAAAACTTTCTGGCATGGGTAGAAGTGTGTTATGAATGTAATTAACTGCTCTGTTGATTACAGAATGTATCCCTTCATCTTAATGGGTGGGATGACCAGGCATATATACTTATGTACTTACATTTCACTTGTATCTTCAAATAGATAAGAAAGATGTATTCAGTGATTATAGTATGCAGGATATGATGTTTATCCCATAGCTGATTATACCATAGGTGAGTTAAGACCTCATTAAGACTTTGGTGTCAGATCTAGTGCTGACTTGCATGTTGGATAAAATCATTTCCCATGCTATATAGGTTTTATGAATCATAAAGATATAAAACACTGTTACAAACACTGCTGTGAAATAAGTATTATAGAAAAACAGTAATACATAGTCATAAGGATATATAATTATATATATGTGGGTATATATATAATGTTTAGTCTAGACATGAGTATAATTATGCACAATAAGATGTGACATCTGAGATTCATGCGTTATAAATCTTTTTTAAAAGGAAAATGGTTAAGTCTGTGAAAATCTTAATTTTTCCCAGCATTTCTCTGCCTCAGTGCCTTTTTATATCCGAGTTCTGAAAAGCAGGCAAGGCAAACCATTTATTCTTGAGCCATTTTCTTTTAGTGTCCATCTTCTCATGTGGTCCAAATGCCACCAGTGTGCTCTCTAATGTGCAGATGAAACAAACTCTTTTGTTGTCCTCAATCAGAAGACAGAGAGCTTGAGGCTGCAGAGTTGAAAGCAGTGGCAGCATGGTCTGAAAATAGAGCTGGACAGTATAGTCTGTTATTTATAATTTTACAATATCTTTTTTTCTAATGGAACTTCTAGGCTTGCTTGGAGAGTCAGGGCATGACATGACAAAACCAGAAAAGATAAAGAAGTTATCTCTCAAATATTCACATTCGCAGCCACTTTGGCTGGAAAATGAAGAACCAGATTTCAAAACCTGGCCAACTTGGCCAAACCATGCCTGCAATTTGCAGGAGAATGTGAATGGAATTAATTGTGTGTGGAATTTAGGCTATTTATTTGTCTTAAGAATTTAATTTTGGTGAAAGAAAACAGACATTTTAGTATTTAATATATGTTCACAATTCAGTTCCAGAACTGAACCTGCAGGGCTGCAAAAGCTGGGAAGGCCCAGATAAGGCCAGGATGAGAAAGCTGCTCAGAATAAAACCATTCAAGATTAACAAATTGCAAGACATCTTAAACAATTTAGGCAGCATATTGCTTGCTCACAACTGTATTTTCTGCTTTGCTGGATTTAACTTGCTTTGACTAGTGTTGAAGGTTCAAACCAGTTGGGGACCACACAGCTTTATATAATTAAACATTAAACTGGTTAGTGGGGTTAAAACTGTTAAGTATATCAAACTTTCAGGGCATTCATTGAACAGTATGTTTATTTCATTTGGCATGTTATTTTAAGTATACCTAAGAAAACAGCAAATGCAAAATGCCACGGGTAACAGAGAGGCTGCAGAGAATAAGCAGAGGACACGGGATGTTCAGATGCTGAAAGTTTGCATCTCTGCAAACAAGGCGTGAGAGATTCACATGCCATGTCAACTCTCAGATGCATTCAGCAAATTCTTCTGACAACGGTGCAGGAGAACGCGAGTGCTTTGTTGTGCATCCTACTAGAAATATTACATACTGCAGAGAAAAGAAAACAGAGAGGGTCGGTCAATATTTTTCTTGAATTTACTCCTAGAGGTAGAAGCTCTGCCCGGAGTATTCCATTTATGTTTGGAGCTCTGCACTATATCATTGTGCTGCTCTGTAAAGTAAATTTATTCCTGAAAAAAAAAAACCCCAAAACTTTCCTTGTAACATGTAGTGCTGCCAGGAAGGTCTGAGGGATTAATTGATTTTTTTTTTTTTTAATCTGATGTACAGATACATTTTCTGGTATAAACCAGAAAATAAAACAATTGGTTTATTTCCAGGCTTTATTACACTTTTTGAAGTTTTTTAATTTATTAGATTTTAAAGTGAATTGTCACTTGCAGATGAAGAGTTTAAAGGAATTTAATCTAAAAAATAGAGGAAAAAAAAGTTTTTACTTATTAAAACTTAAGGGTCTTTTAGTTTTTTTTCCCCTTTTAAAACAAATCTTGCCCCTCATCTGTGAATAATTATGACATGGAATGTCATTTTTTGGTCTGTAAAATCTTTGCATGAAAAATTTCACAGAGCCCAACACCTACACCTGTAAAATGCTGATTTAAGCTCTCTTCATTTTTTTAACTGCATGGCCCACGTGCGGGAGGGTGGATTCTGTTTCTCAGAGTAACACTATTTTGTTGTTTGAGTGCATCAGAAACAACCTAACAAAGGGGAAATCTCTGCATACTTTGAGTGCCCTATAACTCAAGGAGCTCCTTGGGTGGATATTTTGTGGCTGACCACTAGGTATGGAAAGCCAATGTAAGGAGAGTCAGCCTACTGCCGAATTCCTTACTCCAGCTCAGCTCTCTCTCTCTGAATAAGGATGAGCCAAGGAAGAGTAGAGGCCAATGAAAATATTCCGACATTAGTTCCTGGTGGTCTACTGTCACTATGTATATCATTTCATTAAACATCTTTGTCGTGCAGTATATAATTTGGCTCCAATCGCTTGGGTTTGACTTAAAGAGAAGAGCCAGACTGGAGGCTCAATTTATGCTTTCAAATTTCTGGCTTCTCCTGTGTTCTAACAAAAATATTTTCTGTTGATGTTTTTAAAAGCTACGTGCATTTCAGGTGAGGTTTTCTTGATGCCTTAAAAGTGCTTAGCTACCAAGATATCTGCTTCTGGCTACTGCTTATTTCTCTGGAAGGTTGTTAGGAAACTAGAGCTTTCAAGAAAGGAAGTATTGCCCAGTGAGGTCGTTTCCTCCTCTTTCCACACACAAATGGACAGGACAGAAATTTCACTGCTTGCCTTTACATTCCTGCTTCCTGGCATGTATACCAAAAAGATGAAAATTCTGTTATTACACTCAAACAAAAGGGTCCTTTTCAGAGCAGGGACATTTACCCATTGCTTATAAGGAGTAGGCATGTAGAGTGACAAAACAAGTGAAAAAATTTTTATTAAAATAGTTGATCTTTTGAAAACTTCTGCATTCAAACCTATGGATTTGAAATTTAGAGTATGAAAAAGTAATCTGCTCCAATGACCCATTAGCAAATATTTTCAGGAGGGGAGTTCTAAGCTGTGAGTGTATACAATTTTTTCTCAGGAAAACTGATACATACTTAGAACACTAAGTATGGCTACTAGTAATACACAAATGCTTTAAACTTTTACATATATTTGGCTCCATTCAACAGATCAGTGTGGAGGTTCAGCTCATTAGCATTTGAGCAAATTTGTTACACTTTTAAGGACTGTTTTCAGAATGGCCTAACCCGACAAATGCAGTGAATTCCAGATGCTAATGGCACCATTTATCAAGACAGAGCTTTTTAACATAATGCATAAACCTTTCCTACATGGTAGTTTTACTGTGCATTCAATTCCATTGCAATTCACTGCTTCAGGCAGAGGAAACGACAAACTTAAGCAATGTAAACACACTAGGAAAAGGCTCTTAGATCTGTGCGGCTCCCAGAGATGAAGTACTTATTTCCACAAAATTTGGCTTCTACTGTAACAGAGTAGGATGAACTACTCTGGGGACTCTGGAGTTAAATTGTCTGTCTAGGTGGCTTTTTCTCCTCTCTGAACTATCTGAGCATCTTGTACCCTATTAAAGGTTCTAAAAAGTGAAAGCATCTTACTTTTTGAGGAGTTACTTAGAGCTTAAATTGCTTTGGCAAGGGGAATCTTTCTTTGCTGTTTGTTGGGTTCTGCTACACAGCAAAGCTCATGTTAACTAAACTCAACTAATATTTTATTGTTACTCAGCCTGTTTACTCTCTGTAGGTACAGTGTAGCTAGCTGTTATGATACCAGAACTCTGTCCTCTTGGTGGTGTTTGGAATAGTATTAAAAGTAAGAAACTGACCATGCAAATAATAAAAAACATTATTTTGAGATTGATTATATTGAAGCCAATATTAAATAAGAAACAAAAATATGTAAAGAATCCAACCATTTAACATACTCCCTGTCTGCAGCCCATATCTCTATTTCTAATAGCTCAGAATTTTCCAGTCTCCTTGACATTTGAAAGTGATCCCTGTGAAACCAGCCTGATGTCTGCTTCTCTGCAGAAGCTAATAGCAATGACCATATTGCTCCCATTCCCTGGACTCAAGACTTTTCATCTCTCTAGACTCTTGTATCTTGTCAGAATAAGCCGACACTTCAAAATGTAATGAATGTACTTCCCCCAAAAAAAGTTGCATATTCCTGAAGGTCCCAGTTCTGGAAAGCAATTAAGTATAGACCTAATTTTATATTTATTCTCCTTATCACTTACAGGGAGGAGCTCCAGTTTATACCAGCTCACAGTCTGACCAAAGGGCTGTAACTGTTACCCATGCTGGTGTGAGATCATGGGATTCTTTTTCTTTTTTCCTGCCTATTTTATTCCAAATACAGTTGGCTTCAGGTTCCCATCTCCTATTATTTACAGTGCAAGAATTTTGGGCCTTGATGCTACAAATGTTTCTGCATGTTTAACTACAAGCATATGAGTACTCCCAAATGAAGGCCCTGGAACTCTTCATGTCTTAAGCGCACAGCCTCCAATCCTGGAAATTCTTGTGCATATGCTTTTCTTTACCCCCTTGAGCACTCTCATTAATTTCAGCAGGACTACCCACAGTAGTAAAGTTAAAACACGCACATAAGTATTTGCAGGTTCAGGTCCGTAGTGACATTTCTCATCCTCCAATGTTATTTTATCCCCAAGCCTGTTCATTGTCAAAAAATGAATCTTTGAGTAATCCAGCCTCACAACTCCCCTCAAACCCCTTCCTGGAACTTATTTTATATTCTGTTCTCTGGCACGGCCTATGGACAGCAGCAAGGCTGTCCTAAATCAAGTAACCTTAAGAATCTGACATGAATTGACAAGAGCCAAGTATGGCTGAGCTAAAGTTTAAACCGAGCTGAAGTGAATAGCTCTCCCTGCTGTAATTTAGTTTTAGTAGCACTCCTTGCAGTTGCTCTCTGCATCATCTGAAGATGTTTTTAATGACACAAAATAAACTGGATGGGAATTATAAACAGGAGACATTTAAATGCCCAAATGCTGGAATATGTGTTCTTAATTGACCTGGAAGAGAGGCCTCCATTGCACTTTTATATATTTTGTAACCTTTTACTCCAAATGGGCACTTGAGTTTTGAAGTGGGACAATTAAGTAGTTTCACAGCTTTGGTACAAAACTCATCTGTGTTATTGAAAGTTGTGCTGTGTAGGTGTGAGCAGCAGAGAACCTCAGAGTCCTGGATGAACAGCCGGGAAATCCTCTTCCAGCCCCATGTCAGGTCTCTGGGCAATTATGTCTCCACTGGTGAAGAGCAGAGGCTGTTTTTGGTAAGGCATCATCCCTCAAAGCCTGCACATTTTCTTCTGTTTCCTTACAAAAGCAGCTGCACTGCAGTAAAGGCAAATCTGGTAACAGCAAGAGGGGCAGAGCAGCCCGATGTGCTCAGCTGAAAGGCAGGAAATCCTGACTGCTATTCCTGGCTCTTACATTGACTGCTCGAGGCCTGAGGCGAGAGGGTTGCCTTCTCTAGCATCATTTATAACATCAAACAATGCACCTGAAAACTAACAGTACTTTACAGGACTTAATTCCTGTTAAAGAAGTTTAGGGCTCTACTTTGTGCGTATACATTACCAATGTATTATTGCACATACAGGAAACGGTGAAAAAAGCAGATTAAGAAAATAGATGTAACTTCTTATGTAAACACATAGATCGGATGTTTTAACAGCTTACATCCATCAAATGCACATGTAGTTCTGTTCCTAAATTATGTCCAGAACTGCAGGTGCAAATAAAAAGTAATTTCTCTTGCAAAGAAAGGGACTTACTCGTTGTATGTGGACACATACAGCAGCTTGACATGAATGTGAAATTGTGGTGACTGCATTCAAAGGCATGCCTAAAAATCAGACTTAAACAATCTCATAACTCAATAATCCCCAAATATAAACAACTGTCATGGATTTTATGTTCCAGTGTATTAGAAGTGGGAAGCATCAGTTGTTTTAAATGGAAACGTAGCAAATTACTGTATCTGAAACTCTGTCACTTGCTCCAAGCACAGCTCAAACAAATTGTAGCTTATCTGAATGATTTCAGATAAAATTTCGGATAGGATTAACTGTTATGTTCTTTGTTCTCTAAACTTTAGAGCACTTAAGGAGAGTAGCTGGCAACATGGACAGTGCATTATGATAAAAAATGTAATAAGACCTTCAGAGGAGGAAAGACAGCTGCACATAAGAAAAGTCAGAGTAAATGTGGAATTTCTGGAAATTTTATTAGTGAATATAGAGAGTTCTTGCCCACATATAGATAAGCACATGGCTGTTGTGTAAGGAAAAAAGGAAATACAGTCACCTCTATTATGCATGGAAAATAAGAAAGATCTGAAACTTGTTTTTTCGGCATGAGAAAATATGATTGCTCATATTTTTCAGAAACAGAATTTTAAAATTTTTAGTTATGTTTTCCCATCACCCATAAAACTGATTATCAGCTTCCCTGACAAAAATGTCTTTTCCCAAGTACTGCAGTTTCGGATGTTATTTACTAAGATTTCTTTAGTGTTTTAAAATATCCAGGCTGAGACTTCAGTTTTGGATTATATTACATTTGAAGTCTTCATATTTGCCATGTTTTCAACTTCTGAAAGCAAGGGAGGAAGGAAAAGAAAAAAAAAACAAAACAGTAAAATAAGTGTTTATTAAAAAGGGCCAAAATTTGTTTGTAGCTATAATGAATGAAGCTTCATTAAATTCAGGGGAGCTAGACCCACTTATATTAGCACAAATTAGGGTCCTTTTTTCTGTCCTTTTCAATACTTTTAAATGCTATTTTTAACCATTCCAGGGGAAGGGGAAAAGTAGGGTGGAAAACAGTTACAGCCATTTTATCACATTTTACTCCTAACAATACAGTCCAAATGAAAAGAAACCATAATGCTCTGTAGAATAATACATTAATCATCATCAGTCGTCATTCAGTGCAGTATGTTCTATCCACACCATGCAAAATATGAACAGATACCCTCATGAGAAGGAAAAATGCCTTATCTAATCGTTCACCTCGCCTGGAATACGTAATGGGTTGCAGTGGGATTGTATGTTATTTGTCATCTCATGTATGGGGCAAAAATCATGTGACAGGTTTCTTTTGAACCATGAGAGATTTATGAAAGGTTTCACCTCTCAAGGGGTGTGAATTAAAGGGGTTAGAGGCCCATCTACACAGAGTATTTTTACCCAGTGACAGATTAGTTGGTTTTCCTTGAGAAAAAAACCCTTAATTTCACTGGGAAAAAACCCCAAACACCTTTCTTAAGCTATTTTTCATGAGGAACTACCTAGGTAAACTTGGAACATTATGCCTTATCATTGAAAATGTATTCTCAGCTACATTTAAGTATGTATCAACCCCACTGCCATCTAGCCCTGCTCTCTCAGGACTGCTCAAGGGCCTGGAACATGCCTTGTGACAGGGGCCCAGCACCCTTCCCCGACTGGAGTCAGTGACCTACCAGGCTAGGTGTCTGGTAGGTGGGATCTGAAGGAGTTTGGAAAGTAGGAAACCTTGTCCTGATGAGAAAGTAGCTCGGGAGAGCTTCTGTGCCTTTTTCTCCTGGGCTGAGCAGGGTCCCTGTGATTCTGCTGCTCCTGCCGTGTGTTCCAGCCATGTGAGGCACCCGTTTGCCCCGGCAGGACAGCGAGGGGAGACCCTGATTCAATATCCAGCAGTGGAGACACTGGCCACAGTTCCCACGATACACTTCAGGGTTTTTAATCGAGATCTTTTCCATTATTTGCACTGAGAAGCTGATGTTTGCTGGAGAAATTTTTGATAAATATATTTACAATGTCCTCTGATGAGTTCTTTGGGATTGTTACACACAATGTGTCAGTGTGACACACTCCATGGCTTTCTGAGTAGCTTAGTCTAGTGACTGTTTCACAGCCTTTCCTCTTTCTTCATGAAGTCGCTAGAAGCTACAGTTCAATCTCAGTATTTTCCTTCATTAGGCTTCTCCAGTAACTCAGTTTTCAAAAACCAGGGTAGGAAAGTAGTCCCAAATCATCCTAAATATACTAGTGCAATCAAGCTTCAAAGCCAAAATGGAGCTTTTGTACCCTATAATCTCCAGCAGTTCCCCTTCTCCCAGCTTTTTCACTTTCTCGTGGGTGCCATCATTACTCCCAACAACATAAAATTATTGCAGTTGGGAGCCAGTGGTAGAAGTATTAACAGAAACATGGTCAGGAGGTTTCCTAGAGATGTAACATACAGAAGAATAAAATTAGGAGGCAATTTCCAAATTACTTGAATTCTTGTGAAAATTTCAAGCAACAATTCTTGATGAAACTTTTCTCTTAATATGTCTTTCCCATGTCCCTCCCATTATCTCTTTTTCTTATGAAATATATATGCATATATATATTTCTACTCTAGTCCTTGAATCTGTCTCATAAATATATCTCATAAGTGTGTGCATGCTTAGGTATGAAAATACACTTTGTACAACGCTGTAATGTTTGTACTGTTTCCAATCTTCTGTATCTCTGAAAAATAAGTGGGTGCTATACTTATGTCATTTATTGCTATTTGTTTCTTTATGTTGGTTCTTCTTAAAGTGCTCTTCTCATAGCATAGCTCCAGGGCATCCTTGCATACAGTTATGATACATAAAAAAGCTGAAAAGCACAATTTAAAACTGCAGCACCTCATCTGCTCTCCCTGTTTGTCTGTATTTTTCCCTCTGCCGAACATCATATTCATTTCATTTGGCAATATAATATGATCCACCATAAAGAAATATAACACAATGGAGGGTGAGTCATTCTGGCTAAAAGGTTAGAGCCAGATCCTGCATTCCCTCCTCCAAAAAAAACCCAACCTCCTATGGGTTTGAATCAGAGCGTTTCCCAAGTTGGGAACCTCAGGACTCAATACTACATTTCGTATGCTAGCATGGGCTAGCTTTTTTAGCTACAGGGTGCTTCAGTTTGGAAAGCCATTGCGATTTGTGTTTCCATTGTGACAGTTCTTAAAGTTCTTCCTTATTCTTTGTTTTTGGAGAATTGGATATACTTGCACTAGAAAGACCCTTATGGTTTAACTAATCGTTATATGTAATATGGTTACAAGGAAATTTCAGAGAGATCTCAGCCTATGCCATCCAAAGTCTGGGTCAGTGACCTGAATGGGGATTGTTTGTGGTGTACATGAAGGACTTAAAAATCTGTGATGTGACTCAGCATAACTCCCCATGGCTTCAGTGAAGGCTTTGTCTGAATCAGATTTTGTAGCCCGAACAGGCTTAATATTTGGATGACCTGGTTTTTTATGGTGGTTTTAGCACTGTTTTGGGCAGCCTGGGTGCAAAGGACTCTATGCAAGGAAGTTTTGGGGTGCAAATGCCAAGAGGCCAGACTAGCCTCCAAATTAGCCATCAGAGAGAGACCCTAAGCTCTCTGGCCAGCTCATGCAATTCTCTGTTTGGGGCTCCCATCCAGGTACCCCTGCCTGGAGCAGAGCATGATCTGCCAATGGTTAGAGCTCTTCTCTGCACCGTGGAACCGTCCTCTGCCTAACTGGATTTGAAGCCAGTTCTGCCACCTCCCAGGAGTGTACACTAACCACCAAACCGTTCCTGTTTTGCATAGAAAGAGAATAAAGAGGGAATGAGAGGAGATAGAAAAACAGATTGCGTCTGCTGGCTGGGGTGCTGATGTGGAATGTGGGAGAATCACCTTCCAGTTTCTCTTCTAACGAATATTCAAATATATAGACAAAGTGGAACAGATTCAGTGGGAAAGGCTGGAGGATACCCACCTTGCCAAGGGCAAAGGTGATGGCTCTCCTCGATGCATAAGATCATCTCACAACCCCACTGTTGAATCAGGCCATGTGGACAAATTAAGGCAGGACATTTGTCATTTACCTGTGCACCTTGTTGCAGTAAGAACCAAAATTGCAATAAAAGGTCAAAACAGCAAAAATTCTGCTGTTTTGCCCTTTGTATTATTGGAAACTTAGACATCTGGGGAATCTAGGTCCTTCCAGACAAGCTGGATGAGGTTTTTGAGTACGTCATTTCAGAATTAGTGACTTTCACTGTGTCAGTTAGATGAGCAGCCACTTCATGACCCTAAGCTTTCCAGATGTTACCTTGCTTGGTCTTTTTCAATTCTTCCTGTAGCTGTTCTCCAGTGATTTTTTCTGTTCCTTATGCTGCATCAGTCATACATCAGGTTGTGGCTACTCCCCGGTGGCTTGCAGAGAACAATAACATAGGTGAGAAAATATGCCCACTCGTATATTTTGATTGTTCGACTTTCCCCTATATCTCTCTGGAATATATTCTACCTGTGTGCTTATTTACATATTAATGTGCAAGCATTTGCAGACCCATGTATTTAGGAGGAACATGGAAACTGGGGAATAATCTGTAGATAGTAGAAGTATATCATTTTGATTTACAGTCTAACATTTAAATGTTTTGAGGTCAGACCTCTGAGTGAAAATAATTCACAACTGGATATACAGCTTCCACAGGCTGTACATTTATTGCCAACAAGTACAACACAGATTGTTTTTTACGTGCCTGATTTTTATTGCTTTAGATGCTGTTGCAGGATAGTTCACATAAACATTTATATAGGGTTTAGAAAACAGTTGTTAGCGAGGAGGAAGCTTTTTCTGTTTACACAGCCTCTGAACAAAGCCACCGCGCGGAGCTTCCTGTAATTGACATGTGGGCGGGTTTTTTTCAAGTCACTGACTGGAAGAAGTGAGTGTCTGAGATTTATTCCTGACAGGACTTAAATTACTGGTAGCCTGACACATTTGTGAACAATTACTAGACACTGAGGTGTTTAAAGCAATGGGTACTGTTTGCTCGAGGGATGGGGAAGTTTCAAAACCATTAAAACAAAACAATTTTCCATTTGATTAGTAAAAAGCAAATGCATACGTTTATTTTTTTCTAAAAGGCACATGTATATTTGACTTCTTAAATAAACATGCACATGCTTAAAAATTCCCTTGATTTCCTTAACAGTAAGTTACCATACATTTGTAGGAGCATTGGTCAGTTGAGCTCACAGTCGCTTCTGAACATGACACCTATGAGCTTGCAGTCCCCCAAAAGATGAGTCCACTAGCAATGCCTCGATTAGTAAAAGATCTTACTGTTAAGTTGTCCAGAATAATAGTAATATCCACTTTTTTGTCCTCCTTTTGTTTTTCAATTTGAAAGAAGAAAAGTGAATGGCCCTAAAATTTACTGCTTTATCCTTTTCACCATTAAGTACTGCAAACATTTATGGAAAACAACTGCTTCATTCTCTCATTAATCTACATTACATTTATTCATTTATTTGCAACTCTTCAAGCTAAAAGTTATATTTATTTCCAACATTTGCACTCAGTGTTCATATGCAGGAAGGACTCCTTCCTTTCCTCTTTAAGGAACCTGGGTCTAGGAAATGCACTTCATCCCACCAACTTTCTAGCAGCCATTTGAGAGACTCCTGTCACAAGAGGAAAATGATATTGCCCTGGATTATGAAATGTTTTTAGGAAGCATCCTACATGCACACTGAACTCTGTGTACACACTTTTATCCATCTTCCCTCATTAATCATGATCTGTTGTACAGGTGCTGTCTCTGCAACTCGTGTTATTCTGATGTTCTAGTGAATAAAAATATTAAAACTACATATATCTACTAATAGCCAAAATAAAAGATTTAGATGGTAAACATAAATCAGTTGTTTAGAGCAGGTCAGTAACCCTATTTCACTGCTGGTCTAGTGACCAGAAGCCAGATTGTTCTTCCTAGCTGAGTCAATAAAAATGTTTATACGTGTCTTCAGTGCAATGTGGCCACACAGAGAGCTGCAAGAAATGTTTGTAAGAATGGTAGATTGGGATGCAAAGCTGAGGTCATTACTTGCACTACTGTTGATCCAAGCACTCAGATGCTCCAAGTCAGGTTGCCTAAAATCGTGACACTGATTTAAGTGTGTTAAACTTTTATCAAAATAAATGTAATTTTCATCCTGTTTATTAATTATTCTTCCAACCACAAGGGTAAGAACATTAAGGAGACTAAAAGGCAAATGCTTAGGTAGTCACATTTTCCCCATTAGACATCCTCCCAGTGTTTTATTTGTACTCTTACAATGTAAATGGGACAGTTTTACCCAGGGGCAGTTTATTACTTCACAAAATAAGCCTTTTCTTTATAGTTATTTAATATTCTTCAGGAATCTTGTGTGCATCTGTGTGTTTTTTCGGCCTTCTTGGAAGTGCAGACTTCCAGATTTCAGCAAACTCAGGTATTACCAGCTTAATTTGTTGCAAAAAAAGCTGGACTCTCATTGCTGAATGAGAATTACTGTTCCCCAAGTAGATTTTTCTTGAGTGCTGTTAGAAAAGTCCTTTCTTGCCAAAACTTCCTCTTTGACAACAACTTAGGAGGTGATCTGGGAACTACCTCAGGTTTTTTGGGGGTTCGCCTTAGCATTGGGAAAATATGAAGACAGACAGCATATACAACTTCAGCCTTTATAAACTACCACCTGTCCACTCCTTGCTGTAACACAGGTATAATCAAGGTTGGGTACGTGGGAGATGTATTAATTGTTTGAACTTGTTTCCTGGTCCATCCTGAGACAGAAGTCAAGGGCTCTCAGTCTTACACACTTTCTCTGGAACAGGGGCAACATTGGCCAGTGGGTCTAAATTTTCCTTTAATGAGCAACAGCAATACATACTTTTACATTCATGGAAAATAAAGACACTGTGTCTTTTTGATGTTATTTCCAATGTGATTTGCATTGGCTTCATTATGGTGAGAGCTCCTGAAAATCCATGCCATGTGTCCTGTGTAGGACACTCTCCACTACGTCGGTCAGCTAAGCCATGGTCTGCTCTCCATTTGAACCTATGTAGAAGATTCTATAAACCTCAAAAAGAGGGAGTTTTTATTCCCTAGTTCTTGTTTTCTGTGTCAGTTCTTGATGCATTGAGTAGTAAAACAATTTGTAGCATGCTGTTAGCACAAAAGAATGAAAAATAATACCAAAAATAAAACATGAAACTGCAATGAATGCGTCTATTTTTACACATTGTGTTCTGTCTCAAGGAAATTTCAGAAGCTTCAGCAAAAGAACCCAAAACACTTCCAGGGTATCAAATCACCATAGGGATGGATTTCTCTTAGTTTTGCAAATTTTATTCTTCTTCTTGAGTATTTGGGGAAAGAAGAAAAAAGAACTGCAGATGTTCCAAACTTTCTACGGTCTTTTACAATTATTCAGGGCGGCGCCTCTTCTGTAGACTAACTATGTGCTGTTTTGCTCACATATTCATAAATTTTTCTCATTTGTGAGAGTCACTGAATAGAGCGTGTGAATTGTTTTACCCAGTAGGTGGTGGAGCAATAATGAAGCATTGTGATTAAGTAGTGTTGGAACATCTTATCTTCCTCACTGAGTGGGAGGCACCATTAGTAGTAAAAGTAATTACCTGTGTAGAGCGTGCTGATTGCACCGAGTATCTACTCCATGACACAAAGAATGTCTTCTCAACTTTAGGAACTTTAAGAGATCTCCATTTGCTGCTAATTTCACATTTTAAGCAATAGCGCATAATTTCTTTTGATTTTTCTTTGGTGTCAAAATCACAAATAAACTTTGTGAGCTTTTTCTCCTCATCAAAATTCTCTCCTTGTCATTGGTAACTACAAAAAGAGGATGATCAAAATATCACACGAAAGAACTGGAACTGTAAAAGCAGGGTATGTTCCCAGCATGGCATCTGGACTGACTTACAGCTTGTGCTGTGTCCTGCAGAACAAGATAGCGGTGCCCTGATCTACCCGGAAAAGTGTTACTCTGCAGAAGTGATGCAGATAATGATTCAGAAACAGGACATCAACACCGAGCACTAAGGGAAGGTCTCAGCTTACAAAAGACTCCTTTAATAGGGGGTATGTGGGAGGCTGTTGCCACTGATGGCATCAGCCGCTTACAGGGTTATTCTCTCAGAAGCCAATCTGTGGTATAATACACTCTGTCCTAAGGTCTGCATTTCATAAGCATTCATCCATCTGCCTGACAGTTTCCAGCAACTCTGGGAATAAAATATTAAGATATGATGGAAATAAGCAGTTCTTTCTATCATAGAAAAATGGGTTTATTTTTTAATTTCATCTGTAGATTGTACCTCTGGTAATATTGGTATCTCATGTACCTGTGAAGTTGAACCTTACTGCTCATCTCTACACTTCTAAATCCTTTTAGCTACTTTGAAAAACTTATTAAAAGTCCTGGGATGCAAAGGGCCATGTGCCTTTTAGGATAAAAAAGAAAACCAAGAGCATTTATGGTTTGGTTTAGGTCTGATTCAAAGCCTGTTGGAATCACAACAAAGAGATTCCCACTGATTTTTAAGATTAGTATCAGGGGTTTGAACATAATGTCTAACATAAATGCAATGCTGTTATGCTCCTGAAAAGTACCTGAGCACATTTGTAATAATGTAAGGGTTAGATGAATGTATTGGGCAACATCTGCAGACAGGTAGAGTCAATTAAGATAATTGACAGCAGAGAAAAAGCCTTGTGAAAGGGTTGTATTTTCTCTGTTCTCTGTATTACTTTATATAGCCATTTCCTTTGGTTATTTTGGAAGGATATGAGGTCACAGTGATTGGAGACAGGCAGAAACTTTAATGAAGGTAACAGTCATTGCAATGATTGCTTATTCCTCTATCACATACAATCTCTTCCACCTATAAAATGGCAATATTTATTTAAGGAATAGTATAGTTTTAGTCAACAGCCTTAATTTCTGATTTTTTTCAGAAGCTTTTTCCAGTTTTTCTGCTACAAATACAGTTTCTAAATAATGCTTCTATTTTATTTTTTTTGTCTTCGGAGGGAACTGTTTTTTTAAAATCTCTCTCTGAATTACACTGATCTGCTTTTTGGATTATCTGTGATACTTTTTATTCATGTTCTATATCAATAAAGTCCTGGATAAACTATCTGTGACCATGACTACGAGTTTGAGGAGTAAGTTAAAGGAGTGTGGAAATAATAAATTGTTGGAGCCACAACAGTGGAAATACATTTAAATAATCAGAAAAAAAAAATTATCTAGTGATTTTATGACTAAAGTAAGCCCATATAATAATTAGTGCCATGTGAAATTTGGCTTTTTTTCTTTGCAGAAATGAATGCAACATATTTCCTCAGTATTAGTTTCCATGGGCTTGGTTTAGCTTGATTAAAAATAAATGAACAGTCAAAAATAATATCATTCTAAATGAGTAAGATCCACCCAGTTTTGTGCAGAGCTATGCAACTCCATGTTTTGTGTGGTTCTAGTTTGCAAACATAAGGTTGGCTTCAAATTAGGCCTTGCTGATTTTATTCTTACTGGTGTTGAATTAAACAAAATATCTGGAAAATATTTCAGCAAAGCAGCCTGGAACTTAATGGACACCAAAATCAGGCACATTTTGCATGGCAGATTATATTGATGTCATTGTGAACAGCCATTTATTGATTAAAAAAAAAATTGCTTTTTTATATCTGTTGTTCATTGATGATGTTTACAGGGACTGATTGCCTTCAAGGACGCTAAACAGATGTCATACTGTTGCATGAAAACAGCAAACAGAGATTTTACTCATAATAAATATATAAATAGCATAAAAAATTGCACAGTTTCACATATTTCCCTGAATCCTACTAAAATTCAGGAATGCTCCTCTTCTGCATGATACCTTTCGGTATTACTCCAGGATATGTTTGATGGTCCAATATGCATTCCTATGCTTTAAAGCATGATAATATTAAAATACCCAATTAGTTGTGCTCCTTAAAGTCAGATTCCAGAATATTTGTGTCTCCAGCTACTATCTGTAAATGAGAACACCTTTATCTTGTAATCAGGTGGTAGATAAATCATTATTAGTGGTGAACTTTTATATTGTGCTGAGATCCCATTGTACTACAAGTAGCACAATCATTGAAAAAGACAATTTCTGATCTGGCTTTCTGATTAATCTAGTAAATTACAGATGTGTATTATACATGATCAAATTTTAGCCTTGCTGAAATGTGTTCCATAATTTGTATTCAGAAAAATACATAAAGTTTCCACAAATATGCTGGCAAATAATGGATTTAAATTTTCTATTTCCAGCAAATACCGGATCTAAATTTTCTAGCACCTAACTGCTGATTGTGGCATTTAACTATAGTGGAAGGTAGTGACATATGTGTCATACATGTGCATCAAACCCAAAATATACTGGTAGAGATGGATGATCTGTGCAGATATTATGCATGTAAGGATTTTGCACACAAGTAACTGGCCAGATCTGTTAACGAATCGTTTAGGTCAAAGGAATCTAAAATCTGAGAAAGGTTCTGGAGTGATGCAGACTTGCATGTGCCTAGTTAGCACCAACAAAAACACTGCAGTTCTTATTTTAGGAATAGAATCTAAATTTTGAATCTTGATTCATATCCATTGCTTAGACACAGAGAAATATAACTCCAAGCAAAAACTTACACAGGAGGGAAAGAAAAATGAAATGTGATGTTTTGGTCCAAGTGAGTTTGTTTAAGAAAGAAAAATTGAAAAAGCATTTTTGGCAGTTAAAGTGTTATGTGGGTTTACAGTCCTTTTTGGAATATGCAACTATGTCACAATCAATATTGTTCTTGATAAAACTGAACCACAGACAACCTTTTTAAAAAAGAAGCAGACTCTGATCCCTGGACCAAGTAATGAAATTTACAAAGGAAAATTCATAGTATGTGATGGAAAGAAGACGTATACACCTGATGTTAGTTAGTGGGGAAAATATTGGACAGAAATTGTTAGCATGATGGGAAATTAAATTACTTTAAACAGTATTTGAACATGAAGGGAGAAGAAACTTGATTAGGGAAATCATTTCAGATATTCTTTTAATTCTTTCTAAGTCCAAAAAGCCCTCCCAGAAATCCCTAGAACCAATCAGCCACAAACTGCTACATCTATAAGGAGACACTGTGGTCAAGGGACTAGCACACAAATGATCTCCTTCTAATTCCTGGATTTTCCGTGGCTTTCAACACCTCATCCAGGGCCAATCTCCAAGGCTTTTATTCACACTGAGAAGTATCTCTTGAGTAATACAGCTGAATCTGATTGCAGCTTAATGTACTTTTCCACACGACCAATGAATGTCCCCTTGAACAGATGAAGATGCTTTCAATAGAATGAAATAAGGGTATTTCCACCCCACTCTACTTTGGTGTCTTCCTTTGCAAGGTGTTGGGGATGAATGCTATGAAGTTGTGTTTGTAGAGCATTTGGGAACATGGAGTGGGGGGAAGGAGGAGAGAAGGCCAATTGAGTTTCACATCTTTGTTCAAAGAACAGTTGATTTCTTGTATCTAGTCTAGTTTCTAACATTCCCCCCAGTAATGCATTCAGAGAAGAAGCCTGTCAGGCAAGAGGCATCTCTTTGGCAGGGACCTGCCTGCAGATTCTCAGAGGTATTTAGGCACTGACTGCAGTGAGAATTAAGCACTTAAACAGGGATGGGACCTGCAGCTGGTCAAAGTCATAGAAAAACTTGTAGCCAACGAGGTCTCCTCTAGTCCCACCTTCCCCTGCCTGCTGAATCTCCTCTGGGGTTTCATAAGAGCTGCCCCTGTTAGTCCAGCCACAGCAGAGAGGACATGAAAACATTGGGGAGAAAGGGCAGAACAACCTGGGCAGAACCGTGGCCAGCTTGCTGAATTTAGCACCCCATCTCTTACATGGTGTTAATATGGAGATCAGAGTCAATAAAACACATGGAGGCAAAATGTATGATTCCAATTTACATTAAGGAACTTAAAAGTTGTGAAATATGTGAAGAACAAACTGTTGTGAGAAAATAAGTGCCAGCCTTCCTGCAAATTTTGTATCTGATTCTGCAGGCATGGGAAGTCTTCAGCAGTGTTCCTGACTTGGCTGCCAGTTTATGTGGGAGGGGAAACAGCCATTTTGCTCGAGGGAAATATTTTTTAAAAGTTCCATGATGAGAAGGGGGTTTGTTTGTTTGTTTATTTTTGTTTTCCTTCATGAAATGAGTTTTGCAGTTTAAAATAATGGCCCAAAGGCTGAATTCTGACTCCATCGGCTTCAGCTGAAATGTTACATGTGTGCTTCTGTGTTGAGATTTTGGCAAGTTAACTTTGTCTGCATATAGATATGTGTATAGACACATACACATTGTCTGTGTGTGTGTATAAATGTACACAAATTTAAGCTTTCATCTGGACTGCATTTTTGAAGAAAGTGTGTTTCAGACAATGCATTGTTCCAGTTTTATGGATTGCAAAGATAAAGCACAAACCCCCCAAACTGAAATGGAGAAACACAAATCTTCCAGGCCCTATCCCATCCCCTGCCTCTCATGAAGTAGCATGTTTGTTTTTTAAAGCGGGGGCAGATTTTTTAAAAAATGACTGGCCCTACAGCATTCACTATGCAGGAGGCTCAGGAGTGAGTGGATGTCAGTCAGGGTTAGCCAGCATTTAGGGAATAAAATGAAGTGGGAAGTTTTTCAGATGTGCTTTACTGGGGTCCTACCTTCTGGGAACAGGAGGAGTTTGGGAGTTTCATCTGAAAATCTGCCTTTTTCACGTAGGTGTTGGATTGGAAGCTGAAGCTTTGAAAATCTGGCCTAGGAGGCCTATTTTTAAAATATGGTTTCTGCTTTTTCAGACACAGTTTTGTGATCCCAGCTAATTAGGAGAACAGCCATGTGGTTAGACATCTGAGTGCTAGTCTTATTGCTTGTAACAATGACCATGTTAGAAAATCTGGTCCGATGTGGTTTTGTTGTTATTTTGTTTTTTTGCTTTCAGAATAGACTGGAATCTAGTTTTCAGGCTGTGTTGGACTCCATTTCTGATGTTGTAACAAATAAAGTTGCTATTCAGTAAGACTGTTGCTGATGGACTCGAATAAAATTTCAATTGAAGTGACATCTTTTATTTTCAAATGTCAGTTTCTCCCCTCTGTATTGTACATGCGCTTTCAGACTACTGGTACGGGAGAACTACTGCCTGACTCTTCTTCAATTTACCATTCAGTCATCTAAAATCAGAAATACAAGAAAGCTTTAGCTATTAATTGAAATTTAAATTTAGGTTTCAAAAGAAGTATTAGTCAACTCTCCAAATTGAAAGCTCTTACTAGTGGTTGAGTATATCATACTAATAAAATTTTACGTTTATATTATGAAGTCACTTTAAGAAAACTGAAGTAGGAGGGTGAAATTAAGTATGTTATGAGAAATTGCATCCTCAATTGACCTCTTTGGAACAGGAAAAAAGTAATCATGGGCAAAATTGATTCTGTTTTGTAGAATTTGGCTAGCAATTTGAAGGAGAAATTACTCCATCTAACTCACTGATATTGCATCAAGTACTGCAGAACTTGATCGCTACAGACACATCTGATAATGTGTGTGTAGGTTTTGTGGTGGTTATTCAGAGAATTGGAGCTGATGCTACATTCAGGAAAGAGAGTATAATAAAATACTTCAAAATGTAGCTGCAAAACTTGCATGCTGCAATTTAGAAGGAAATACTAAAGCTGGTTTCTCAGAGAAAGCCACTGATTTTAAGCACAGAGCAACTGCAGGGGTTTTTACTTAGCTCCTACTAATTGTTGATGATCTCCAGGATATTAGAGCCTGAACCTGTTTATGTCACAAGCCTGCTTGTCCCCAAGGTCCAACCATAAAAACAAAACATAACCCAAGTGGTTTGTATCAGGATTACAGAAAAAGTGAATAACATTCCCTAGTAGGAGGTAGGTCTTTTATTTCAACAGCTGCTTTCATATTACCATGTTATTTTTTTCTATACTACACCCTTGCTAAAAATGTCAAGAACAGTTCCTGTGTACCATCGCTGTGCTGCAATTTCCTCCCTATCGTAGTTATTACTTGTGATATAACAGCATTCAGTCGGGATTAAGACCTCATTGTGCTCAGCACAGTATAAATACATAACAAGATACAGTCTCTGTCACGAAGAGTTTACAGATTGTCACCAGCCCTGAACAGGAGCAGATTCCTCACTTGAGTCAAAGGCATTCTGTGTGGGCATAACAGCCTGTCTTCATTTTAAATAATGCAGGATAGCAAGAAGCAGAAAAAGAGAGTAACTGGCGACTGAAGGCAAGAAGCAGCAATAGGCAGATGTGATGTGGTTTTAGGAGCTGATCCAGCCATTACTGAAAATAAAATACCTGATGATTTCAGTGTAGGAGCAACCTAAACTGAGTAATCTTGTGTGCGGGTGGTTGGTATCAGGATGTTTAAATGAGTGCAGTATAACAGATGAGAGTTTGATGAGGCTTCTTGTTGGCTCCTTTTGGGTAGCAATTCCTCCTGGAAATCACCGTTAGATGGGCACGTGTCTGTGGGGAGAATGAAAGAAGGAAAACAAATCCTTGTGGTGGCTGGTGGGATATGGACGTGGAATCTACTGTTACTGCTGATTTCTGTTTGAGGTAATTTCTATTTAGGTCATTGCTAATATCCTGTTTAGTGGGAAGAGAGTTGATTCAGTGAAGGCCTGCACTATGTAAAGTGTGTAATGCTGGGGAAAATGAATTTTTGCCTGGTTACATAGATTCTGCTTTTGACACATTTAGCAGGCTTCCATCTCCACTGAACTCAGTGAAAAATTTTTCCTTCATTATTCTCTTCATAATGTACCAGGAAGCCAAGGGTTTGATTCAGAGCACTTGAAAGTAAACGGAAAACTTTGTTTATATTCTGGGCATCATTTAAGGTTAATGATGAGTGTAACCCATTCACCTGCATTCCTTATGTCCCCTCTGACACTGACAAGGCAAGAGTTGTTCTCAGCCTTTCCAGTGCACACTTCTTCTGACTACGTGGTGTTAAATTTCAGGGATTTCACTACAGTTGGCTTTTATATAAGATGCACCAAAAAGTGAAACAAGCAGATGTTTTCTGAGTCTTCTAGCCCATATCTAGAGACACAGTAATGATTCTTGCCATATTCATCTGGCTGGACCCATTCATCTCATTGCCATTCTCTCTCCAGCTTTGCAAGCATCCATGCTGACATCCTGGCTTGAACATCTGTATCAAGTATGTCAGGAAAACAGGTGTCAAAATTTCTTAAAGAAAGCAAAAATCCAATCCCCTGTGGCTTCTCTAGACTTCCTGGAGTAGAGCAGGCCAACAGTGCTTTGCATCTTTGCTCTCTGTAACACAGCAATGGTTCACTGCTGGAAATCATCTGGATGTTAACCAGCAAAAGAGAGCAAGAGGGGTGACAGGTCAGACGTTCTTCCTCCGCTTTCCATTGGCAGCCCTTCAGGGTGGGAATGTGTAAAGGGTGTATTATTTTTTTCTTACCTTTACTTCTGCTGTGGTGACATTGACCTATGTTAACTCAAATCAAAGACCTATTGAAGTAGGCACTGAATACATAAGTTATAAACCAGGCACTCCCTATCATAAAAGAGCGTATGATCTAAAAAGACTAATAAAAATTAAGCATGACACCCATTTTACAGATGGGGATTTGAAGCTGAGATTGAGCAACTTGTTTAAAGTTTCACAGAGAATAAATATGCCATTCTGGGACAGAGATAAGAATTACCGTGCTTCTGCCCTGAGCATTGCATCTCTGCTGTGCATTTCTCCACAACATATTGCCTTATACCAAAACCTCCTTCTTTTTCTAGTACCAAAGTCCTCTCTGTGTGCTTGGAATTCCAGCATGTTATAGATGTCTTTTCTCACAACTCAGGATCACGTCTGAAATAAAAAATGAGGCCTTCAAGATTAAATCCAGCACAGGATTTAGGTACTTAAAGTAGGATTTAAGCAGTATTTTGATACTTAAATGCAAAGTTGAAACCAGTGAGATGCTGCCAAGATACTGCATTATCCCTGGAAGTGCCTACACTCATTTGGTTACTACGTTTATGATGTGAGAATGTCTCAAGAGGCTGAAATTTCTATTTCAGTACATTTAGTGAATGTTGCGCTTGACATGACTAAAAATTTCTGTCCTTACTTCCTTCATAAGCATGGATGGGATTCACAAAGTGACCCTGTGGGTCTTCATCTTGTTGGCGTTGCCAGGGCATGCATATACCCTGGCATGACTGGGCTCATCGCAAAATACAGAATGACCACTTTCTTTTAAAACTTGGCAGCCATGAGGAATGTTTATCATATAGTTTTATCCCCTCCCAGGGTCCAGGATGTCAGTGTTACATGTATTCTGCTTTTGAAAGGGCATCCTAACCAGTGAGTTGTCAGCCTCTTAAAGGCCTGGGAGAAGGTACTCTCTCCCAGCTGAAGTTATGCAGTTAGGAAGAAAATATTTAGATTAATTGATGCAGTAGAAGAGGGAGAAAGAACACTAAAGTACGAAGATTCCTTTGTCACCTAGTGATGGCAATTTACGGATGAGGATGAATTATGGATGCTGACCTGGCCCACAGGACTGTTCCTAAGTTTTATCTTGTGACTTCAAAAAAGGAGCCTGTAAAGTTCTGGAAGCAGAGACCAGAGGCAGGACTGTTCCCTTTCTGTGTCCCTCAGGTTCAATTAATTTCGCATTATTCTATATGCAGCAAAACAGCTTTTACAGAAGGGCCCCCCACTCCCAACCCAAAGCATCTGACAGGGTTGTTTGGGGCATCTGTAGTAGATGAATTTTAACTCCCCAAGGCAAAGAAAGGAGTGAACAGGCCTGAGTCTCCTGTCGTGGGTGTATGTGTTAAATGCATGTCTGCTTTCTTGCACCAGAAAGTTTCTGTCCCACCAGCTGCATTTTTAAGAGTGCTGAGGCTTTTCATTGAAAGAGACAAAAATGACTTCTTTCAGGAGGAGCTTCCAGAGTGGGTGCTGGCTGGGTGAGACACCACCCCGCAGCCCAAAGTGAGGTGTCTGGGAGAGAAGACTAATGAGTCAGCCCTGGCCTGGAGCCTTTTTGAGGGGTCGTCCAGGGCAGCTGCCTGCAACGCCTTGGACTCCAGCCTGCCTGGGGGCAGCACGCTTTAACTGATTGGGATGCTGTTGTGATAGACTGCCCTTGCACGGTGCCTGGGAGGCCTCCACTCCACTCCCAGAGTCTAGATCCTCCCTCAGGAGCCGGCTGAGTCCTGCACTGCT
The DNA here is from genome assembly GCA_004320125.1 of Scolopax mira. NCBI lineage: Eukaryota > Metazoa > Chordata > Aves > Charadriiformes > Scolopacidae > Scolopax > Scolopax mira. The sequence goes on along the minus strand of BJBW01000296.1, from coordinate 369,385 downwards.
GCTGTCTCACTGTCCACTGGCACATCCCCCCCGGCAGGCAGCATCCGTGGGCTGGGAGGTGCCAGAGACTTGTAGCTGAAGGGGTGGAAGCAGAGCTATGTCTCTCTTCCTGCCTTGTTTTCAGTACTTTGACGTAATATGAAGCATTTTGCCAGTTGCGGTTTTCTGAGAACAGATTGGTAAACTCTGACTTGTTGCATCAGCCTGACAGCTGACTTCCCATACTGTTCAGTGTCTGCAGCCCTCCGCTGGGGCCAACGCTGAGCAGTGATTCATCCCCTCAAACAGGTCCAGCACACCAACGGTCTAGGAGTTGTTGTAATAATGCTGAGGATGGGTGGGAGGTAGTTTAACGCCCTTTGGACTCACTTTAAAATATCTCTTTGTCCTCTATGTTGCTGGGAAGTCAAAAGAATATGCTTTGTTTGAAATTTTCCAGGAAAAAAAAAAAAAAGTTTCAGAATACCAAAGCTTCAAATAGAAGCTGATGGCTCCAGTCTGGGCACAGACAATTGATTTTAAGGGAATTTATAGCAAGCCTATCCTTAATGTGTCCCAGGAATTACTTTATTTGCTTGTTCTATTCCCTAGCAGAAGAAACTGTGGGGATACGAATTTAATACAGTCTAGGAGCTTGTGTTACAGTTTACTGTGTCCTTGGACAGCTGTAAATCCTCCTCTGATGTATTTGCTTAATATTTAGGCTTAACATGTTTTAACCACAAATCAGGCTACAATAATGAACCTGGAATACGTCCAACCCTTATCCCAGAGTCCCCACAAACAGCTCCAGTCCCAGAGGTGAAATGATGGTGATCTACCTGTGAATATCCTCAATCCCCCATCATTTTGTTACATGTGCTGAGAATAACAAGACACAATAAATCAGGAGCCTGATCCTCTGCTAAGACAACGATTTACATTCTCCCATGCTGATTTACACCAGTGGAGGAGCTGATTCCACCATGAACAAATATAGTGTTTTAATCTCCCAATCGATCCACAGCTCACCTAATGAAACTTTGCAGCCCTTAAAATGTCCTGGCTCCAACTCGAATGTCTCCTGCATCTGGGTTTTCTCTCATCAGCACTTAAGGGCTGGTACTGCATTAAAAACTGCACACACGACTACAGTTAAACTTTTCAATAATGAAGTCACTTTATTTATTGAGAAATTTCATCACAGGATACATGATTCTTGGCAGGGCAACTCCTGAGCAGGAAGCCTGCAGTTACAAAGGTATGCATAAAAGTGTATAAGGGCATATTGTTTGCCTTCTTTTTATTACAGGAAGGATATGGTTTGGTTGTGTTTTTGATGAGTTTTATTTAATTGTACACTGGGATTTTCATAGACTTTAAGTTAAAACTCGACAAATATTTTTACCCCTCCTGTTATGTAGATTTGGGAAGAGACTTGCTCTGTGTTTTGCAGTGGTGCTTTGCAGACCCTACATGCAGCTCGTCGTCCCGTGGGCATAGCTTCCTGGCCAGCAGAGTTGGCATAGACATTGGGTGGGCATGAAGACTTCAGATAATTGCTGGGGTTAATAGACACTTGTCTAAGATATGCCTAAGAAGGATTCTGGTGAATTGATATTATTCCTTTTTAAATTTTAGTCTATAATCTTAGAGTTGTATTTTAAAAAAATAAAAACCCTTACAAATAAATCCACTGACAAAATGAACTAGCTAAAGACATTGATGACTTCTGCTTCCTATGGCTATTTGATTGCCTAATTACAGTCATTTTGAACAGATTGCATGCTATTTTAATTTATTTCACAGCATTTGGCTCTAAGGAAAGACCTAATGTGGGGTATTTTTTATACGGGAGAGTAAGTCTTCCTAAAAACAAATCTTCTAATTGAGAAACTCTCTGCTTAGAAGAAAGGAATGGACTTAAAGCAAAAGCCTGTTTTATCTGTCAGGTAGAAAACTGAAGGGTTTTAGTAAAAGCAAGTTTGAAAGCCTCCCTGGTTGGGCTGAGCACTTATCCAGCCCTCGCTAAGCAGCCCAGCGGTTCTCTCTGGCTGACTCCCAGGCTCCCGGGTTAGGAACTGTGATGGGGTCCTGCTCTGCAGAATACCAATCTCCACATACCAGCTCTCTGCTTCTACTCCAACCTGTGTCAAAGACAAGAAATACAGAAATGTGATTAAAAAGAAGAAAGCTGGCTGGTTTTGGACCTCAAGAAACATTTGTTCCAGCTCCACTTTGAATTTGGGGTCAAGGCTGCATGTAGTTGTTTTAGGCAAGCCAGCTCTTTCCTTGTTCCTCAGGCGGTTGTTTCTCTGGGGTGCTGTAAAAAGCCAGACTCCTCCTTCTGAAGTAACATTTGCAAACATAACTACTGACTTCCTCAGTGGCCCTCTTCATTGCTTCCTACTGAATCATCTTTGTTAATCCACTGTTGCATGGTACAAAAGTGGAATGCAAATGTTTGTCATCAGTTTTCTTTAAGGACATAAAGTTTCAGATATTTTTACCATTGACTACATTATAGATCTGGGTATTTTGGGCCATCAAGACAAAAACACTTGCATTGTAACAGAGAAACAAAACTGTTCTTATAAGCGTTGTGTATTCTGAGAAAAATGCTGGTATCAATCCAAAATATAATTAGAATTACTTTACCAGGTTATGTCAGGTTGTGAAAACAGTATCAGTAGAGGGAAAAAAAACATGTCTGCTATGTTCTGCTAACTCTCTGGTTCTGAGCATTTAGTCTGCTTGGATTGATGGGGAAGGCTACAGTTGTTATCAGTGGTTTCACTGATGCTTGTGAATGGTGCCTCTTATTGCTGGACTAGCACTTAAGATGATTCAAATGCAATCTCAGGGAGGTAAAATGTACACAAAATAACTGCCACAAACGAGTCAGCCAATACCAAGAGTTAACACTTCAGAAAGTTGACTCCACATATATTTTCAAGGTGTTTAAGTGCTTATTTTGACTGCATAGTTGCTTCTCAGACAAATCCTTGCAAAACCTCAGAAATGAATGAGAAAAGCTGTGATTAGATATGTAGGCATTATTGCAGAATTTTTGGCAGATGTCTGTAGTGCTACCATATTACTGTGACTCCTGGGGCTCCAGTTCTGATGAGGGCTGTGCTGGGCCGGGTGTTGTATAAACATGAACAAAACCGGTGTCTCCTCCAGTTTACAACCAAATGGGCAGTAGTTACTGAACTCTACAAATACCAATACAGCATTAATTTCACTTACAAATGGTCCAGTTGTTAATGTCATGCAAATGGTTGCTTGGTCCTTTCTTTTAAGATGAGTTCTGCCTGAAATGGTTTTGCTAAAAAGCACAAAAGTCTTTTTGCTCCAATAAATTAACTAGAATGGGGCCTGATTCTGAAAAGCTTTGCACAACGAATAGCTTTCCTGGTACGAATAGCTTCATTAAGGAATCTACTTTTCCTCTAAGAAATGTTTGCAGAATTGGGCCCAATGATAGCAATAAAAATTGTTTCTGCAAAATTATTTTAAGGGCATTTATATTGTTTACTTTAACAAAGACACTCTGAAAAGAGTGACCTTTGAGCTTTGATTTCAGAAGTTATGTATCTAATCCCAGTTTTACAGATGGGTGGTTTTTTTTTATGCTCATCACAAACTTCAAGGGAATGCTTGAACAAGACAGGATTTGAACCTAAGTTTTCCAAAGTTTTAGCTTTGGCCTTGTACCAGTAATGATATAAAGCAAATTGATTTCATAAGCTTAAGCTGTCGTGTTAGTGGAAACTTTGTGCAAGGAACTTCCACTTTGTTGGGTCTCACCAACAGTGATGAAGTTCACCTTGCTCAAAAAGGCTGAAATGCTGGAATTTAATTAAAAAACCCACATGAATCAACAACAGCAACAAAATCCTGAAACTTTATTGTCCTGACAGGGACCTTCTGAAGTGCAAAGACCGAGTCCTGCTTTGGAACCCATCTGGACCATGATTAGGGGAGCTCCTCTGTAGTGCCATATTTACTAGCCTAAAGCATGTGTTGTTAATTCAGTGTGTCTTAAGTCACAGCCTCACATCTATAAAGTTTAAGCTCAGCAGGAAAACATGAAAAAGCACTCATATTAATCAGCAGTGCCAGAAATAAACCTGGATATCAGGAATTTAAACCTCATAGTGCTCAGATGAATGCTGCAGCCTACAATATACAGCAGGGCTGTATATTTCCTCTCTGTGAAGGATGGATGTTAAAAAAAAAAAAAGGGAAAGAGTAAAGAAATGCATTTACTTAAAACACTTATCCTTGTAAGAGCGCTACATAAAATGTACATAAAAAGGTATTTTTCTCCCACAATTTAGGCAAACAGAATTTTTAGTTAGATATTATCACCTGGAGAGAGACCAATAATAAGTAATTTAGTCTGGAGAGGGGTTTTGTACATTTCTGATTAATATTTACAAAAGGCTTTGTGTATTTTTCCTCTAACACTAATGAGGCAGCAGATCAAGTTTAACAAAAAGGACACTGTAGATTGAAATATGGTATTGTGCCCATCAAAGTCTGCCTCCTCTCTGCTTGGCTTATGATGAATACTGTTCTTTAATAGCGGGCTGGTGTTCGTGAAAAACTTATTACAGAGACTAAGAGAGAAGCCAAGAATGAAGGAATGCCTGACTGGCAGCAATCAATCACTCCCTTTTAAAGAAGAACTGATCCTTCTTTTTTTAAAGTAACACTTCATAAAAAGGTCTCAAACATAAATATGCAAAGCATTAGAGCAATTACATTCTGCGTGATCCCTGCAGTATTTCTGGTACATGGCTTGACTTTAGTGTGGTGTATATAATGAATGCAGTAAAATGGCAAATCTCTCTAAAAGAAGACTGATATTTAGAGGAAAGTTCTTGCTGAGAAGTGTTAATTATCTGGAGCAGTAAAGTGAGATTATTTAGATTACTTTTAACAACATGTCTCCAAATAGGCTTTATTTTATTTAAACCTTTTTTTCTTTTTCAATAAATTAAGTTCATGTATTTTTTTTTTAAAAAAGGCAAGTACTTATACTCCATACACAGATACCAAAAGTGGAGAAGGAACTGATATATTTAATGGCCATCACATACAAATGTGTTCATTTTTATGTGCCTAATTTGCATATGCATTTTCTGCAACTGTGCCCACAATCACAATCATTTTACATGCAAATTAAGCATGCAAACATACACAGCTTTAAAAGAAGTTGAGTTCTTTATATGTAGTGCAGAAATACTGAACTTCTTTTAACAGATAGTCCTTTGGCTGTGACTCCCCAACTAGCGAGTCGCAGACCTCTATTGGGTATTTAACAACCAAATCCCTAGAACACACCATACCACTTTTAATGCAATATGGGAGGGTCAGAAACAGAAATTTATGTAGAAGAAATTTTTATTTTTTTTTTCCCAATCACTACAAAAACTTTGCTCTACACAAAAGCACAGAGTTAATTTAAGAGGTGCAGCCCAGATATTGCATCCAGGTACTAGGAACTTTAAATGACTCGTTATTTTTACCCTGTTTAGAGATTACACTTTCTGTTTCTTTGGGTCTGTTACTCTTTTTAAAAATAATGCTAAGAATGGCTGGACAGTTGCTGTCAAATGTAATGGATGGTAAACTATAAAATGTTAATGAACTAGTAACTATAGAATCTAATATTAGATGCAAACAGTGTTGTTTAATATGGCACAGTTGAAAAGCACGAGCATTGAAACAGCAAAATGTCAAATACCCTGGTGGGTATTTGAGACCTCCAGTGGGTTTAGACTCTGTGTAAACACTGTCAGGAGAGGAGAATCAGCTCAAGTTTGTGGAGTTCAGTGAAAGTCAGAAATATTTTCTTCCTTTCAGAATAGGAAAATGACATTTGGTGAAAACGGAGGTTCTTTCCCCTAGCAGAGACAGTGTGGGTTACTCATAAAAGCATAATGGCTTTCATTCAGAGGTGCCATATGGCTGCTTATAAGATTTCTGCACAGCACTTGCTGTAGCAGTAACTAAACAAATGGCACTATAGTACAATATAATACCTGTCAAGAGCAGTGATAAAGAATGTTTTATTTCTCTGCTCTCTGTCCTCTTTTCTCCCTTCTTCCCTGGAAGCGGCTGCCTGTGTGAGGCAGCACCCACTAGATGGTACTGCCAGGCTTCGAGCTGTCGCTTCTCCTCAGCCTTCCTGGCCTGTCAGGCACCACCGAGCACCCCAGGCACCAGTCCCCATCCCTTCCCAAAGGAGGGATTGCGATGGACAGAGACAGCTGGCCAGATGTGGCAGGCATGTTCTTCCCACAGCACTGGCGATGGAGGAGTCTGGGGGACAAAGCACTCATCATTTACTCTCTCTTGAGTCTTAAAATAAAGCCCAGATCTCCAAATGGTTGCTCAGCATCACGGTGACACTTATGGGGAGACAGCCACAACAGCCCTGAGCCCAGACCCTGTGGGAGAATGGCCTTTAGTCCACCTTGGCTGAGATGCCAGCACCCCTGTCTTCCTACGGGGAGCAGAGGGGACTCAGCACCCCTGAAAAGCAGGCACAGACATCTCGGTGCCTCTCATCTCCTCTCTCAAAAATGTTTATTATCTTTCCTTTTTGAGGTTACATTAATAAATGCGTGTGTCAGATGCTAAGTTCCTTCAGTAAGAAGCAGCTATAAAATACCAGCAAACAAATATGTTTAACTTGCATTAAGTTGTCTTAATGGCTGTCTTCTCGAGCACTCTGAGGCAGTTAGCAATGGGCTTTGTTTCAATGTCTTTTAATTTTGGTAAAAGATGGCTCTACCTGCTTCACAGGAGCAGGGGGATGGAAAATACTGCAATTTCTGATGACCGACTAACCTTCATATGTTGTTTACAAAATAACACATCTTCTTTCTGCCTGTGTTTTTCCCTATAGGATCAATGCAGGCTCATACTAGCTCTGAAATATATTGTCTCCCTGATCGGCACCCTAACACGAACCCTCTATCATCTTCTCCTTAGGAATCACACTCTGGGGAAATTTGGTTTAAACCTTCCCTGATTAAAAGCTAGCAATGACCACACATGTAGCAAATGTGGGGTTTTTTTGTATGTGCTTGTCTCATTTCTTAGAGTGCTTCCTTCACACAGTCTAAATTCAAGATTTTGCATGATGTATTCCTCAGTCCTTCTGTCCATCTGTCCAGATAGGCAGCTTGTTTGATGAGTTAACCATTCTGAACGTTTTAATATTTATGTGACTTGTGCAGCTCAGCAGTTGCTTTATGTGGGATTGCATATTTGATAAGATCACAGATTCACTCTGTGCCAAAGCTGAAGTCCTACCGAGGTCTGACTGTACTTCAGATGTCAAAAAAATATGAATAGGTGGTCTTAATGTTCTCCTCTGGTGTTATATCTGTCTATAGAGAATATAGCTTACAACAGATTAGAAGCAATAGAGGACTTGACATATACTGAGAGAGCAGTAAGAATGATGCTTGTTGACGTTATCGGTTAAACCTGTAGGGGAATTTTCTTTTTTTCTTTCATTCGTTCTTCCACTTTCTTTCTTCTTGTGAAATTTGCTTATTTGTTCCCATATGCCTTGCTCTTTCTATATCAAGTTTCAGATTCTCGATCTAAAATAGTTTTGTCAATCTAGGCATTTTCAACACACCTATACAAGTCCCCTACAGCACCTACCTATACAAGTCCTTGCTTGGTACTCACTGCTCTTCTACCCAAATGGCTCACAGGACTGCCCTTCTCTCTGTTATTTAAAAAATGTTTATTTGCAAACGGCCCGTGCAATTCTAATTCATGCTTATTCTACCTAGTTAGGAATTCATTGAACTAGACTGCCTGCATTTCTGTGCACCAATATACTGCAGTCCCCCTGCACTTCAGACTTCATATGTAAAAAGGTTTGCAGCAAATGCAATTGTTTACTGGATAGATTTGTGCTTATGTCCACTTCACACTGCTTTGGGGATGCTCCCATACGTATAAGTAGGCTGTGATCCTATGAAAATGCATTTGGCATGAAATGATGAATTCGCCTCTTAAGCAAAATAAAAAAATCCTGATTTTCAGTCTTTTATAGTAGTGTCGCAAATAAAGCAATCCTCATGAAAGATGGATTGCTGTTTAATGAGTCATGGAAATTCCTACCAAACTTTTGTGAAATCTGAATGTGCAGTGGACTCGGGGAGAAGGAGAGGATATTTCTGCTGACATGTAATGTCTTGATCCTATCTCATTCTTGTTGTTAAGAACAATTTCTGTGGTTAGTTGCCTAAAACAGAGCTTGCAGACATGTGGATTTCATAACTTCCATTGGGAAATTGCATCCTAGCATCAGGATACGTCTCTCCATGACGTATCCTGACCTGGGTATCAGGAATGTCACCTGGGTCTTGTTAACACCAGTTTGTAAATGTTGCTTTCAGAGCCTGGCTCCAGAGAGGGTATTATACATGCGCAGCGGATAGAATATTAGTTCCTCGTCAGCTTTAGATTTAAAAAATACAACATGAGACCTAGTAAAACCTGGGATGAAACTTGCTCATTGGTGCTTGTGCATTCAGTAGGATTTACACCAGGATGTGTCAACAGCCCTTATTGGTACTTCTATACTGTCCCTAAATCATGGCATGTTAAATACAAAGTAGATTCATTATTTGGGGCTCACAGGCATAGACAAGCCCTGTGGTTTCTTCCCTAACTGTGATATAGTCTGGTTCTTAGGTCTGCCCCTCAGGGTCCTGGTAAGAAGTGACTCTAAGCTGGCTGTGAAAGAGACTGCAGGCTGCACCACGTTCTCACTGGACTTGCACTGAACTGTACCTAGTGCTGTGTGTCTTGGCTGAAGTTCAACACCGTATGTTGCTGGAATTCATGGGCAAAATACCAAGATGATGTGTGGACCCAGAAGACGAATTTGCTAATATGCAATCACAGACTATAGACACTGCTTTGTAATAGTACAGTACAAATCCATATTCAACGCTCCCCCAACTGTTAGTACACAGGAGCGACCAGAAGGCTGATTTTCCAGTGTGGAGGCTTGAACTAGGTTTGAAAAGGAAAGACTATGATACAGGGCTACATAGTTTCTGTTTTTCTGAACCTGATAGGTCCCTGGAGAAGAAAACTTGGGACAGTTTCAAAGATGGCACTCTGAAGTAGATGGCAGATTTGGAGTATTGTGCCATTTCAGCTCATGCACAATATGGCACAGGCTAGAAAACAGGAGATACAAATATGAGGGCATATTTGATGTGCCATCATCTCAACGGATTGTTCCTTTTCTGAGGAGGGAACTGTAATCCTGTGGAAGCACTAAAGGAAATCTAAATTGTGAAGAGTTATTGGCATTCTGTAAAATAGGAGTATGCCTAACATGCCATAACAAGAAAAGGTAATGCAGAACTGTAATTAACATGATGTTATTTTTAATTCACAAAAATACTGTTTATAGAGCTGCAGTGAAAGAATCTGACTCTTAATGAAGATTGATTGCAAGTCAGACTTTGCCTTTCGTTCTGTAGATTTTCGTTCACTGCAAGAAGACAGTGAACTGGGAGTGAGATAATTTGTTTGTAGCCCAGCATCCCTCGAGTATCCTCTCCTCTTTCATCACAGCCGGGGGGACTTCTGCTTAACCTGGCTCAGGCACTGCACCACAAAGGGATCATGAGGTTTTCTCCCTGTTCTCCTGTATACTATCTGCTCCTCCCCACCTCTCAGCAGTTTCTGCTCCAAATAACAGAGGCCCTGTTTACTGTAGTGGAGTAGGTGATATAATTTCCATCAGATTGCTGCCCCAAATCAGCATGATTGAGCTCCAGTTATGAGGTGTTCTGCACAGAGTAGCAGAGATCAATAGGGCTCAGCAGGTCAGCCTATCTGAACAGAGCACATTTTTTGGCATGGAACCTTTCCAAGGCACTGTACAGCCTCTAGGGACAAGAGTGGGGACTCCCAAATTTCTGCAAGGTCACACCATCTACATCAGCATATCCACGGTTATACAAGGCCGCAGACCTTGCAGTGCTTTGTGTGTTGTACTTTTTGCTACAGGTTACACAAAGGTATTTTGGAGAGCTGAAAGCAGGGGCCAATGTGTGATAAATGAGCCTGGTGAGCATTTTACAGACAGCAAATAACCAGGGCCCCTCATAAGTCCCTTTTCTCCCTTGCCAAATGGAGCTGGGTGGGATGAGCAGCCCCATCTCACAACACCTAGGCAAATAAAAGTCCTTTGGCCCTTCCTCCCACAGGCAGCATCTTTGCTGACCACCACAATGATAAGAGGTAATCTTATGGAACCACTCCTCATCTGCTCCAGGTCCACTTTGCTTTGCCAACCTGTTTTGACTTTGACTGTAAGTTCAGGAGGGATCATACGATCAGCTCAGCAGAAGTTGTACAGGGTGCCCTTACAGGAGCAACTTAGGGAAGAAACTGATTGAAGCAGGAAGAAGTCCTGCTCAGTTAAGCAGTAAGAGAAAAAACACATTTTACCATAAAAGGTATGCAACACTAAAGTTAAGCTACCCTTCATATGTCAGACAAAGAAACTGAATATATTCCCATCAATCCTTGTTTGAAGTATTTTCAACAAATTCCCTACACTCTTGCACTACCATAAATAACTGTAGAAATACCATCCATTATGTGAAGTAACACGTCAGAGTCCAGTTCCAGGTTTTGTAAAGCCACGATCTAATCATGCCACAACAGAGTTGTCATTTCACTTTGCTGCTAATTAAAACTGCAATATTGTATGGCAGTAAATTTTACTGTTGATCAAAACTGTTTGTATATCTTGTCACATAACCTATGCATTTCAGGAAACGAGAGAGCTTCATTCTGCCTTCAGATGAGACTAAATTTGAAGGAAACTTGAATAACAAATGACATAAGTTTAAAAATGTGAGACAAGATGCAGAAGGAAAGAGATTTTCAGATCAGCAGTTGAAAGTAGAGCTGGATGAAACTATTGTATCAAACATTTCTTCAAATCTAGGCAGAGTTTTGACTGAAGCTTGCCTGTACAAAAAGTAAATTGGAGCAGAACTATGACTTCATGTGGAAAGTGAATCTGGGTTGAAGTCATGCTTGAGACCCAGAATCTGTTTTGCACTTGGAAACAGGACTGATCTGAGCAGTTTGTTCCCACCCCTACAAAGGGCCACCTCGCAGCTCTGACCTCCTCTGAACTTTCAGTGTGTCTGAAGAACGGGGCTCTGATCTCAGCATTTTATATCCGCTCACCTCTACTGAAAAACACGTCAAGGGAAATGCACAAAAGGTGCAAAAACCAAGTGAATGGAAACAATCGAACAGCAGAATTATTATTATTTTTTTTCCCATGGAGCCCTATAAACTGAAACTGCTGAAGTCTGCACAGGAGTAATTAAAGTGCTATATACCATGTGTTTCAAAAACTATCTGTATTTTCCACTCTGCAGCTAGGATCTAGTAAAATCAATCCCTAAATGCTGAGTGCCATTCAATTTTGAGGCAGAGAAGCTTCGAATTCATATCTTGATTTGATTTTGGGGTTGTCTGGGAAGTTAAAAGTCTGGGCCTTTTTCTGATGCGTGGATCTGGTGTTCCTTGTCAGGTTATCATTGCTCCCTTTACTTTCTTCAGGGTATATCCAGTTTACACAGATTTGAAAGGTGAATGCATCCCACTTTCAGCAACTCTTTCAGCTTTTATCTCCAGAAGTTGTGTGCTCTCATGTTGCATTTTTTTTTCACTGTGTATATTTAAAAAAAAAAAAAAAAAAAGTGCAATTTTGGCAGGGTTGTAAGCTACCCTCCTAAAAGCAAGGAAGAAATTTTGATCTAAGAGTAACTCATTATGGTGTGACACTGTCCTCAGCTCACCCCATTATTCCTGTGTGTTGTGGCACATATGGCATTAGTACAGTGTGTGAGATTCCCTGCAAAGCTAAGGAGAGGTAGGTTGATTTAAGGACATGGTTTCCAGCCAGATTTTCATCTTTAACTTTAAATTTCCTTTGTGTTTGGGGAAGAGAATTTTAAAGTGGATCTTAAATGTTATTTCAAAGAGGTTTTGTTGGTTTTTTTTTTTACTAAAAGCTTTAAGTGACACTTCCTACTGGACTTCTTAGCTGCAATTATTTTAGAAAAGAGGCATATAATGTAAGTGAAAGCGTGAGATGTCGTGCCCTTTTGGAAACTCAAGGTATTTGTTTGTCTTGGTGACAGTAGCAGTCTTCTTCTAAATGCTGTCCCTTCTTGACATGAACAGAAGTGCCTGTGAGCGGAGTACTATTAGCAGGGCAAAATATCTGGTTTGAATCCCCTGGTAATACTCGCACGTTGACTACAATTTTGACCAAAAAACCATCAATTATTCTGATCTTCAGGAGCTTTCTGCTGGATTGCCAATAATGGGCTCTTTTAAAATTAATATTGCAGCATTTTGCTTAAAAAAGATTACATGCAGAATAAGAGGTCCTGACACTTGGAATGGGATTTGAAAAGTTGCCCTTGTCAGAGACACAAAAAAATCCAATCATAAATATCTGCATTTGAAATATTTAAGATATGCCACAAACTGCTCAAAAGTAAACTGAAGTATCCATAGTAATCATCTGGTGAATACTTTCAACAGATTATTTATTTATAAATATGAGAATATTTAAGAAAATGAAGTGTTTTCAGACAGAGTAAACAAAACCATTTTCAACTAATAAATTTATTCCAAATGATCCTCCCAGCTCTAACCCAAAGACACTATATATCCTTGTAAGAGTCTTCCATTTCAAATCAATCTTTAAGCAGGTATGAGTTTTATTCCATGAAATACCACCTAATAATGTGTTTAAGATACAAAAGCTAATGTAAGAGTAACAATAGTGGCTTTAGTTTGTCAACAGCTTCCCCCATGAGAGTTTCATAGGGATTGCAAATACCCTAGTCATTTAAATGCCTTATTTACAACTACATTAGACACTTTTATACCCATTCTTATAAAAATACTGCTGCTGCCTATTTTCATTCACAATTGTTCATCAGGACTGCAATTTTTAGAAATTTTGATTTCTAGTTCTGAGGTGCTTTTGTTAATCCCAGTAATTACCCATCCACTTTTTAGGTTTCTTAAGTACCCTTTAGCTTTCTGGAATCTTTTGGCATAGGTTTACAGTTACATGAAAAGGAAATGGAATATTAAAAGAGAATGCATAGCTTCCTGCCTAATTTGGCATAAGGCCAGCCCCACAAAGATCCCAGGAAGTTGTAATTTGATGCCAGAAAGATAAGAATAATAGATGTAAAAAAATGAAAGCTCCCCTGGACTCCAGACAAAGTTTCACAAAGCAATAAAAGATGCAGGTGATGGATTTTTAGGACCTGACAATAACATTGTCCATTATTGCTGAAAAGTCATGTGTAGGGTGAAAAAGGCAACTGTTCAACAGAGCACAGCAACATTATGCAAGAGTCAGTGCCAAAAGGAATAAAACGGTGTGTCACACTGAAAATTTTAGGGGAATGCAGGGAATTACCCACATTAAAATCTGGCTGTGAACTATGAGGCTAACACCTCCTCTCATATGCAATATGAATTGAGCCTTTTAAGAAATGCAGATGGTCAGAACCTGTATTTTACTTGTCTGAGCCTATATTTCTACTATATATTGCAATTAATCTTTTTTATTATTTTTTTTCTGTAGCTTTCTCACCTTTCTCACATAAGGTATAAATAGAGTGCAACATGGCTATCTGGTCATGTTTTCATGTGCATCTGTGTCCAACAGCAACGCTCATGAGCCAGTGACCTCATCATGATTCAAAAAGCACACAAAGCTGAACCCCCCCCCCCCCCCCCCCAAAAAAAAAAAATATTAGGTGCCAAGAGAAGCACTGCATGCCCCTCTTTACCAGGTTGCATGATCTGAATTGTCCCCATTTTTTGCACTGGCTCCATCTTCTTCTCCAGTGGGGCAGCAGCCAGGGTCATGAGCAGGGGCTGGGACTCCCCGGCTCTCCCAAATTCAGCTCATCCTGTTTGCAGTGCAAGGAGATCACTGGGGTTTGGGGGTCCTGGGCAGTGAGCGGGTACAACACAAGGTACAAGATGAGGGACAGAGTTTCTTGCCACATTGAGGCGGAGGAGTGAGGAGGATGTAGGGATATGTCAAGGATCACTTGACTATGAGGTGGTGCCAAGCCCTCCAGCAAGAGTGGAGGCTGTGAAGAGCAGCGGATGGAGGGGACCAAGAGGAGGAGAGGCCCTCATCTCCTCTCACAGGTCCCTTGGATCCTCAACCCAAAAGATTTCCTAGTAAGGAGTCAGCATTTGTGCAATTCCTGTTACTTTTTTGATGTCATGGTCATGAAAGACTCAAATGGTGTTAGAAAAGACTAGAGAGGAACAGCAAATATGATCTATATTTTATGGATTAAACTTTTCATTGGGTGACATATTGAAACATAATTTATTTGAGTGAAAAGGTTTAGTTAGAGAAATATAATTTTGCCGTTTTAAAGAGGCATCCTGTCAAAATAGCCTGTTTTCACATTGCTTAAGTAGAAACAGCTCTTGATTTCAAAATTCAAGCTAATTGGAAGAAAAAGTCATATAAAACAAATAAATGAACATGTAAAAACATTAGCACTGGGAGAAAGTGATTTGAAATGATCAAAACTAAACACTTCAGTTAATATGATCTTTTTTTTAATTAGCCAATGACATAAAGTTTTCTTAATGACTTGGGAGAATGAAAATTTTAACATCTTGAAAGTTCTCACAGGATAGGAAATTCATTTCCCCTCCTGTGCTGAGACATAGCTATACAGCACTTCCTTTTATTTATCTTCCTATGCTCCTATGCAGGATAAGCAGGAATATAAATCTATAAGTGAAGAGACAGGTTAATATAAATGGTTTGAGTGAATCTCTTCTCTGATCATTTTTTCCTTCCCTTGCTTGATGTCACTCTATGAAAAATCTCACAGCAGCAACAAAATGTATGGTAATAGTTCAAAACAAAATTGAAAAATTTCTAAAAGTTGAACTGGAAGCATTTTTGTCAGAGTTTATTGGGAGTGTTTTGTATTTTTCAAAGTTTAGAAAACTTTTATGACAAGTAGATAAATTATGAAACTCTATGAACATGGAATTAAATGAAATCTGAAAAGTGACAAACAGGGAAAAGAGAGAGCATATAATTTTAGAACACAAAAAGGTAACTAAATTTGAAAAATTGCATTAGTATATCATTTTCAGTATGTAAGCCATTAGAGAAAAAGTGTAAATTACACCCTGTAACAAAGTAAAAATGTTTTCAATGTTTAAAGGTAATTTTGTATTACTGCTACTATTACTTAAACTCTTAGCTCTTATAAATATCTAAAGACAGGACCCCTGGTGATATTACCTGTGTCTTAGGCAAAGAGCAACAATTTCAATTCCATTCAACTACATTTGTATTTTGCCAAGTGCTATCAAGCACTGAGTTGCATAATTTGCTATCTAAGTGAAATAGATATTTTTCGTGCTGCACATTTATCACTCTCCTGTGGGCCTCGTTACTGACAATCAAATCATAAAAGATGTTCAAAATTGTCATGATGCACTTATTTTCTCATGATATTTGATACAAATAGTTTCTTCTACAAAAATGGTCTTTTTTTACTGTAGCATTTTAGAGTAGTTCTTAAAGAAACAGGATGCAGTTGCTTTTTAGCAAAATCTACATAAGCATTTGCAAAAAAAATAGCTTTTGATAGCTGATCCTATTCTAAATATATCACTTGAGTCTCATTTCTAGGAAAGGAGGAATTTATACTAAGTATATAGTATGATAACATAGCAAAATAAAAATATAGAAGAAATTCTATTTGTACCTGTAAGACTTGCATTTATTTTTTTTCTCTTCTGTCTTTTAACATGAACTCAAACATCATAAAAGGTATTTTTTAATTTATAAAGAAGTAACAGTACAAGAAGGTATAATACCCATATCATCCACACTCCCTCCCAATATACCGTAAGATTTTGGGTAAGATCATGAATTCCCTAGGCTCATTGAATTCTTGCTGCTGTGACTGATAAACCAGCACTAAGTATTTCTCCTAACCTGGAATAGGAAGTAGATTGAGAACATTAAACTCATTTCATATGAAGCCACTGAGCCGCCAGGAAAATAAAGCCTCTAGGTGATTGCTGTTCTGAGATGGGTTTCTGTCAGTCGCAGACAGGGCACCTGATCTGTCACCTACAGACCATCTTGAGACCACTGCTCAAGTGCAGAGCCAGCTGGGGTTTAGAAGAGCATGTTCAGCTCCACCTCCAAACCAAGGTAACAATTCACCCCAAGTAACTTCTGAAGCAGCCTCGAAGATTTTTATCATATTGTGCAGCAGACCCAACAGATCTCTCCTTGAGCAGGCAGTCTCCTTAAAAAAGAAACGGAGGAAGCAGGATGGCAGGAGGATGCCTGCCTGCTCTGTGAGTTTTCACTGCATTTTAAGCAAGAGACATCTTGAGGTTTGTGCTTACCCAAATACTTATGCTTGCAAAAGCGAAGCCCATAAACATTTGTTTAAGGCTGCCCTGACATACAGAGTATTTAAACTTTTCACTGCTGCTGCTTGTGAGACATATCAAAATGTACATATTTTTTTCCAAGATTTTATTCCCTGCACCCTTCCCTATGATTTGATGTGCCAGTTAAAAACTGATAGTCTCTAAGGCTGTGATGGAGATAGGTGATTCGGGGTAGAAATACGGCACCGCTGACCTCATGCAAAGGAACAGCTGATGTTACAGTAAGAAGATGCTGGATATTTATTTGTAGGTATAGGGGAGAAATATATTTGTTAGTGAAATGGAGCTTGCTGCAGAGTGCATAAAGGTGAATTATTTGTCAGAAGACTGAAGGAGGTTTATGCAATATAGTATTATTGAGCCGGGCTATTAGCAGAGTGAATTGCTATTGTGACATGCCATTAAATTGTTTTTAGTGTCCACAAAGGTATCATTCTGGAGCAGGCTTGGTTTGTAACAAAGTTATATATTTACTGGACAGCAGCAGATCTCAGAATAAAAACAGTCTATCTGACCATAAAGTAAAATAAGAGAGAGGAGGGTCCTATGATGGAAAATTTGACCTTTCGTACCACTTCCAAGCACTGCTGAAGTAACCATGAGCAATTTTCTCCAATCTGCACAACCCAGCAAAACACGGGCTTTGGTCCTATTGCCTCGTGATGAAAGGAGTCCTGGCGAAATAGCCCATGAGCAGAGGAGCCAGAGCAACATGAAGGGTTGGCTTCCCTTGCTGCTGGCTGCCACATTGGTCATATGCATGATGCCTTCCAGCACTTTCATATGGCACATCAGCTTCACCACCCTTGTCAGACCACCTTAGGATGATGACTCCAGTCTCATCTACTCTTCTCTCTGTTTCAGACAGGAGGATTGGGAGTTTCTCTGGATCTCTCCAAATCTCAGGCAAGGCTTTGTTCAAGCCTGGGAGGGCTGCCTGGGCTCCTCTTACTGACAGTCAGCATTGCTGTCTGACTCAGCTTGGAGTCATCCAAGCCTTGTTCTTCCCTCGGTCATTCTGGGACCAGAGTTCATATACTACATGTTTTGTGTATTGCAAAAGATGTTAATAATCTTCCTCATGTCCTCACACAAAAGCAAGTTACAAGTGAATGAAACTGCTGGTAGAGAAGAAGGTTAGAGAAACCATACGTATAGATAGAAACATTAGGACTGATTACAATGTTCCATCTTTAACTTTGGAAAACATGTACATTACAACATTCAATCAAATGTCTTTAATTGAATTATATTTATATTCTGATTGGAAAAGGAAGAAAAAAATTGCCAGGATTAATATGCTAATTTAACAATGCAAAAAAAAAAGAAGGAACTCTCTTAACTTGAGATTTGTTTAGAAAAAAAAAAGAATTAAATATATGTATGTATGTATACATAGTTATACATATTAGATTAAATGTTTTAGAACATAAATCAGTGAGAGAAAAGTAATAAATAATGCATGGTGAAAATGTGATAATGTTTATTAAGAAGCAACAGCCTTGTCATCTTCATTTTCTTCTTCAGTGATTCTCCCCTCAAAGGGTTCACTCATTTGGGACTCCCTGCAATTTAGCCTGAGGCCACTCTCTCTAATTCTTGGTTGGAAATATACCTGCTTTGCAAAAATAAGTTAAAAGCAGAACAACTGTTCACACTGAAGGTCTCCCCATTAAGCTCCTTAAAGGCCAGAGAGTGAATTTTATGCTCTTGTTGTTGTGGAAAACTGGAGACAGACAATAGCAATCCAGAGAGAGATAGGGAAGGAGAAGGGGAAGAAAATGTGTGGAGAGGAGGCTAAGGCTGCTAGGCTCAAAATCTCTTCCTTCCACTTACTGCTCCTCTGACCTGAGACATGACATATTCCTCTCTACACCTTTCTTTCCTGAGCTTTCTGAACCTACAGCCATGAGACAGCCTATGCATCTGCACAGACAGATCAAAAGGGCCAAACAGCCCTTCCTGCCTTGCCACAGAAAATCCCTGCTCCTCCACAGGTGGGAACTGTCTCTGCTGGAACCTAAGGATTTGCATTACCTGAGAAGGGAAGGTCTGGGAAACAGCACAGGAATATTATTATTCATTAAAGAATTGTTTGTAATCAGGCAACTTTGCCCTTCTTCTTTCTTTGTCTAATCTTTTGTCCCTAGCCAGAATAATGAGGAAATTTAGACTACCAGTTAAAGTACTTTAGTACTGATAATTTGCAGTAGCTAAAACAATATGTTGACGTTAGTATGCTGTGACATATAAGCTGCTTAATTAGAGTTGTCATTTAATCTGTTTCTGTTCATTCATTTGCACTTGACTAATATAGGAAAGAAAGTATACCTACCTAGGTTTAACAAACATGAGTAAATCTTTGTGGAGTGGAAAGTAGAGCATAATGATGCTGTGTGCACGGAGCAGGCTCTAAATTGTACCTTCAGTCACACGTGTAAATGCAGAGATACACAACTGAACATGTGTTATTGTGCACAGATGTAGGTTCTCATTTCTAAATGTCTCCCGCAGTGGATAACATTAGCTTGCTGGTATATTTATGTTTTTATTATTTACTGAAGCTTTCCATGGGACATAATTCTAAATTATCCTTCTGTGGTTTATTAGAGTCTATGGGAGTTTATTCATCAGCACAGCAAGGCATTAGCAAAAATAAAAAATATTCATGGTGCTCACTGTGGTGTAAATAGATCAAGAAGATACACTTGGACTTTAGACAGAGGGTAGGTATATGTTACAGAGGTAAAACACAGACAGTAATAGCCTTTATGCCATGGAGCAATGTAAAGAGGCCCTGAAAGGGTGAAATTACACTTATACTCCCTCTAAGGTCCTTTTATTGCCCATTCAGAATTCACACCTCTTTTTCTCAATAAATGAGATAACATTCATAGTAAAACTTACTTTGCTTCCTACTTTGCTTGATATCTACGATGAGGAAATGTTCAAAGCCTAGAGTAATGGAAGAGCTGAGTGAAACAGGTGTATGTACAGACACCTGTGCACCTGCTCCACTCCCCGAGTCATTAATGCAACCCTTTCTCTGCAAAACAACAGTCCTAACTGCTGGTAATGAAGTGAGAGCCAAAAGTTGGCACGTTTTTTCTTGAGAATATATTTGAAAGCTGGAGGAGAGTAAATATTGTTGTGCTATAGAAGAAGGAACTAAAAGTACATCAGGAAAAGAGAAGTCAGCACAAAAGCAATTTTCAAGGCAAAATTCTGACTGCAGCCTTGGGGTCTGGGATGGGAAGAACATCCACACATCTGTATTGGACACAAACTGTGTCCATTCCCAGTGAAATGACCCACTGAATGGCCCTGCTTCTGACAATTTTACTCAGGAAAGATATGATAGAATTGTTTTTACTTCTCATTTTCAGTTAATGACAGAAGCAGAAGTACCTAAAGTGCTACAGAAGATCATGTTCTCAGCCTAATCAGAAGTGGGAGTGCTTGAAATCCCCAACTACTAATTTCAGCCTAACTTGCAAAATCAGGGAGATAGTTTAGATGAGTATATGTGAACTCCAGCCCTAGAATTTTTGAAGTTTCACCTATCACAAATAACAAAAGGCATCTCAGAAACTCAGGGGAAGCAAAAGTGGATGGTCTGATATTTATCACCCCACCACTAAAACCTTCCAAGGCCAAAAAATGCGGATAGCATAAGAGACTCAGAGCAAGAAATAGAAGATAAAGAATAGTGCAGCATTCCTCAAATGATAGATTAATTTTTCAGTATAGCTAAAATTGCTAGAACCTCAGTTTCATGAGTCAGCAAGTCTGATAAAATTAATATATAGTAAACAAAAGTAAGGTAACACCTGGGTTTTTTTATTCGACTAAGCTAAATTGGATATAAAACTAGACCTGTTTTTCATAATTAGAAATTTGGTTCAGGTATCATGAACCAGGTGTATGTTTACATTCACAGGGATTAAGGGCACCATTGCATCACAGTAAAACCTATGTTTACTCATTTTAAACACCCTTAATAATAACAATACAGTACAAAGTACAAATTTAAATCAATATAAAAATCTTTTTCTTTTCCATACTTGAGATAAAGTTAATATTAAAGCTTACTTTTCTTCCATACTTATGCAAATATTCTTACCTAAAAACAGTGTCAGTCAAGAAAGGTCAAGGAAAAAAAAGGAAAGCTTCCTTTTGTTTTCTATTCAGAACTCATTGCCTGAGAACTACATGAAATAAATGAATTTGTTTTGTTTAATTATTGATATTAAAATTTTTGAAGCAGTATTTAAAACAAAGGATTAAGATCTGCAGTTTACAGAAGAATCTGTAACAGGAAATTTCTCTTCCATTATGTATATTAGCATCCACAGCTGGGTCAGCAGATGGATGTGTTCTTAGAAGCTTGTAGGCGTTTTTTCCCCTTAAAACATTTGTTGAACAAAAAAATGTTTAAAGCAGGGTGGGCTTACTGGAACAGATCAAAATAGACACTCTTTCTTATTGCTTTTTAAAATATAGCTTTACGTATGTGTTCTGCATTCAGCCAACAGCTACCACATGCAAGTACAGCTCCACTGCATCTTGCCATTCCTAAACCTAGTAGCTTCTAAAGATGTTCCTGAAATCACCGATACAGTGGATCTCTCCCTGAAGGCAGAGTTCCTTGCATCAGGGTTTAGGATTGCTACTTAAAGCACAAACTTTTCCTGCTGCAAAAGGATAGATACTGGTTTCTCACTGATGGAAACCAGTCAGTAGGCTCAAGCCTCTGTGCCTGGGGTAAACTGGGGTGGTCAGACTTTATGTGACACTTGGCCACAAGGAAGCCAAGACACACCAGCCTCTACACACAATCACATATGGAATTACAAGTAGCATGTGGAATTACATAAAAATACAAGTCCACTCTATTTTGTCAAAATGCAGTGTCCCCCAACTGACAGAGAAAAGTCCAACTACTATAGTCTCACTGGTGCTGTCTAATAGTCTTATACACCATACAAGACCAAAATGATTGTTTTCAGAAGAAACCATCAGTCCATAATTGAGGAGTTCACTTTCATCCTCATACAGGTCAGGCAGCTTGTCTGATTAAACAGCTGGATGCTTCGTAGAGGTGTCTGGCTTTGGAGAAGCTGACAGCATAATTATCAGGGATGAGCAAACAGGTTTTGCCTAATTTTGAACCCACTCAAATGACCTAATTTTGAAATTTAGCCCTGAATTTACAACTTACTGAATGTACAGTGCCTGTGTAATTACACTGTAATTATACATTTCCATACTTGCCATAACATCACAAGGACTCATTACATTGGGTGAAATGTCTATACTGACTTGCACTGACTAGTAGTTACATACATTGATCCTATTGGTTGTTGCAGTTTTAATGGAAGTATTGGAAACCAGCCCATCTGAGTCCAGGCTGAGTTACAGAGAATGATGTAGATGAACAAAGGCTCACTGAATATAGCTTGTAACATTTGCCTGTTGTTTATTTCAGGTATTTGTAGCTGCTGTTGTTTGAACAAAAGGCTTCGTTACGAATCCTTTGTACACAGACTGCATTAAATTTCCAGTATTGGGAGAGAATGGGTCTAGGGTGTGAATGTTCATCTAATTGCTGAATGCACTGAAATGCATTTGTCTTTACTATCTTTTACTGGAAAAGTTAGTTTATCTTTTTATGAGTTAATTTTGTTGTAGAACAACTGTCTATTAAATACAAGTTATTAACAATTCCTGTTTATGGAGAAACTCATTTGAAAAGCTGCATGTTTAAGGGTTTAAATTACAATATTCTTTTTGAATGAGTTTTTTAACTGACTAGTAACTTGTTGGTATGTGCTACTACTCATTAATATAATGTCTTTCTCCTAATGTCCACTTCAGTTATGCTCATTTGGTTTCTTCTGCAGACAAATGTCTCAGAAAAAGGCATATATCCACAGCACCAATAGCATGTTAAAACATCTATTATAGAAAAAAAATGTAACTACATTATAGTCTAAGTGCCAATGTGCTGTAGACCCAAAGAAATAATTCTTATTGCTAGAAATAGGTTTTTTATGTCCTGGTAATCATTTTGGTCCTTGTGCTATGGAGGGTCACAGCAAGGGGAAGATTCCCATCTTGGTAGAAAACAGAGCAATCTAAAATACTTTTTTTATTTTCCACCAGCAAACAGATTTGTTGACAGTAAGACTCAAAAACGTGTCATTTCTGACCAAGATGTCATCAGAAAAATTGGGTCAGCTTCTGGTCACAAGCACACAGAAAGGAAGGGGAGGGGGAGTATAGAAGAGCCAGAAATGTGATGGAGGTGCAGTCATCAGGAATGTGATAGGATCAACATCAAGTCCATGTTCTGAATTCAGAAGAACAGGAACTCACATGCAGGTCTCCCATGTGCCTCATGAGTTCCCTATTTGGCTATTGAGCCATCCATGGTCTCAAGCTGAGAAAATTCTGCACTTGATATGCATGATCAGACATTCATCAGGGATAATAAGACCTTGGATTAGTGTCTGTTTACGTCATAGGTTGGGCCTGTTAGAGGCATAGTTCTGTACTCACATGTTTCTTGGTGTAAATAGGTGAAGGTCAGAGACACAGCTGGGACTCAGCAAGTACAAATCCTCTGCACGATGGGCTCCCATGTACCATTAGGCATGTGTGAACTCCATCAAACTTACATGGGAGACTAAAAGAAAAGCTCCACCCTTTCCCCAGGAAAGAAGGGGACCATCTGAGTGCCTTATTTTCTGAAATGGGCTGAGAGTTGAGAAGATCAACTGCCTCTGCTTTCAAAGGAGGAGTTGTGGTAGGAAGTGGGCCGCTGCCTTTGCAATGTGTGGCCCTTTGTGCATCTTCCCACCAAGGTTGCGAGGGATCTGGTTGTTGATGAAGTTAATTGTAGCTCTGGGGAACCAGAGCCACCTATGATCCTCCAGTGGTTATTACAGACCTTTGCCTCCTTCCTTGGAAAACTAAAAGCTGAGGTCCTGCCCCCAAACTCCGTGTCATTGCTCAAATGGGGGCAGTAGGAGACATCTAGTCCTTTGACCCTCTTTTTCAATATAGAAGCTCATAATCACTTGTAAGTTATTTTCCATATGAAAATTACTATTTCATCTGCAGGACACTGCAAACTGCCTGGTAGAACCCAAACAGCTTCCAGGGGGCCGCAGCAGTGGCTGGGACTTACCCGGGACTTGCCCTTTCTGTTTCTTACCCCGAGTGTCATGCAATTAGGAGGACAGCGCTCATGATGACGTCTTTGCTGGTCTACCAGTGAGCACTCAGGGTCCAGCTGGTGGGTTTACAGCGACAGAGGCTGGGATGTTCTCTGAAAACCTCTCTACTGTACCATAGACCTTCAGTCGTGGCAAACTGAAACCCTGTATTGCACGCTCCTCTTTCACTGCTGAATGAAAGGAGCCTGAGGGATCATTAGTATCCTTCCATCACTTCCTCATTAGTTCTTAGATAGTGTTTTAATGACAGCTTGAGAGGCTCAGCATCCTGCCCTCTTACTATTTATGATCCCCACAGTGCTAATGTGCACTTAATGAGAAATTCTTGTCTTGCTTGTAAATCCTGTAGCCGGCATTCAATTTATTGACAGATGTTTGCTTGGGCCTCTTTAAAATTACTTCATAAATCTTCCAGGATAAAAGGCCTCAAGTTTGGTTATTAAGACAGGCCCTTGTTGACAGTTTCATATTTAACTGTTTGGAACTGGACTGTCAGAGCTGTAATGGAGTGCACGGCGGAGGGTTTGCATTCTTCGGGCTCATTTACCATGTTTTCTGCACCTATCAGGTTTTTTCTTTTTGAAGTGTGTTGACTGTCCCTTATAATCCCTTTAGTTAACTTCTCTCTGACCTCTTTGTGCACTGTACTTACTCATTTAGCATATCAGCGTGTCAGCTGTGATGAAGTGTTTATGCTGATATGAGCTGAGGGCTGAGCAAGCGCTACATGCCAGAACCTACTGGCTGTAATGCTGATACGAACTGAGGGCTGAGCTAGCACTTCATGCTGGAGCCTACTGGACATTTCACAGAAAGCCAGAAGTTTGCCACCGCCGCCTCCTCCTTCCACCCTCACATTTCATTATTTTCTCCTGCTAGGTCTGGGGCCATGTCTTGTAAAACCTGGCGAAGGGCAGTTCCCAGCAGGTCAGGGCAACTGGGATTTGAAAAGAAATCCCCGTGGCCCTTGAAATGCATCCTGAAATGATTTCTTTTGCTATATGTGATCTCCAGCGGTCCAAGTGCTGTCATCGCTTCTGTAGGTATCAGTGCATTGCGACTCTAATCCCTCAAACTGCTTTCAGCTAAGGAGTGGTGTGGCATCTCTGTAGCTCTGATTGCCACAGGTTACTCTGAGGAATAAGGACCAGGCGATAGTTTTCCAATTCTCTTGTGGCTGTTTGAAATCTCACAAAGCTTTTAAAAATGTAGCATTGAGTGACATATATTAGAGAGGTCTGGTCCGAATGCCATAGCATTTAGAGTGTGCAATGACAGCATTTTAGGCCATTATTTTAGAAGAAAGACTTTTTTTGTCCTCCTAGTGAACAGAAAAAATTAAAAATTTAGTGAGCTGCTGGAAGATTGGGATAATTCAAATAGCTATTAAACCCATGACATCAGCCAAATTCACTCCACTTAGGTCCGTCAAAAAACATTCAGATCAGACATTGGACGGTAATGAGCATCTCAGCTAAAAATAAAATGTTTGGGCTTTTTTTTGCTTACTTGGTGGTGCCACGTTATATTACATTGCTTGAGTAGTGTCACATCACATCGTGTTATTTCTGTGGGATCCTCTGCTGACATGACATAATGCTTTTCATACTTACAAAATATTTTTGATTGGATACTTGCCATCCAATTGCTTTTGTTTAGCTATTCGGTTTAGTAAAATTCTTAAATATATGTATTAATCCAACTGAACAAGGAGCTGAGGTAGTTAGCTATCTACAATTGGAACTAGCTAACCCCTGTGTATTTGTGA
The DNA here is from genome assembly GCA_004320125.1 of Scolopax mira. NCBI lineage: Eukaryota > Metazoa > Chordata > Aves > Charadriiformes > Scolopacidae > Scolopax > Scolopax mira. The sequence goes on along the minus strand of BJBW01000296.1, from coordinate 343,810 downwards.
ATATGAGGAGACTAGACTTGACCAAGCTTAAAAGTCTACTAAGGTTCAGTTAGTGTTCACCTGAGGAACTCACTGAAACAGTCCCACTGAGATCCTTGCTTAGATGAACAGAACACATCTGTGTGCTTTTTCCTGAAGAGGAGCCAGAAAAGCCTCTCTAACAGAAGTCATACCCCACAATACATTTCTGCGTTCTCATCTTGAAATTAAGATAAATTTAAAACCATATTAAGCAGGAAGGCCTCAAGGAAAGGATAACAAAGGCAGGAGGCCCTGAGATAAAGCATTACAGAGAAAGGGTGGAAAAAAGCAATTCAAGTTATTTTTTAGCAATTTTGCTAGTACATCTAACATCAGTGAATGCTAAAAGGCCCAGCAGGCACTGACTAGATTGTGAATACAGCCAGCATAAGATGCTGCTTCAAATTTAAAACAGTACCATTTGTGTGAGTTGCTCTGTCCTCCTGTAACTTCTAGGAGAAACAGAAATGTAAAACCCTGATGCCAGCAGTTATGTATGGGCATTTTATTGGTTCTGTAAGTGAAGAAAAACAGGATGACACTGACCGGAGCCTGAATGCCTGTGCAGCTCCCACCATCACCTTTCATCTGATGAAACTTGAGTTATCACCATCGTGTTCCACAGCAGCTGAAAGGACCGAGATTGAAGGGGAAGGAAGAGGAGGGAAGCACAATTAGTTGGGATAAAGAGGTCTGGGATAAACAGAAGGAGCAACCAGGCACCCCACGTTCATGCCGTTTGTCATCTATTTTGATAGCTAATGTCACATACTGGCAGGTGTAATGGATGACAGCAAACACATTTCACTAAATGTCTTTGTCCCAACATGCTGTAAGGGACATGTGAAGAAATTACTATTTTGCAAAATTTTGATATATTTGAAGTCTCCTTATTAATAGCTTGCTACTGCTCCCAGCTGGATTCAGTGGTATAATCCCTGATGGGTTGGAGAGGAACAGGATTGCACCCTGAAGGATTTGTGCTTAGCTGTTACTTCAAGAACAGATTTGCCAAAGAAATGCTCAGAGGAGAGAACAGAGTGTTCCAGCACACACAGGTAGAAGCTGGTATTTCAAACTGAGCACACTGGGCAATCTTTGCTCATGATTCATCAGTCAAAACACGTCAATTTTATCCCAGAACAGCTAAAAAAAAATCTGCAACTACTTGACAAGTACATTTTTGGTGCAGGTCCCAGTTCTTTCCCAGTTGGCCCATTGGCTTGTCTGTCAGCATCTCTAGCACAGTGCGGAAAATTAACCCTACAGCGTGTTCAGTTTGCTGTTGTTCTGTTTTTCTCAAGTGACTCCATTACTTGAGATTCTCAAAGGTAAAAAGAGCAGTCTGCCACCAAATTCTCACTAAAAGTCAATGGCAAGTGGGCATGTAAATTCCCAAAGTGTTTTTAAAGATCTTCTCTTCACGACTGGGATTGCTTTTTAGTTTTGTTTCATAGTCTGCTTTAAGGCTCCACCTGATCATCTTTCACTTTCTTGGTTTGGTGAATTTTATCTAGTGGCTCAGGATCTCTGTTTGATTTTTGGTCTCTCCAATTTGATATTTTTTAATTGTCATTACAATTTTCAGACTTTTGCTACATGGGGTTATAATTCTGCCTCAACAGATTCACAGTTTTGATCAAAACTTAAAATATATTTGGCTAGATCTATCCTGATGCAACAATATTGACGTTGCAGGATGTTTTTTTCTTGGCATTATCCTAGTTTGTTTTTTTTTCTAATGTGCGTTTCTACAGTGTTCTGTAGCCTTTTTTCAGGATATTCTTTAGTGCTTGCAGAAACCCCTTGCAAAATTTACAGAACTGTTATGTATTCCCTCCTGAAGGATATTTTAATTTTCTTTCCTAATGGAGAAGGATAGCAGCGGAAATTCTACTTGCGAGTTATCTTTCTTAGTGAAAAACTGCATCTGTTTCAAGCTGAGAAGTGACTGTGGAAGCCAGAAAGTTGCACTCAGCTGTATCCTCAGGAAATAGAATAAGAAAAGAAACTTTGCCCCAGGTGCTCCAATTCAAAGTCCAAGTTTTGCTATGAAGTCATGTTTCTTCTCCTGAACCGGAATGAGCAGAGTGCCGGACTGAAGTACAGACAGGGGATGGACCGTATAGAGTGTCCCTTCGGACATTTTACATTTCTTGTGGTTTACTGCCATCCATATCTGTGGTTCCAGTTCATTTCTCGTCATGGTATCAAATGGATTTGCAGTTAACTGGCTGCAGGCTAAGCTCGGAGGACACGCAAGCTGGCACTTGCCTCTGTCACTGTTGGTCTGCTGAAAGGTCGTGTCATTAGTGCTCAGAGTGTTTGCACTTGTACAGGCACAACCACGTGTTGTTCTCTCCTCCATTTCACCTTTTCTACGGGGCCTTGTGTTGCTTCTTGATTTGTCACAGCAGAGAGATACAAAATTAGGCTTTCAAGCTGAAATAGAGCTTGATCTTTATTTGAATTTGACAGTGACCCATTGGACTCACACCATACTCTTCCCTTCATTTCCTCCAGTTGGAATAGCACACATCTGTTGGCCAAGTAATTTCACTTCTTCAATTACTACCATTTCTATGTGTCTATTTCTTCTCCTATATCCTTAGAAGAGTTGGGTTTTGCATCTCAAACCCACCAATATCACAGATGGGCTTGATCAGTTGAACTGCCAGATGATTACTACCTTTCTGCTTTCCATAAGAATCCTATTCTTAATTTATCGAAAGACAAAAATCTGTCCATGCAATGAAAATTTGCTGTGATCTATGTGGGCTACTATTGATGGATGATGAAAGGCTTGATATTAATGCCTTGAATATGTATAATCCTGAGCAGTCATTCAGCTCATTTTATACATTTCATCACATTGACTTAATATAGAGCATGAAACCATACTGGAGCACTTATAGTAGCCTAGATAGTGCTGGAAAATCTGAGGAATTTGCTCCAAAGTTCTCCCTAGGCTATTGCTGCTGATAATCAGCATCTAAAATGTGGTGAAATTTCTTTTGTTAACTTTGCCTGCATACTTACTTGTATTTCACGTCACTTTGGAGTCCTGATTAGTTTTTTGTACACACAACTGTACACATCAAATTCAATAAATGTGCAGGAAAGGCAGCATTATCACCCAGCTCCTTTTGAAAATGCAGCCTCAAGGGATATATTTTCATTGCAGCATGTGGAGATTTTGTCACATGACATTCGTTAATCTTTTCAGAAACCCTACAGCTGAATCGCGGGAATCGCTCTATAAATGTATCCCTGCATTTCCAGCACAGGCAGAAAGACAAGCCCAAATCTTTCTTTGGGTCTAATTTTGCTACCTTTATTCCATGGAGCTGTGTTTACCCGTGAGAGATGATTTTGTAAATAAGGACAAGTTCTGTGACTAAGGGCGGAAGAATGGTTCATTTGCTTTATCTTTGTCTCAGGAGACGCTGGCATTGTGTTTGCTCTGTAACAAAATCCGGAAAAGGCTTTGTAATAGACTCACCCAGAAGGGGAGCGTCCCAGAGTTGGCTGTGGAGAGCAAGAATGGGTTTTACACTCACAGTAGTGGTAGTAAGTTATTTTTAAAAATGTTCCCACTTAGAGATTAGAAAAGACTGTTGTTCTTTCTGTGTGCAAAGTCCTGCTTTCTTTACTCTGTGTGCAATCCCAGGCAGACCGGTCTTTCTCATGACTGCTACATATTCTTTAATTACCCGATGACCAGTTGGGCTCCCTTTTCCTCTCCAGTTGCTCTGTAAGAGGAGAGTGGCAGGACTTAATTCTCTTATCAAGAAGGGCATCGCAGGGTAAAAAGTTCTGCACGGTTTTTGTCAGAGCTCTGAGCTTATTGTCTGCCTGTTTGGCAGTGAAAAAGTGGCTGCAGGTCTCAGGCAGCCTAAGTGATTTGCCTGCAAAAAAAAAAATCCCTTGTGAAAACATGACTGATTTTAAAAGAAGCTTAAGAAAGACCTGTCTGACAGAAAACGGGTTCAGAATTAAATTTCCCCATTTCTTAAGCGTTCTTAAAGCCAGGATTTTGGTTCAGCTCCATCACTGAGAGAAATTAAATCAACTGTAATTGTGGATACGTCTAATCCAAACTCCAACCGCAGCTGATGCAAAGTTGCCCGAGCAGATTTCCCAGGCCCGCTGGGTGCCAGGGCAGCAGCCAGCCCAGCTCTGGAGCCCGGGCATCTGTCTGAAGCCAGGGCTGCTGGAGGTAAATCACCAGTGTGACATTAGTGCAGGTATGTCTGGAGGAGCTGCAATTGCACCTTCGGGTTACCGTTTAGACATACTTTGAGTCTTAAATTGCAAAGCCATTCGGGCAGCCGCAGTCCTTACACTGCAGCTCACTACTTAAAAGCTACTAGTTCCTCTGCTCCTGCCTCCCTTCCTCCTCCAGGCAAGGCCCCCTGGAACAGCCTCATGACACTGTCCTGGTCAGCTCTTTTCTGTTTAAAAAAAAAAAAAAATCCCAACCAAAAAACCAACAAACTTGATTTCCTGTTCTGGTGAGCCATATATCACTGACGCTCCCATCTGTGCCGTTTGTCTGTGACAGAATGACAGGTGTCATTTATCATTGGAGCTTGCGGAAGCTGTGGGAAGAGGGATTGAAATTTTTTCTGGAAGCAGTCAGTGTCTACAGACTGCCAGATCATTAAAAAGGGGGCTTTCCAAAGAAAGCTGTGTGTAATGTGATTGCACTTACTGTCAATGACAGGCTGAGAGAAAGAAGAAACATCAAAAAAAGAGAGAGAGAGGGGGAAGGATCGAAAGGGAGAAAGGGAGAGAAATGAAGTTTCTGCCAGGGGCATTTAAAGCTACAGCACAACAAATGCAGGAATCTTTTTTTGGTTTGGTTTCAATATCTGCATACTAAGTAAGGCCTTTGGAGATTTTAGCTCAGCTTGGAGTGCCAATAAGGAAACCAAAACAGGAAACTCCTCTAACAGCACTTATTCGCATCACATATTATTTAGGGCACTGTCACAGAGTTTGTACTTTAAGGAGCGTGTCTTAAAGCACAATGACTTAAGCCTGGAATAGGAGCTAGCAGAGACAGGAAAACCTATTTGGTCTGCAGCTGAAGCTCCTAATAAATCAAAGGGCAGAACTAAGACCAGATACAAGGCCCTTTTTCAAAAAGGAGACATTTACAACGTCCTGTTTGCATAAGGACAGTCAGGAAAAGCAGCATAATATCTTTATTTCAGCACCACCTAGTCAGGCTCTGTTTGGGGATTTGAGCTGAATATTTTTGTCTTTCTATGGTAAAGACTACTTCTCATGCTGCCGATTACAGCAAATTGTCCTCCTACTTGAGGTAGATGAAACCAAAAGTAAGATGAAGAGAGATGAAGAAAGATGAAACCAAACTTACTTATTGGGGAAAAAAATATGCAAGAGATATAAACCAAATGTTTTAACAACAAAAAGAAACTGAAAGAGAGAAAATAGTGTTTCTTTTTCTCTATTGTTTTTTGTGTTCTCCTGAAGTTAGCTGTGTGTATTTGTACCGCACACTCCTTAGCATGCTTCTTTCTGCAGGACCTGTATCATACACCCAAATTGTAATTTGGATAATGCAGAGAGGCTGCGGATTGCAAGGGTATTGCACAGAACTTGGTTACACATGTTCATGCTGGTTAGCCTGGAATAAGTCATTTCAGTCCTTACTTCGATGAGAACCTGGGGGTGTATGAAATCCCAACGTGAGGCTCGGTGAGTTAAAAAAACTGAGGGCCGACTAAGTAGACAAATCTGGCTGCATTAATAATTGAGGGATTGAATGTCAAATGTGTGAGTGCGGTGTGAATCTGGTTTAGAGAGATGACCCAGGACATGAACTTTTTCCTCTGGGCTCTCTTTAGAGTGATGGTTTTTCCTGCAAGCCTTTTGGAAAGACGATATATGGAAAGAAAAAGAAGGGGGGGAAAAAAGGGGGAAAAAAGCAGATAGAGCAATTTTTACAGTCCCTTTCACAGGTTATGTAAGGAAAGGGGCAAATAATTTCCCACCCTTCTGCCACCAAGTATGTCCATGTTAAGACAAGGAAAATCTGGAGAAAAGCAAGATCCATCTTATAATTGTGGTCCTCCTAGGGAACTCTGTTCAGTTCCCAGCTGTGCCATGGGACCAGTGAGTGACCTTCGAAAAGCCATGATTTCTCCATGTTTCAGTTTCTACTCTTCAATAGCTCCTATTCAGATTTTGAGCTCTTTAAAATAGGAACTGTCTTGTAACACCTTGAATGCATAATGTCATGCGTAGGAAGTCCTGCTCTTAGCTTATATTTCTTCCTGCAGCTGCAATACAAAGACTATAATTGCTATGGTCATGAAAAATTACCCTTCTGCCCTATGCTTTACAGTTTAATTAATTTATAGCAATTGTATATATTTACATAGGTATGTATTGATTTACAATAATGTTTGCCTCTATGGAGAGCTTCCCCTGAAATCAGTGAGATCAGAACAATCAAATAGAGACCTAATGACTTAACATATGTAAGTGCTTAACTGGATGATGAAGTTGTTACAGGTGTGTCCATGAAAGTTTGTCTCTATACTCTTACCAATGTACTAAATGTCATTAGATCATTCTTATCATCACTAAACCTAGTATCATTCTTTTCTGTCATTAGAATGGCATGGCGTGTATGTACATGGATATACATTTATCTATGTATACATATATACACACATATAAAATTAGTTATACAGCAGATTCTAGAACATTTTTACTAGGTTAAGACAAATAATTTTTGCCTGACATTTTATTTTTGAAATGCTGGACTGTAGTTATATGTGCTTTCCTATGTGATGAAGACTGGGTCAAAAATGCTTAATATGTCATATCCCTGGTGCAAAACAGATCCCTGTTTTCAGCAGCTACATGAAGGAAGCAGAATATAAAATCAGGCCTCAAAGTCATGTATATGGTTCTGTTGACATTTCTTTCTGTGGGGTGACAGAGGCTGTCCCTGTCATTCTCAGCAGACTACACCTGTACTGCTTCTAACACTTGGGTTTGCCTGTGGTTGAAAGCTTACCTGGAAACATTTCCTGAGGGTCCAGCGGCAGATAAGAAAAGCATGCCATAGAGACACATATCTCAGGGGAAACTACAGGTGGCAAAAGATATCAACTTCATATTTTAGGATATTTGCAGTAAAGTTTGTATCCAGACTTTCAATATGAAAAGAAAAAAAGTCAAATAATTGCTGGTGTGGTTTTGCTATGAAAAAGGAATTGCTGTTCACAGAGATAAGATTTTGCCTTCTGGCCAAGTGGTTATAACAGTGAGATTTGGTTAAATACCTCATTTCAGTACAGCTATCTTTTCAGACTAAACACTGTAGTCTTTACTCAGCCAATCCTACCACTAGTTTTACTTTGAATGTTAAAGGAACAGTTAGGAATCACAAAATGGAGACCAATGTGCACAGCAAAGGATTCATGAGGCTAATGGGGAATTAAACAGGACCAAGGTATAATTTACTCTGAGGTAAGAGTGGAGACAGAGACTGAAATGAAGGTGATTCAGCCCCAGATTGAAGAAGTTTGTGTGGCTGGAACCACTCAGCCTTAGCCACTCTTGGCAGCTCGTGGGCCATCATCACCAGACGGTGTCACAGCCAAAGCCTGGCTGAGCTCCAGCCTCTTTGGCAAGCCCTGGGGAAGCCTATACCAGTGCACAAATGCCTTTCAAAGAGGTGCAGTGGGGAAATGTGGTTGGGTAGATCCTATTTGTATAGGCTGGCTTGTAAGTCAAAGTGTCTGAACTGCTCTGGCCCCTATAGTGTCTTGATCAGAGACGTTTTTCATTTCTCATCACAACCTGGTTGGCTTTTAAAATCCATTGCTTTTATTGAATGCTCTCCATAGAATATAATGTATCTGCAATCGTCCTGCTGGTGGTACCTGGAAGTTTATTTAGATTGTCAGCAGTTATCCCCTAGTTACAGACTTCTTAAATAAAATGTGTGCCCAACATTGTCTGAACAAACCTGAGCCTAATATTTATCCAACCTTAAAACCAATTGGAACACAATCCTGCAGGTAAATATGCCATGTTTGGAATTGCATATTTTTCTATTTGGCTAGTAATATGTTGGCATTGCAGAGGATGTGTGGTTCATAGCAGATTCCTCGGTAATAGCTGAGAATTATACAAACTGAGGCCATAGAAATTTTGTTTTGTTGGTAAGATTCCAGAGTAGTTGTATCAACAAAATTAGCAGGTGAAAGAAAGTTGTATCGACTAGGTAAAAGAAAATCAGTACAATTTGGGATCTGTAATATAAGTAGTCACACCCAGATGTGCTACAGAGCTCTGTTTTGATCTGATGTGGAAGGCAGTTTTCCAAGGCTGATTCTTTAAAATTAGGACTTACACTATAATGTGTGATAGTCTTCTGGGCGTTGATCTTTATTTAATTTCTTTCAACTAGAGAAAATGATTTAAACTGTAGAGGGGAAAGAGGGGAATCCATCAATATGTACATTTTTTTTTCCTCCAGAGATTAAATAAAAGTTTGTGCATGTATTTACATTTTTTCTTCCGTAGTATATACTGTACAGTTATATTTGGAATGGTTCTTCAGAAAAGCTGTAGAGAGTTAATGAGACTAGGATGTTTGTACAATTCTGTAAATATTTTTTTATATTTCTGGGAGCAGCAATCATATATCTTGATTCTTTCTTTCTAAGCTAGACGGCTCACTTGGACTCACATTTAGGTTAAACCTTTGGCAAGAGTTCAAGGAGCAGGGACACCAGCTGAGGATCTGGTCCAGTGGGTGAGATCCAAGAAAGCTCTTAGATGCCGAATGTGCAGCTGACTTGGATTTTAGGAGCCTGAGCCCAAGGGTGAGGGAGAAGAGGGGAAGTTGTGGTGCTGTGCGTGCCCAGAACTTCAGCATCTGAAGCTTTAGCTAGTATGTCCTTCCTCAGCACAAACAGGGGTCATATCTGGGCCTCACTGTGCTCCCCAAGAGCGAGATGCATTCACTCATGGCATTGCTAATGCACAGGGAAATCTGAGCATAAAGCTAGTTGTATCCTGGGTGTCTATGAAACTCTCTGTCCAAGACACTTCCCCTCTCTAAGAGAGAGCATCTGAGATGATATTCCTCTCTCACTTGCTCTCTCGCTCTTTCTCTTTGGTTACACTCCATAGGGCAGATGTAAAGGTCAAGTCAACTGATGTGCCTGGGTAGTAGGGGACTCTCTGTGGAGATGCAATTCAGTTTCTAAAGTCCATTGGTATTTGCTTGACTCAATGTTCTTGAGAACCTGCAGTCAGGGAGACTTCCTTCATTGTTTAGAGCTTCTCAGTTACTTGTCTTGAAATTATTATATTTCAAGTTCCTTGCTAAAGCAAGTTAGAAATGCTGATAGGTATATTGGGAAAAAAGACACTAAATATATAATCCATATTTCCTCTCTGTATAACTATGAAATGCATCTTTGTTCTTCCTCTCTGTATAACTGTGAAATGCATCTTTGTTCACTTTTATCTTTGTCACAGAATGATTGACATATAATATCCCAGCTCGACACTTTGATATTGGTGATCAGGGTAATTTCTTTCAACCTGCATGCTAAACCCTCACCGTTAGATATTCCTTAATATAAACAAAAGGATTACTACTATCATTTCCTAGTTTACAAACTGTTCTTACCAGCAAAGTACTAGTATTCCATTGTAAAATAGCTGATTTCTTTCTAAAAGTAATTTCAGTGTCCAATTTGACTACTTTTCTCTTGTAATTGTAACACTGAACTATTCCTATATTGTTCATAAATACATTGAGGTTGTGAAAGTAAACTAGCTATATCCTTGAGCTCCTATGTGCTTCGTGTACAATATAGAACAGGGCACTAGTTTGGCAGAAGATAAATCACATTGTCAAACATATGAGAACAGCACCGGTGCTCCTTTTCTGTTTTGTTGCAGCACATTGTTTCTTTATTCATCTTTACACATTGCAAAATATACCTAAATGAATCATTTTGATACTGGGAAAATAATACATAACATCCTCCTTTACTGAGTGGGCTTTAGAATTGATGTAGTGACACTTTTGGTCTCCATCCAGCAGTCATATGAAGCTTTGGAAGGTATCAGTGAGGTTGGAGGAGAGGTCCTGTTGCACTCAGGCTCTCTCATACAAACACACCCACACGGAGTCTCAGCTCCTTGGTGCTGAGGGCCAGGGTAGACCTTGCCAGCTGCCGTGGTCATCAGCTTGTACCTGTGTTCTTCTGTTGAGCTTCTCTGGTGGCATTATCTGACACTGACAAACCTTCTGCTTTTACTATTTTCCTTGCTTACTTATATCCTATTTAATACTGCAGCCTGCTTTTAATCAAAGTCACTGAATTGAGATGGATCAGCTGTGGGGTGCTGCTGCCATCCAGCCTGTGCTGACTGTGTTGGTCAGAATTAAAAGCAAACTGGGACTTTAGTGAGGGAACTTGTGGAAATGCTACTCTGTGTGTCTCTGCAAAGGGTCCTATTCCTAATTCTGGGACAGACATAATTCCTGGCCAGCTGCTCCCTTTGTGGTATTCCTCTGCTGCTAAAATTAGAAGACTCTGACTTCTCCTTGAGAAGGAGGGCTTGACTTGTCAAATAAAAAGCAGCTTGTAAGTGTAACAGTATTATTTACAAATATATTTTTAGCAGTTTTCTGGTGGGTTTTTTCAGATTTGAAGCCAAGAGTTCTTTGAGTTTTCCTTTCCTCCCCTGCAGATACCCAAGCACACACCTTTCCATACTCTGAATGACAAAAGAGGGGTTTTATACTGGTGCCCTCAGCCAAAATTTCCTTGCTTTCTTACAGCTCTGCATCATGTCTTGGTGCTATCTCATGGTGGAGGGGAAAAAAAAAAAAGGTTTTGGGGTTATTGTGCTTTTGTTTGAGTAAGGACTGATTCATCTTTGCTGATTCATAATAAATGATCACCAAAGTGGAGGCTTTTTAGAACCTGTGTGCATCATACACATATATGCAAATACACACAAGCACCTCTGGTCTTAGGCTGATAGTGCCATTGGCTATTGCTTTATACACCATTTGTATATATGTTCCAGCTACTTTTTATCTATGCATATCCTCTCTTAGCCTAAGCTTCTCGTACCCATCCTAGCTATTACAAATGTAGTACACATAGAGGTCAGGAGCTACTTTCTCCACAGAGCTACTTTACTTATACTGTGATGTGTAAGCAAAATAGTGCTGCAAACATTGTTTGCACCATCTACCCATCACAGCATTTCACTCGTGGTTAGCAAAATGCTCCAAGATCCTCCAGAATTGAAGGTGCTATTTAAATGTAAATTATTATTTACAATATCTTATGCTTGATATAAGTTTTTGGGAAGTTTCATCTTTACACTTGTTTGCAGCAGCAAATCCTTTCATAGCTATAATTTATATGCAAAGATTTTCCCTGTCCTATCACACATTTTCCAATATGTTTTGATGAAGTCTGAATAGTTCAAATTGAGCTCTATCATTGTGCATTTTATTTATTTCATATCTTATTTGTATTAAGTTTTGTCACAGGTTAAGGCTTGCTTTTATATTCCAGTAAGAGAGGATATAGAGTATGTGATTATGCAAGGTCTTTGTTATTTATATATACTGCATCCTCTGTGTGTGCTGCTCTGGTGTTCAAGTGAAATGCAGGATTCTATTTTAATTCTCATGAGTGTATATGATCATTAACAGCTACTGCACACAGTAAAAAATAAAAATGCAATTCAAAGAAGTGTGCATATAAATAAATATAAGTGAGCACGTAAAAGAATGAATGAGATAAATTGGTTCTTTTCAAATATCTAACTTATCTTCAGTTTAAGGGAGGCATCCTCTGTGCTTTCTCTGCTCCAAGTGGTACTTAAAAAAAAAATTAAACATAACAATAAAAAAGAATTCATTGCTTTTAATAACATTTTGAGTCATGTGGTGAGGGTGGGCTTCCTTTTATATTTTTTTCCCCTAAGACTGCAATTTTGAAAATAGCAGGAAAGGTCATAATGTATTGAACGTTGCCTTGCCATTTCTTTCACACTTCTGAATTTCAGTTGGGTTTGGTTTATGTCTTTGCTGAAGCATCGAAACATTCAGCATCTTCCTTATTCCCTTTCCAGTTGGCAGTTGTGAGGATAACCCTCGCCCCCTTCCGTCCAGACGTTTGTCTAGGGCTTATTTTCCATTGTTCTGTTCAGCATCTGCTCACCATCCTGCCTGGGAAGAGAAGCAAGGTCTTATCTCGGAAATTTTATCTATCAGCTCACTGGCACCTGTCACTACAATATCTAAACACCATACGAAAGATGAAAGCTTATGCTTATGTTTCCCTGTAAAATAGAAAGTTCACGTTCATCCCCATTTTAAACTGATTTCTCAAGGTATGTAGATCAGCATTGTTCGTTTTACCAGGAGACAAACCGTTGAACTGTCATCACACTCTACTTTATTGATTTACAACCAAAAGCAGTAATAACATCAGGCTATTTTGATGAAGAGCAGATGACTGTCAATCCTGTTCAAGTTGGAGAAGCTCTGAACTCTGGAGACTGCTCCAAATTTGTCCAAGCAGTTTTCCCTCTTCCTTTTCCTCTTCCTACCTCCACTTCTCTTCTTGTGACCTGGGGCCCAGTGAAGAGCTCTCCTCTTCACTGGGCCCATCTCCCCTTCGCTTTCTCTTGGTGCTGCCGTTGATGCTCAGTAAGTGTCAGTAGACCGCTGAGAAAGCCTGATGCTCTTCTGTGGTCAAAACTGAATAGAATATATACAAATATACTAATGAAATAGACTAGTGAAGTCTGTTTTTCTCTGGGGACAACCAAACTGAGATGAATTGCTGTCTTTTACTTGCACACAAACTCTTCTTCTGTCTCTTTCTGTTGCACATAAACATACAAAATCATATATATTTACTCTTAATGAAGTTAGAGGGAAAAAAACAAGTGAAAACTCAACAAACGCAGTGAGAAGGTGGATGAACTGATGTACTGTGTCTGGGCTAAAAGTGGAGTCAAAAAGATAGCTGTGAAGTCTGGAGGAAAGCTCTTCAAATGCACACATCAGTGAGTGGATTACAGTAGCAACAGAATTCTGTATCTTCCAAGCAAAAAAAGAGGGAGTCCTGACTGAGAAGGTGGTAGAAAGATGAGGCATGTTAATCCCCATGTTGATCACTAGAAGTTATGGTGTATTACTTCAGATTCAGCCTGAATTTCAAGGGAGCCTTCATGTAATTGAAAGTCTTGTTCTGTGCTGCTCTAGCCAACTTTATTCTACGTAATAGGACAGTTTATCCTTCCTTCTTGCAAAGCTGGAGTCTCTTACCTGCATTATGCTTTGATAGATTTTTATTTATTTAGGTTTCATGGCATTGTTTCAGTATATGTATTTTTTAACCCAGAGGGGAAAGATGGCTTAATGATTAGAGTATGAGCTTCACATCTCAAAATACTGTATGTGTGCAAAATACTGTAGGCTTCCTAGTGACAGTGGACGTGTCACTCACCTTTCCTATGTCTGTCATTCTTCTCTGTAGACCAGGAATAACACACCTCTACAGAACCACTTAGCAAAATAAAATAAAATCCTTATAGCAAGGTATTAAATACAGCCTCTAATACAGCCTCTTGGGTCTCAAATGTTTTTTCAAATAAGGTAGCTACTACCAAAAAATAAAAATAAAAAACCCAACCCTAAAAGATATTCCTTTTATGGTTTGACTGCAATTTTTGTTCCACCAAAAGACAATGAACTTCAGTGCTCGTGAGCAGCTAGTCATTTTTGACAGTGCAGGCTTCTGCTGTATATAGTACAGTATTTATAATGTTTCTGTGAGTGTCTCTTTGATTGCATTATTCCTTTGTCTGACCTATACTTTCAGATAAAAGTATTTTGCTTAGAAACTGCGTAATAAATCACCTGTAGGAAACAGACACGTTCCTTTTCTATCAGGGACTAAATGTGAAAAATGGTTTAAAAGAAGCTAAGTGTAAATGATGGAGTTCTGTTACTGGTTTTGGCTTTGCTGAAACAAAGTAAAGGTAATGTACAGGAGGCATATCTCAGGGTCACTGCAGTCATATGTCAAATGCTAGAATAGTACTTTATTTGGCAAAGAGATCAAAGAAAAGCTTTTTGTTATTTTTCTTCTGTATGTTGAGAAATGGAATAGGTTTTCTCCCTTTTCATAGTTAATATAACTATGCTATAGTTTCACTGATCCTAGATGAGATCACCCATTCCAGAATATGATTACTTTTCAGTAGTTAAAAAAAATTAGATAAGTACTAAGCAAGATTTGACCTACCTTTCCTGTGTCAGACTGATGAAATTATTTTACATTTATATAAATCCTAGCTGCTTTGCACCTTTTTGTAGCTAAAATAAATGCTATCTGGGAACCAAGGGTCTCATAGTGGACAACTTATTTTGTGTGTTAAACGTGTCACAGGAGATCTGCAAGAGGTTTTAAGCTGAAAAGAGAAAAAAAAAATCTTTTTTTCTTTCTCTTAGAGGGCTAGAGGAAAGCAAGTAAATTAATTTACAAAGTAGAGGAACCAGAAAAATTTCTTTTCATATTCTCTTCTCTTTTTCTGCAAACATCATGCCAAAAAAAAAAGAAAAACAAGTTTTAAGTGAAATAACCGGTTATTGAAAGACTTGCAGAGACAAATCCTGAAGTTATATAGGCTGCAGTGATTATATTTTTCAAGCCATGCTTTAGAAGGTGTCATGATATACTGGAGTTGTCTTTAATGTTACAGTTATCATATATTAAATAAATGTTAGTGTCTTCTTCCTCTGCATGTGCATGTTATACTTAGAGACTTATTCTCCTAGCAGGGATGATGTTCAGATCCCACCAGTAGCAGAGTAATTTCTCAGGAAGAATTTTTATTAAAGGAGTTTCATAGTGGAGGAATGAAGCTGCAAGATTCCTCAATGCCCTGTATACCATTTGGGAAGGACAACCTTCTGTGCCTCAGAGGACAGGGCCTCAAAGTATGCAATGCTTCCTTTCAAAGTGCATATAATGGCTGCTGTGTTTGTGGGTTTATTTACCATAACTTAGGCTAACGAAAGGAGCATCCCTTAAGAATTATTCCTATCTTACATATTTTTAAAAAAAACTGATTAAATTAATGAGAAGTGACAGAAGAAAAGGAAATCAGCTAACGATGTGGCTGAGGTCAAGCTTGAGGAACGAGCACAGTGGGTTAAAACACCAACACAGTAATGTAGGTGTGAGCAAATGAACCGTCTAATAAATAATTAACAATTAATTTTCTTCTGTCTTTTATCTTTACCTCTTTTTTTTCTCTACTTTTCTACCCTGTATTTCTGGTTTGCATTTTCCGTGTTCCTGCAATTAATTAAAAAACAAAATCAAAGCGCAGGGTTACAAAGTTCCAGTTCTGAAATCCTGCCAGAATGAAAAGTTCTGCTTCTCCGATCCTATTAGTTTGTGCTCGTGTTGAGGGCTGGATGTGCATATTTTATAGAGCGTGTGCATGGCTCAGGAACGGCTGCTCCTCCTAGGCAAGCAGTTCACAATACAGCCCTTCTACTTCTGAGCAAAGGAAGCTTTGTTTTATAAATCTCCAATGCAATGTACATGCAGTTTCGTGTCATGTTATATTGTCATATGACAAGACATGAACCAATGTAAGCCATCGTAATGCAGCACAATGCATTGTATGAGTTACACCTTGTCAGGTTTTTTGGCTTCAGAAAGGAGCTTTTTTCCCAAAGGTAGTAAGTGATGCTAGAAAAAAATCCCAGTGTTACCTAGAAACTGACAGGTGCCCCTATTTTCTGACTATCCAAATTAAATTTAATCTGAATGTGTTTCCACACAGTAAATCTAAATGTTGCTTTACTTTTTGTCACTTCCCAATTTTAATATTAGTGGTCTGCTAATGTGATTAACTGTTTGCCTCAGGCAGCTAAGACTGTGCTTTGTCCAGCTGGACAACTGATGAGCTCAGCAAAGTTTAAAGCTCCCTGGTTAAGAAGGGATCAGCATCTCAAACCTATCTACCGGGCTGAGGAAAGCTCTAGCCTTGCAGATAGTGAATGTGAGACTTCGTTATGCTGTCATTAAGCTGAAGAGATATGTATAGAGATCATCTGCCATTAGCTTATCATCTTCTGCCTTATCACAAATGCAGTAGTGCATCATTGCCCACATTGTATACAGGTAAGCTTTACATGGCAGAGACCATTGTAAGGGAAATAGATGTTACATTTTTATGGTTAAGTGCTGTGTGGGGTGAATGCTATGTGGATTTTTTTTTTTTTGAAAGTATTTACTTTCTCTGTCTCACGCAATTCTGAATGGTTGTCTTGTGCCAGCTCACCATACTCCTTTATTGTCCAATACCTTAGACAATAGTTAAAATCCTGACAATGAATTCTTTATTGCACAGAATACCAAATTACAAAGGCACCATATGCATACCATTTCAGATAACTCTCTGTATAGCATTAACACTCCTGTTCGGTGGAGAGGTATAAGTATTATAAAACAAATTATATCTGTTCAAATTATATCTGTTTCTCTGAGCACATATAGAGTAAAATATTACCCTCAAGTTCAAAAGTTACCTCCAAGCGTGATACTCAGCTTTCAACATTATTTCACACTCAGGGTAACTTTTCTAACCCCTAGGAAATATTGTACCAGTATTGCCTTCACAACCAATCACATTTTTTTATACTGTATATATAGTGCTGTCCAAGCACTGTAGCAGAGCCAGTGAGAAAGATTACATGGAAGAACTTCAAGGTTTCCTAATAATTTTTAAAGGGAAAATACCTGGGTAACTCAGGGACCCTGCACATGCATTTTCTTCTGACTCTCACTGCTTTTTCATAGGTAGCAGTAGTCCTAGAGGTATATTCCTACGCTAAGTAACTTCCTTCCTGGGTGAATTTTTCCCCCAGACAGCAGGAATGAGATGTTGCGTCTTACCAATTAAACGCTATTCCGTCCCAGGTGAAGGTCTTAAACAAGGTGAAAGTAGAGCAGATAACAGTATCTCACACTGAATATTATCAACAATTATATTATTATTTTCACAGCACACTTTCTGTCAAACTGGAATTAGACCAGCACCACTTAATCAACTGAAAGATTCAGAACTTCTTTCTTTTCAGCCAGTTCCATGTAAACGACATGTTCTTGCACATCAGAGTTAAATCCTAACCTCATCTACCCAGGCATTGGATTTATCAAAATTTGCTGTAAGAGCTTACAGATAGAGCCATATTTTGTATCTGGGTTAGGTGAAAGAAGAAATTGCCCTTTAAGATTGAAAGTAAATGGCAAAAAGAAGCATCCATGCAGAAAATTTCTATCATATTCTGGAACCTTTCTCCATCAGCTCCTAAACTTTTCTCTTTTCAGTCTGTGTGCTCTTCCCACTTCATCCCACACTCGTCACAATTAGTATCTGGGCACCTACTAGTAATTCACTTAGCAATGAGGCTAATCAATAGTGATTTCTGAAAATCTTTCATTCTTGAATTAGGCTCCTGACACACGAACTGTGTGGAAGACCTTCAGGTGATGTATGTGGGTGGTGATTTACACTCACTGAGAATCTGCCCTGCAAAATAGTAACTAATCATGGATAGTCCTTGGGTGAACACATCCCTCCAAAGATGCTGTCTTAACTTACCGTGTGGTATCCCTAGAGCATGGTTCAAACTCCTGGTCGTTTTCTCCAAGAGGGGAATCTTTCTTGGGTTTGGGAGCCTCTTATTTCTTCTCCTTGTGTTGAGAAAAAATGGAAGTTTGCAAAAAATGAAAAATTAGTGGCACTAAAGGCTAAAATCATCTTCATTATTTATCTAAAAGCAGCAATGCACCGAGGAAAACTAGAGTGTCAATATTTTGTTGAGGATCCACTGACCTGAGAGGTGACCATACTTAAGGTGGAGCAGATTTGTATCTGTCCAGTAAAAACCTATTTATCAGACACCTTTTTCTGTTCATTACATAGACTGGAAATGTAGTGCCTCTCCAACTCTCCCCTGGCAAATGCAATTTTAAAACAATGCAGAACAAAGAAAAATGTGTTCCTGATATGATTATGCCTTCTGCAACTTAAATTTTAGACACTCAGTTTCATCTCTTACTTAAATGTATCTGTGTATTTTAATAGGAACATTCAGCTATGCTTTTATTAATGCAAAAACATTAAAGCACTATCCCTGAATACTAAAGCCTTAAAGGGCCGTTTCAAACAGAACCTGTCATAAAATGTGCTCTCAAGCGTGTCCCCTTTAAGAGATTCAAGAATTAAATGTTCCCGTATGTGAATTTTATTTTGTACAGCACATTTGCTTTATGGCTACAATTAAGTTAGATGTGCCGATAACAATGTCTGCTTTCCATTTTAAATCGCACATTTCAGACAGTGTGCATTGTTTTATTATCTAATCCACATGCTTTTAATTGCAATTATGGTCCCTTATGAGTCCCCTGGGAGGGCATGATTGCAATTAAAAATGTAATTTAAATGTTAATTAATTACATTCATTTTCTAAACTGGGAAAATTTCATTTATTATTTTCATGTGTTGTGCACTTATCCTAAATGCGTTACCTTCTAAATGTTTTTTTTTTCAAATTAAGTGTTATGTTTATAAAACAGGGTGTTTAATACCCTTTAAAATTTTGTTAGGATGTTTATACAAATTATTACTTTAAATTAATTGTTTACAAGCTCTACGCACAATTTATATGTGTCATGCAAGCCAGAATAGAGTTGGTTTTGATATTCTGATGAAATAACACTAACATGAGAACTAAAAAGTTGATCAGAAATATATATGCTGTTACTGTATGTACTCTTAGATGCTTTTTGCTGGACAGAAGAAGAGGATTTATTGGGGGCCGATTCTCAATGTCTTTTTTGATTTTCTTACTGGTGATTCACTTAAGACACAACCAGCTCAAGAGGATGAGTGCCCTCAGTGGCCTGAGCAGACTGAAGTCTAATATCAGGTTTTGCAACAAGTGTAACAGGCAGCAGGCAGAAAGAGAAAGAGCTTGTTAAAAATAGAGGCAGAGAATCATGAATCTGGTTTCTTAGAAATGATAAAAATAAAAACAAGCTATTTAAAAAAAAAAAAAAGTTATTTCTATTGCCTTACATTTTTTTTTAATATTAAACTGCAATCATGGTGGCCAGAAAAATGATCCATTACACATGAAAACTGAGATTTGTACAGAATATCATGACCTTAAGAGCCAAGGATTGATGAAAAATTTCCAAATATCTTCCAAATGGTGAGCAGCCAGTGTTGCTATGTATGTTAGTCAGCTTGCAGAGCTGAAACATGCATCAGTGTGGAAGTTTGTGTAGAACTGCCGGTATCGCAGGCTGGTTTCCTGATGGGTTTTGCAAGTAGTATTTAAAGTCCAGGATTTGGAGTAAGAAAACTCATTGAAATCTTCCCTGCTCTGGCTGGCTTTGGTCACATCGGCACCCTGCCGAAAAGAGCCTGGAGCAGGGAGCTGGAGAGTAGGGCAGGAGCCTTTCCAAGCAAGCACTAAGTCAGGTACTAATGGTTTTGAGTCACTGGGTTCTGTAATTAAAAACTGATTAAAGATACCCTGATCCATACTATTATCCTTACAAAAGATAGTCTCATTACAAACTTTTAGTCAGTTCATTAGAAGAAAAAAAAAAAAAACCAAAAAAACTCAGAAACTATAATTTATTTTCTCAGAGACCATCACAGAACAAACCAATTAAGTCAGAAAAATTTGGAATTATGATGTTCTGATAAACTAGCAGCTCCTCTGAAGAGCAAGCTGAAGCTAAAGGATAGAGCTGAAAGATTTTTATTTTAAACTACTGCTGACAGTTGTATCTGTATGGAAACTCTTTTTGGAAGGCTATAAGCATTAAAAAACCCCATAATGTTAAACAAAACTGAAAAATATCTGTTTTTCAGTGAGGCAAGAGATTAATTTAACTAATTTCTTAAACTAAAAATGAAAAATAATTTAGGTTGAATCCGTGCTGAGGGTTGCGTGGCTTTCTTACAGAGGTATTTATTTACTGATGGAGAGCAGGTACATACACAGGCCACAAACACGGCGGCACGTGTGGGGCAGGGACCTGATAAACAAAGATTTTATTAAGCAGTTACTAACCAGGTGCTCACGGGAATTCCACCCAGATCTGGGACCACTCTGGGTTTCTCCAGTGCTCGGTGCATCTCCTCGGGACTTCTCTCTGAGCTTCTCTGCTTGTGCACTCTGTGCCCCTCACGTTCTCTTTGGCTTTACTGCTTCTCTCAGTGGGAAGGACCGCGGGAAGTCAGTGGAGGCAGGTCTGCAGCCTGGGTTTTGTGTTCTCAACTGTAGCATTAAAATAGCAAAAAAAAAAAACAAGGGAAGAAAAGAGCAAGAGCTTTGCTTGATACAATCCTAGATCAGCTGCTGTCTGTAACCAAAAAAATAATAGACTGGTTTTTTTATTTGTAACATTAATAAAAAGGAAAAGATTAATAAGTTCATAACTAGTAGGGAAAGTCTAAGCCTGTTTGGGGTGAATTATCCTCTTTGTATAGAATTTTCTCATTTTACCCCCCAAAAATCACATGTAGTTCTGAAATGCTAAAATCCTCTACTTTTATTCTTTCCATTGATCCTGGAAGGCTCCCAAAATACTACCCTCCCAGTAGTCCCAGTGATATACATGCTGCCATAAAATGCCACGAGAACTGACACAGTTGTCACATGTAGCTTCCAGGTGCTGGCCTCAACTGCAGCCAAATCTTTACTCCTGGTCTTGGGACCCTTGGTAGAGATGCTCAGCTCTGGAAGTTCCTCCATCAGTTCATTTTGTGATGAGGAGATCAAAACAATTACATGACTCCTGATAACCTGCATTGACTATCTATTGAAAAAATCAGATTCTAAATAAATTACTATTGTACTTTTAAAGCTGTGCATGACATGTCCTACTTACTGGGTGACCTAGATAATTTCCATAAATTAACCTCTTTTACCTTCCATTTCCTCTGCCATCCTGCTGTTACCTTCCCACAACTGCTCCATCACTACATAACTCATCCGGTGGATGGAGAAGACAGTGATGCTGTGCTGAGTCTTAAAGTGACATTAAGAACTTACCTGCCTAAGTGTTCATTTGCATCTTGCTCACTAGACTTGTCATATAGCTGGGGAGATAATATATTATGAGATGTGTACTGAATTAGCTGTCAATTGTAGTGAAGCTCTCCCTTAACTATGTAAGGAGAAAGCTCTTGAATGAGCCTCAATCTTGCCTTTTTTTTTTTTTTTTTTTTTTTTCAGCTGAGATGTTTCATTTTAGTCACCCAACCCCAGCCAATTTTATTAAGTCTGCTGTCAGCTGTGACCCCTGCTGAGGACTGGCAGGGCTGAAATAGTTATGCTGCCTGATGTCATCTGTGGCAGCTACAGCTCCCACTCCTGCTCAGGCACTGGGGGCTCTGCTGCAGCAGCATCACCGCAACCCGAAACAGCTCGGGATAGGAAGGCAGGTTGCTTTTCCAGCACTCTGTGCTAGTTGAACCACCGAGAGAGGCTGCTCTCGTGCAGGTGGGCACAGCCCTTCCTTGGAAAGGTTTGGATTGTACGATCTGGGAGCCGCTGGGGAGAGCGGAGGGAACCTTAGCGCGCCAGGGAGGCCGAGCTGGCATCACACCACCAGCCTCCTTGGGGCAACGAGTCACTGCTTGTGCCAGAGATGGAGTCAGGGCTTCTCCCACACCCGCGGCAGCATCACCCTGAGGTGCTGCTTCCAGCCGTTAGCTTGTTTTGGGAATTCCTCTGCTGTGCTTGAGGAACAAATGGAAGAAGTCTTGTTGCCTTCCTCAGGTGCGATCCTGCGTGCGAGTGGGAATGGCTTTGCTGCTGGAATAGGGCAGGGCACTGAAACAAAACTGCAGCCTGCCCGGTTTGCAGCAAATTGCTTTGCTGGGGTGACCGTAGAGCTTGCTTGAGCCACCATTTTCACAGTAGTAGAACTGTTTTAGGTATAGCTAATGCTGTACAAACCTGATTTCCATCAGTCCGTGTTCAAAGCCAAGGTTATGGGACCAGGAGGGCATGCTATCCTTTTAAACATCTATTCATATCAGTTTCTTTACCTGGAAGGAAGGCAGCACTTTCAAAATTTGTTTCATAGTAATGGTTGTAATCTAACCACCATTATTCTAATGAATATGGATATCTTCAAAGCTCAGTGAGGGGAGAACTGCTCCATCCTCTCTTTTTTTTAATGCATATGTGCACAAGTCACTGCCTCCCTGAGCATCCTGCCTGGTAAAGGAAATGTTGAACTTGGTACACATTAGCTACATGGGATGCCTTCCCACCCTGTGAGGAAGAGTAATGTAAAAAAAGAGAAAATAGACCTAAAACTTAGGTGATCCAATTGTAGCTGCCTGAGATCTCAGCATATTATATTCTTTACATGCCAAAGAAAGTTTAAATCCTGGAAGAGTGATACTTTATCGTCAAGGTAACCAGAATAGGTTCACCAACAATTTACGTGGCTCTTAAGTCTATTTACATGCTTGTTTACTTGGCTTTTCTCTAAAAGGAAAGAAGTAGTTACCTTAGCAACTGCCTCATCACATGGTGCTGAGGCTTCCTTTGCTATCATGTATCTTCTGCAAGGAGCTCACAGACCCATTTCATAGGCACATCTTCACCCCGTGGAGTCTGGGGATAGTCTGTGCATCAGTTTGCAGTGTGTTTGTGTTAAGGGCTAAATATTGTATCTCAGACGAGCAGTGAGATGAGTCCATGCCTCCTTGGCTGTGAGGGAACTGTGCGAGGACGATGCCAAGGCAGATATGGGGGAGCAGTGCAATCTAGGAGCTCATAGGAATGTAGACACACTGCTTTGGAAGGGAGTAGAGGTTAGTTCTTCTGCCCCACAGAATGGGTGATGGCCCATTTTATTTACTAGATATGGCCATCAAGGATCATTGCTCCAGTAGTCAACCCACCTGTCCCTTGAGATCCTGCCTTCCTTGGCAGAAAAAGCTTAAACAAAAATTATGAATCCTAGGGTGTAGGTACATACTGGGATAAGGAGTCATTAGGCTCTGCATGTAAATTATGAGTGCAAGAGTTTGCTGCTTCTGTCCTGTAATTTATTTCTGGAGTTTTGTACTTAATCAGCTTCTGCTCTGATCAGCAACACGTGCAGGAAAGGAGGGGTAAATGAGATACCGGTCATACTTCTTCCTTCCTTGCCTTTCTTTCCACAGAAGATTTTGACCTGAACTCTGAGCGAGCATACTGCTGTCTGGGCAAACTCCCAAAAGTTCCTCAAACTAAGGCACCAACTGAGGCTGTGTTTGTGTCTTTGTTTTAACAGTGTTTATGAGAGCTGCTTCATCAAATGCTCTCATTTTATTTGCTTTCCTTGCCCATTTTATTTTAATTTGACAGCTGCACAGACACTTCAGACTGACTGCAAGGGAACTCTTATTCTAGAAAATAATTCAATTTCTTTGAATGATCAGGGTCAGATTTTTTAGGATGTTTACACATATTGAGATGAACTCCTAGTAGGATTTTCAAATGAACCTCAGAAGATTGAAGCCTTGATTCCTTTTTAACCTGCTTAAACACTGGTTAAAATGCTGTTAAGACTCTACTTGTACCTCAACCCCCCTAAACACCTTTGAAAATTTAACCCTCTTTTGTATTTGCATTCCCTCAACTACCTTTGTCTTCCATTTCTCAATTCCATTTCCACCCTTAAAATCCTATGATATTTATCTCCACTCTTACTGTGCTCTTTAGAGTTTTTTAATAATGTGACTTGCATTATTTTCATCTCTTTTAACTTTTTATTCATTATATTACTGCTCTATACTAATCTAATTTAGCTTGCACTTTCTGTGTAGCACAAACCTAACGTATGTTATAAGCCCTGTTGTGAGAAAACAGGCTTATTGCAGTATGCACATTGGAATATTGCAATAACTGTACTGGTGAATATAATGATAATAATTGCTCTATACAGCTTTTTAGCACAGAGATATTTTCCTTCCCCTGCATCTTCAGGGCCTGAGTCTGAGCCAGCCTGATGTCCTGATTTCTACGGCAAAAGACTCATAGACCGGCAGATTCCAAACCATTTTTCAGCCTTCCTCTGGAGGGTGACAGCTATCCTTTACTTCTGGGGAGAGCCTCCCTTCCAGCCTGGCACCATCACCATCCTCCACATCACTGTGCTCAAGTGCTCCATCAATTCCCCTCACTATTGACAGCGCTGCAGGGCTGCCGGGAGAGGAGCTCGCTCCGGCACTGCCACCGTGCAGGGAGCTAAGGGTTGACACACAGTGTCCCCCTCGCAGATAAATATTGATTAGGCAGCTGAGGAGTTGGGTATCCAGAAGAGAGAACTCCAACAAATTTGCTGACTCCTTCACATTTGGGGGTTAACAGATTATTCTGTTTTGGCCTAATCTGCTCAGCAATGCTAAAATCAATATTAAGCTTGGCCTGTCACTGTACCTTCCTCCTGCTGTGAGCACATTCTCCAGACCACACTAGCGCTAGGAAAAGCTTCAGATTCGGTAGTACAGCTCTCGCCTCGGATTTGGCACTGGCATCTGGTGTCTTTCCACGAGGAAACACCCGGAACTGAGGGGACATGTGCAGAGCATCCTGTGCCTCCTACCCGCCCTGTCATGGTCTTCATCCAAGGCAACTCATTCATCGAAGCAGAGAGCAGCCTAATCCCAGCACAGACTGAAATCTTTTGAAAATAATCCCTGCAAAATAAAACAGCTACCAGCACTATATGTGAGAGTAAAACACTGGAGAGAGCAGCATTTTTCTTTCCTGAAATCATGTAGCAGGTTCTCTTCTGTTTCATGCTGCCTCCAAAACGGGAGTGGGTGTGTTTACTTATTTACACACTAATGGCAACCTATAATAAATACCATTTCGCACCCAAAAACTTCAAAGGCTTATCCAGAGTGTTCCAGCTATTTATAAACTTAGTCCCTTTTTAGGATGGCAGGGAGGTGAAGTGAGTAGCCCCAAAACCAGTCTATGGATTTGCTGCTGTGCCCTAACTCCTCAGCTGCCAAGCTTCAGAACCCCACTCACTTCCTTTTTCACTCTTTTTAACATTTTACTATAAAAAGGATTTTCCCTGAGTTGTGTCCCACTCACTAAGCAATGTGTGGCTCTTTTTAGGGTATCCTTCAGGAGCTCTTGGCTGATCTCCAGTTGCTTTGTTGCTTTGTTCACACTTTCTCTTCTCTGAGTCATTTTTCTTTGAAATCTCTAAAGCCCTGATGAACAAAATATAGCCACTTTGCCAGATTTTCCCTTGTAAGGTGTAGCTGACAATTTGGCACAAAATTGGCACCAAATTTGGCACTAGTTGAGTGCGATTCACTGGCTGCCTGGAGCTCCCGGGATGCTTGGAGGTGCAGGTATCCTGCAGTCAGTGCTTGGTACGGCCTGGGTCTGTTTGGGAGATAGTTTGCTGCACATTTATTTTGTGAGCAGACTTGCCATGAGAAAGTTGGCTTTGTGCCTCTATTTCCCCTGTTTTAATAGTTTTCTCTGTCAGCCTTTCCCTCTTTATGATCATTCTCCAGGGAAGAGGTTACTTCTTATGCTATAGGCTATTCATGGGCTTATTTATGCAAAAACCTTTGCCCACTGCTGTAGACCATCTCTTGGTTAAGGCCATGCACAGGTTGTGCTGTTGTCTACCTCACCCTGCTGCATCTTGGAGCCAGCTCCACAGGTGACATCAGCCATGAGGTTCTCCCAGCTTCATGCAATCTGGCAAGATGGTCAAGAGAAAACCTTGCCCTGCGTTTAGTGCGTAATATGTTTCGTTTTCCCTGCTGTCTTCAGGCAGCCATAACAGTTGGAGTGTGTTCTGTTTTCCCAACCCAATGTCACAGAATGGGTATTTGCCATGGTTCTAGACCCAAAGTTTCATGCCCATGCAAGCTGCCTCACCCAAAATAGGATGATACCACATAATACAGACCCTTGCTTATGTACTATCCTTTAGCCATAGCCTTTTATATTCCTTTGAATATGCCAATTAGTAACTACAAAACCTTTTTATCACACATATATTTCTTTACATGCTTTCCTTTCAGTAAGGCTATAAAGACAGCACAGGGATGGCTACTTCTATGTCTGGAAAAAACTGAAAAGTCATTATCCTCTTTCTAGTGCTGTGGAGGACTCTGGTGACCACTTCTTGTGTGCTTCCTTGGTATCACAACCAGTCCCTTCTTCAATACTTTCTTGGCTGGATATTTAGTCTGGAGATAACCACTGCATCACTGACTCCCTTCACAACTCACCTACTTTCATCTCATCACTCCTTGCTATTTTCTGACTAAATGGTGTGGCAGAGGAAGAGCGGTCTGGGCTTCAAACAATGGCTCAGGAGACCAAGTTTCTGTTGCCAGCTGTTCCAATGACCTTCACCAAGCCATTGAACTTGGCTCTGTCTCAGTTTCCCCATCTGTAACATTTGCAGAGCACTTTGGATTGTTATTAATTCTTCATAGAGTATCTGAAATGTGGTGAACACTTTAAGATGCTATAAAAGTACAAAGTATTATTATTAAACTCAGGAGGAGGAAGTAGCTGGCCCATAAGGTGCTTCCTTCATCAATCCTTCAGAGGAAGGTCCTTATCTTTATGACCTAAACACAGAATTTTTATTCTGCTCTTGTAGAGGGTTAATGGGTGTATTTTAAATAAAGCTCTTCTGACCCAAGCTGGAAGAACACCATCAAAATGAATGAAGCTGATGACATCTTAAATTTTTCTTATGCATCTCCGTCAGAAACAGAAAGTGGAATTGCCTTGCATGCAGTGTGATGGTTTCTAATCTGCAGTGGAAGGCTCTGCTGAAGTCACTTGCAATCGGCCCTTTCCTCTTACCCTCCAATAAACAGTAGACACAGGGCGACTATAATGGCTTGACAATAGTTGCACACCCTGGGGTTTTGCTGCTCTCATGAAAAAAAAAAAAAAAAAAAAGAATGTCATGGACAAATGAATGTTGACAGTGGCCATACCAAACAATTCAAGAAAAAATTGCAGTTTTATACGTATTCCTGCTCCCTTTGTCAATACTTTAAAGATGGTTCTTATTTCAGAGCAGGTATTGATTGTGTATAGGTTAGGCCCCCGGTTCCATTTGTCATTTCTGATATTATAGCGTGTTATCGTTTAAAGCTGTAATGGGAGAGGTGGCTGAGCTTAAAGCAAGCTGGTTGTCTGAAGCTTTGATAAATGGCTAGATGGTCTTGGTTTCTGCAGCAGTGAGCAGTTGGCTGCTATTTGCTTTACCTTTTATCCAAGAATAACTGTGTGATGGGTTCTGGAAGTGAACAGTATCATTTTGTCAGATGTGGTTCAGAACTAGCCGGGTGGTCCTAGCAAAGCAGCTGAGGGATTTTTAACACCCGACAGGATGTGAGCAAAGGCCCTGTATAAAACTGAAACAATTCTGGCTCCACATGGCTGCTTTGGTCGAAAAGTTCTCAGAGTTGTTTTTTAAGGTGAGAGGACAGGAAATGCTGGGGGGTGGGGAGGGATGGGGCTTTTAAAAGCAATTCTATTCATATGGAGGGATCTTACGAGAAAGATCAGAAGACAATAGGTGGATTAGATTTCTTTGATGAGCTAACAAACTTGCAAATTTTTTGCAGATCTAAATAAAAGGTCTGCTTTTCAGATGCAGTGAACAGCCCCACCCCAGCCTCTGGAAATCAGGCCAGTACACTGTTTGTGCCTGGGAGTCCACAGGATTGCAGAGAGAGGGAGGTAGCACACTCTCTTTGCATTCTTTCCCTCTGCATCACTTATATTTCTCAAGGTTTTGGTATTGCTTTCATGAAATCACATCTGTTTGTCAAACTCAAAATGCCGGCTTGCTTTGTATCTCAGTTCCACTTCATTTGAATCACCAGGAGTCTGGAAATGGTAAGTGGTCCTTTTCCCAGTCACAGACACATGTAATGTCTTGGATTTGCAGTACCTCTTCTATCAAATTGGGGGTTCACAAAGGTATCATGACAATGGTCGATCTTTCATGTCCCAATTCCTTTGAGTCAGGCAAGTTCAATTTCCAATTTGAGTTTAGCCCAGTGCGATACCAAGGTCTGCCTCAAACTGAGTTGAAACCTGTCCCAAGCCAATGAGCAAATGTAGGTGGAGGAATCAGTAATACACTGGAATTACATCTCACTGGTTTGGCAACTCAGCCATAACACCTCCATACTCACAGCCTGCTTGAATGGGGGAGTCTTTAGTGCAGCTTGTGAGCACTCCTCTGCGTTACTTCTGAATCAGTAGCGAGGTGTTTTAACAGGTTGGCTCTTGAGCCTTCAGGTACCTACCCTTCCTTGACTTCGTAATCTCCGAAGGAGAGTTCAGACTACTTACCGTTCCTGCCTCTAGTAGATTGAAATGGTAGCTTTTAATCCTATCACTGAAGCTGAATTGCCCAGACAAGTAGCAGCAGATTGATTCCACCAGTTCTACAGAAATCACAAAAGGCTGCCCAACAACTGAAACAGCTCAGGCTTCAGTGCGACTCATAGCATGATGGCAGGGGAGCTCTGCTTTTGTCTCTGTAGGAGGAAAGAAGTTACCTTTCCTGGCATGGAAATAGAAACAAACAAAAAGGTTAGAAGTCAATTCTGCAATTCTTAGTCCTTTAAGTAATGCTAAGGTTCACCAAGTCATTGGTTTTTATGTGAGATTCCTGTTAGCTCTTAGCATGGGGTAAGCTACATATACTGCAGAAAAAGTTGATGGCACACAAACATGCTTTTGTACAACTGACAAGATAACAAAGATGGCAAGCAAATATAAAATAAATTAGTGTGTAGAAGATATTTGGATCTCTGTAAAATAAGAACCACACTGAATCTCCCTGATCCATCACAGTCCTAGTGATTCAAGCCAAACCCAGGCTTCTGTGGCTGTTTGAGAGGGTTTAGTCTACTCTTACACCTCTCTTTGGTCGTACTTCTGTGCTGTTCCTGGTTTTGCCCGGAGCTGTAGATGTAAAAGTACTGCAAGACGGATATTTCTGACTGGGCAACGCAGCCCGACATAAATAGGCCATGTTCGTAGTCTATCAGCGTAACATCATCTCTCAGGAGACCTGGCTACCCATTTTCTAGCCCAAACTGAGGATCAGATAATAGATGGTCATGGTGTTTTGGATAACACTTCACACCTCCTGTTAGTTTGCGTGTGCATTAAAAGGTCATTTTGTACTCTTCACAAAAACAGACTTCTTGTGTCCCTGGCCAAAACATCCCTGTTCACGAAGCTGTTGCCTCTCTGGGCCCCAAAGATGACTGAATTTCAATGAGGCTTTATTCTTCAAAATGAAAGGTGCTGTCTAACAGTAAAATATTGTTCTATTAAATTCAGCCCATGGCAGATCCACTTCTGAGGGCTATTGAGGCAAATAAGAGCAGGGTGATGGCAGTGTGTGGTCATAAAGTTGCAGTATTCAAAAATGTAGAAAAAGCAGGTTGTCAGATTTCAATAAAGCAGTGGAAATGAATAGATACATCTCAGAGCTGGTTGCTTCCTAGTGGGATGGAATTTGAATAATAATATCACACTTGAACCAACATGGGGCTGGATTAATGGCTGGCACAGGCAGAGCACTAGTATGGTGAGGCTGCAGCAGCAGCACCACTGTAGGTGTTACTAATGATACAGAGCAACGCTTCTGCTTGTTTGCACACAGAATGAAAAAAATAGGGGAGGAGGAATCTGGGAATTATTGCTTTAAGCTGCAATTTTCAACAAAGAAATCTTGCCATTCCAAACTGTCTAGACCTTTAAAAATAAAAGATGTGCAGTATTTACAATGCTCTTCAGTATTCATGAGGCTTTGCTGCTTGTTGTAAGGCGAGATGAAAACAATACTCAGTAGATTTTCATAAGTGACACGCAACTGTAAGATTGATAGATGATGTGGATTTAATGTATGTGGAGTTCAGCGCCAACATAAAAGCTGTGATGTATCCAAACACTGGGTTTATTAAATCCCTGTTTCCTTAAATGATCATCCAAAGCCTTTCACTGCTTTCTTCTACCAAAGAATAAAGAAAAGAAGGTAGGAAAAAAGAGAGGAGGGAGGGGGGAAAAAAATCCCAACCAAGGGATTCCCCTTAGTTTTGGTAGAGAATTACAATATCGGAACTGAAAGAGACAAATATTTAGACACTCACTCTGCATAGAGATTAATGTGAGAGTCAGAAATACATGGAATCCACTTAAATTGATGTGATTTAGTTATGAATGGTTAAACACAAGTATTCTCTGTCAAATGCCAAACCCTATTGTATTAACTCTTTCCACTCCCCACCCCTCCTGTATAGCCTCCTAAATCTGTCAAATTCTTCTTCAACCCTGGGGATGGTCTCCCCGACCTCCCTGTGTGACAGGGCCAGGGTACAGCACAAAGTCCCTCGGTCACTCCAGGAGAGGACTCATCAGGTGGATGCACAGCAGATCTTGCCTCCTGCCCCTGGGGCAGAGCTGCTCGGAATTGGGGAAGCAAGGGCACAGCAAATCACCCTCCTTCCAAACTCCAGCCTGGGGACAGATTCACCCAGATCCAGCCTTGGTGACTCACAGCCTCCGGTCCCGTGGGGACCTGTAAGTCAGCACTAGGAACCATTGTCCTCACCAGGCATTTCCCATTCACCTTGGCTAATTTGAAGCAGCGTTTCGCCCTCAGTCTGACATCGAGTGGATTATTTTCTCTTTCATTCCAACTTCACTCTGCATTCTTATGAATTAGGATTGACTTACGCAGTGTCCCAAATCCTCTGGAAAACGATTTGTGAGTTGCTTAATTTCCACAGTCTCTAGGGGTGCAACACACACACTCTCCTTGATAACAGCCGAGAGTAACATTTTCTGCCATACGTT
This sequence comes from Scolopax mira, assembly GCA_004320125.1. Classification (NCBI taxonomy): domain Eukaryota; kingdom Metazoa; phylum Chordata; class Aves; order Charadriiformes; family Scolopacidae; genus Scolopax; species Scolopax mira. Next base: position 312,750 of record BJBW01000296.1, on the reverse strand, counting down.
TGCAGCACTTTGTAACAAAGGTGTATTTGCTTCTTAGTGGAACATTTCACTTAGTTTCAGGGTCATTTCCTGTGACAGCTGAATGTCTGTCTTCTTTATCACCTCAAGATTTAGCGAAATGATATAATTAGTATAGTTGTGCTCCTTAACCCAGCCAGCTGCGCTGGAAATCAGGCCATTTTAACTCAGTTGAAAGGAGTAATACCATGCAAACTGAAATCAGGCTTCCTGCTCTAGACCAAATTTGACTTTTTTAAAACTAGTAATATTGCCATTGTATTTATTATGATTATGAATCATTTACTCTGGACTGGTTAGTAAGCAATTGTGATTTCCTGCAAGATACTGATTTCCTGTGGTGCTCAGTGGCATGGAAAGGTGGGCAGCGTGTGCTGTGTCGTGGGAGATGTGAGCAGGAAACCTGGCCTGTGGCAGAGACTGAAGCTGGATACACCTGAATTCAGTTCCTGTCAGCTCTTTTCTCTGTACTTCTGAAGCACTTATTTTTCAGGTACTCTTCTGTTTCCAAACAAAAATTTAAATTTCATTTCCTCTCTGCCCTACTTCTTTTCCTTAAAAAAAGAAAAAGACTAATTTTCCCAAGGATAAGTTTGATAATTTTTTTTCACTTCAGCAATTTTTTTCTACTAATAAAGCTTCTCACAAGCTATACCAGCAATTTTTTTGTAACAGAGGGAAAAAATTTAATCCCAAAATTAAGGGATAGAGGACAAAAATGGAAGGGAAGGAGGTGAATGCATATCCTTTTGAATTTATATCTGCAGAAATCATTTGTAATAGGAGTATTTATTGGAAAAATAAACTTAATTAAATACTTATGGAAAACAAATGGCAAATCCAGTCAATCCAATACAACAACGTTTGCTTTAGAAATTTGAAACTAAGGTGTATATTCGTTATATTCATACGATCAAAGGCCAAAAACTTCTGTGTACCTGGTCCAAGTGAACCTGCATCAAAACGTTGATGGTAAAGTGATACAGTAAGAATCATTTGCAGAAAACATTTTGAGTTGCAAATAATAATATGCTGAAGGAATCTTGTAAATTGCAGGTAAGGAGCTGAAAATCATCAAATAATTTTTACAATGTACCTTTTTCCGCCTGCACAAGTGTACTCATACTTTGTGAAGTCCTTAGATTTTCTACACAGGTTAGATGGTATATGCACCTAAAAATATGTATAATCACCTGAAGAAAGTGGAAAAGGAGTAAAGGAAATGGATAGCTAAGACTCAGCAAAGAGAACAGGGAAGAATGGGAAAAAATAAAGGCAAATAAATAAAGGGAGTGTATTGCTATTGTTGCTCCTTCTGGTTGTGCCTTCTCAGCTGTTTCATGGAGTTGTTCCCTCTGGTAGAAGGTGCTTTCCTTTACCTAAAAAGTATGCTTAGTGTTGCTTGTCCTCTTTTGTTTTGTTTTCATAATTGAGTTTTCCCATGCATGAAATCCCAATATTTTCTTTAAACCACGAGGATTAAACGCTTGAGGGACTCAAAAGAATTTTGTCAAATCAGAAAGATTCAGGAAAGGCACAAAACTTGGAAAAGTTGGGAGTTCATTCACCCCTGTTCTCAGCTAACGTGAGCACATGAACTTTGTCAAATCTGTGGCTTTCTTTTTAAAGAATTAAGCCCAGTGGGGAAGCATTAACATGAATATCTAGACCTTCCTCTCTGTGCATCTATTCATATATTCTTTCTTTTACCCCTCTTTTCTCTCCTCACCGGTTTATCATGAGTTGTTTTGTTTCTTGTTTGGGTTACCCCTGTTTTAAATGGCCAGGTCAGTCCTGGCTCAGGCTGTTTGTGTCTTTGCCCCGTGCTCATCTGTGTGCTTTCAGAGGGGTGTTTGTGGTGCTTGTGTGCCTCAGCGTGGGCTCACTCAGAAAATCACCCCTTTGTGTATTCCTGTGTGGCATTTACAGACACAAAATGGGTGCTGTCCACAACTGCTTTGCAGGTATTTCTTTATCCCTCTGCCAGTCTTCCTTGTGCAGAAAGATGGGACTCTCAGGTACTATTACAGATGGTGCTCGCAGTTCTCCCAAACAGGTCTTAACCTGTCATTTAACTTCATCACTCTACAGCTGGCCCTTCAGTCAGTCTCCTGGAAGCTGATGTTTGGGTTTTCCTCCCATTTCTTGTGCAATATTAAATGTATCACAAAAGTACTCTGTGCCAGTTTTGAAAGGCAAAGGTGAAATCTACACTTATGGGAAGTGAATCATGAAAGTGCTGCTGCTGTAGGTGATGTGTCTCTGTAGCCACCAGCCTTCATGTGAGTGTGCAAGAGGGGCACCTGAGACTGAGCAATGATTTCCTCTTCCTGGCCTGTGACTTGGGGGATTTGAGTTTTCTTCTCATCTCTGCCATAAATTTGGAATTTATTGGTGGTCCATATTGGTCCATTTGGTGGATGGACTTCCCTATCACTTCTACCACCTTTCAGCCATGTCATGGTATACAAAGGTGTGTCCTCTTCTAAACTTGTCAAGCCCAGATTTCCACGTGGCCCCTGAACACGTCGCTGTATTTTTCGGTGCCTCAGTTCTCCGTAAGGCAGAGATGATAACGCTGTCTTTGTTTCACCTCTGAAGATTGGCATCTCCACAAAATACATCCAGTGCCTAAAACAACAAGGCTCTCACCTCGCCTGGGCGTTCTGCTCTAACAATAAGATGAAATTAAGAACAGGCACAAAAAAAAAGAAAGCGAGGTGCTGAATAACAAGGAGGTTAAGACCAGTGTTTATCGGGTTTGCTTTCCAGTGCAGGGCTGGGGCAAGGGCACGTTTGAGTGTTTTTCCCAGGGACGTAACCTATCATGGATGTGGCTTGAACTTTTATTTGTGATTTTCATGAGCCTTCCAGAGCAGTGTGTTCCCTACACTGAGGTGACTACTTTGAGTTCGCTTTTTTAATTAAGGTTCTGTATTGTAACTAGTCAATGTACATTATTGGGAGAATGAATGTCAATGCCAGTGCTTTTTCTTTCTCTCCTTTATCTTTGTCAATGATTCAAAGACATGATTTATGGTTAGTCTCCGTCTTTCAGGATCATCCATCAAGCGCTGGTTTCACTACAGGGCTCGAAGTTGTAAATCATGCAGAAAGGCTGTCACTCATCTCATTTAACCCTTTAAACACAGGGATGGAAAAGGAGGGCCGTTCTTAGCAGAGCTGTAATAAGTAGCAATAAAATGGCCATAAAATTGATGAAGTTAGACTAATCTATACAATTAATTGTTCCTTGTAATGCAATAATTATTATGGGGAACAATTAAAAAAATAGGGCATGACTCCACCCTCCAAGTTCATTCTCAAAAACTAGAGGACTTCAGGGCTCCATAAAATATGTCACTTTTTTTGTTTTCTCTTTTGAGCTCCTTTCAGATTTTTTAATGTCCATTACAGACATGAAGAGCTGAGCTTCACTTTAGAATCAATCACAAGCTACTTCTGATCGTGACCTTGCAGTGACTAAAGAAGGAGTGCAAAAGCCCATTAGCAGCTGCTATTTTCAGCTTTGTAAATTAACAGTTCTTTTTCTTCTCTCTCTTTTTCCCCACTCTACTCCACCCCTCCCCTTTTTTCTTTTTTTTTTTTTGGTCTTTTTTTTTTTCCCTTTCTTCCTTTTTTTGGACAGGAAGACAGCAAAAAATGAAATGTGTAAGTGGCATGGGAGCTTCCACACTTAGCCTTGTCTCGCAGGCTTGAGGACTGGTGACAGCTTTGGCCAAGTGGCTGATTGCTTCTCCGTGTCCTCTCCTGCCAGCCTGGGCCGCTGCTCCCAGGTCACATTAAGCACTAACTTTTCAGACAGTGTCTCCACCTGCTCTGAGCACAAAGCCAGGGAGACTGGCATTAAATAATGAGGTGTCTTTCGTTTTTATCTTGCTACTTTATTTATTTATTTTTGTCTCGAGGTGTCGGAACTTGGTAATGGAGGGTTATTAATGAAAACTATATCTTTGGGGTCTATTTGTTTAGATTCTGCAGTGACTTGATGGCAATTTTATCCCTGAATTATGTATGGGTCTGTTTTGCCTAGGCAAGCTGGTACAAACAACAAATATAGTTAGAAAAAGATATATCAGTAAATAAACTGAAAGGTTGTAAAATATGAATGTTTATCATCCAGACGGTGCCGCTTCTCTTCTTTTTTACATGAACTCTACTTGAGATGGTATTTAGGAGCTTGGGACTTCTGCTCCAGCAATTTCTGCAGCTTGTCACAAAAACAAATGACACCAGAGGGAACCTTGTGTTACACTGTATTCTTTTGCATGAACCTCAGTCTTCTTAAGGTACTCATAATTTAAATTTATGTCTTGATTTATTGGAATATAAGATCCTACCCTTTTTCCCTTACAGACTCATGATCTTTTTAACCCAGGCTCCTTTCCATTTCCATTTCAGTATTTAGCATCTGCTTACCTAACTCCAGGTGAATGAGAAGTGCAGAGCAGCAGAGGAAGGTTTGCATTCAGGATGATGGATCCTGTTTTATTGTGCTGGGGGCAGAATGCCCCACTGGTGGGGCATAACAAGCTCCAGCCTTCCCCGTTCCCTGCCTTAGCCCTCTGTGTACAGAGCTAATTCCTGCTGTAAAGAATAACACCTGCCACCGCTTTGTGAGCCTTGTCAATGACCTGAATTTGTAAACAGGCCTTTTTCTGCATTTTACAGTGTGTTCAGATTGTGAACTGAAAGTAACTTTGGGGGGAACAAAGGATAAGGTTTTTAATTGTCTGATGGGATTATGAGAAACTTTTAATCCTCCATCTAGGAGATAAATTCTATTTTTTAAAATATCATCCATTGCAAGCATCATGATAAATTAGCACTTGTTTTATTCTGGACTAAAGTCTCATCCCACAGGGATCTCCAAGAATTTCTGCTGCTAAAATATAGCATAGAGGAAATTACAATTTTAGCATCTCTCTGCAGTCTTAATTAAGACTGTTCTTCTGATATAAAGCTGTGGTGTCTAATTACCAGAAAGCTGTCAGAAAGTAACTTTTAAAAACCTGTGTCAAAAAAAGAGTTGGGAAGACTAGAAATATTTATTGAATTGCAAATGTATAGTGCTAGTAGATTTTTTTTTTAAGTCTAGCAGTCGACATTACTACTAATTCTCAGTAGTATCCCACCTCACAGGATAAATTCTAGTTCCAGCTCCTCTTCACCAAACAGTTGCTTTTTGTCCAGACAACATTTGGTAGGTTTGTTTGATAATGAAGGGAATGTTTTGTAGCATTTTTTATCTTGCAAATCCACAAAGTATTTAAAGTTTTCAATTTCAGTGTATTCCACATTTCAGAGTGAAATTCTGGCACAAGTGTCTGGCCATTTTACCTTCAAAAGCCTGCAGAAACTCTGCAGTGCAAAACTATTAGTTACCCTACAAAGAGTCAGGAATCCACTTAGAGACTCAGTCCGAGTTCCTGGCTTTTTACTACTGAGCATGTGCCATCACCTCAAAAAGACTCATGTGTAAGACAAAATCTGCTCTTTTGTTTGGCAAGAAGTCAGCAGAGCCCGTGCTTGCTCATTACAGGTCTGACTTGGAAAGCGCATGAATCTGTGCTGGGTTTTGATGACCATCTCCCCAGTCATGAGACCATCATTGAGCCGAGGGTTTTGATTTTGTTACCAGCTTATTTTAGAGCTCTACATGCAGAAAATCCCCTTTCTCAGATTTGCATAAGGTAAAAAAAAAAAAAAGGAGAGGTAATATGATGAATGCTGACAGGTACATTTGCTACAATGGATTAACCACTTTTGCCATGCTTACGATTTTCTCTCACCCGCCTCATGTCTTGCCAGAAAGAGAGGTGTGAGTGACTTTGTCATTGACATTAAACAGTTGTATATACTTCTAGCTGCAAAATGCTATCCCCAGAGTTTGTTTACTCGATCTGTATTTCCAATCAGTGCAGAAGGTTTACTAAAGCAGTTCATTACTGATTTATTTATGATGTATTTAGATAGCAAATATGGTTCTGTCAGCAGTTGCTGGCTAAACAGTGTTGACAGACATTAATAGCATATGGTATAGGAATGGAATTATGATCTTTAAGAGTCTTTGTGTCTCAACATACATTTACAGTTTGCATTTTTCCTAGGTGGAGAGACAGAGAACTTCCAAACATGAAAACAGTGTTTCTTTTTCTTTTTGTAACCTTTGGGGTTTGGTGGTGGTGACATTAAAATCTTCTGTGTCTGTTTAGCTGTTCAATTTAATGGAAGACAAATTCTCCCAAAGGTTTAATTTACTCTCACAAACTGAAATCACTGCATTCTCACCATGGGAAATGGCCTTAATTTTCCCAGCCTTCAGTATACATCAAGCATATAATTCATTTCTCCCCCCTCAATACTTCCCTCATTAGAAAACAAAGTTTTTGATATTTAAATGTTACATAGTTTAAGTTGAGAAACAGATCTTCACAGCCCCGTAAAGTGCATTTGCAGGCATGATTGCTTCTCTCTGACAGCAACAGATTTATACAGGGTGAAACAGAAAAACACTTGAATTTTTGACCTTTAATTGTCTGCTTCCTCTAACACCAGTTTTTACCAGTGTCAAGGAGAAAAAAGCAAAAAATGTGGCTGTTCATAGAGGAAGGAAGAACAGGTAGTGGTGAAACCTTGATACTGGTTGGGGAGACTAAATTGTGTTGGGAAAGGACTTAGGGAGAAAGATGAATTTCACATGAGAGGTTGCCCCTCAATCACATGAGGACAAATAAATTGGGAAATAATATGGGAAATCATCTTATCCTTCTTTTTAGATTAATGATAACAGAGGAGGTGAAGTGGAAATGCACTGTTTAATTTCCAAAGTAATGGGCAACATTTTGATTTCCATAAAATGGAGTTAATAAAAAAGAAAAAATTCTTTGCTGGAATTAGATTGCACTGGTTGGCCTCAGAACCTCAGAGCCTCTGCTAAGAAACATCCAACATTATCAGGTAGAAGACAAGGAAGAAAGGGACTTCTGAAGAAATGCTCAGGTCACACAGGATGACATATACACTCACACCCCTAAGTGTGGGTGTGCTATTTGCCGGGAGTGTGAGGGATTTTGAGTAACAGCTACATGAATAATGTTTTTAAAAATTACTGCTATTTTAGATACATGGTGAGTGAGTTTAGGAGGTAGGCACTTTCTACTTCCACTCGTTCTGGCAATAAAAAATGAGTATATATACGTGTGTATATATATATCCACCAGACAAAAAGAAACACTAGCAACAAGAAGAGGTTCCATACAGAGTGAGCCAAGAAAAATAAAACATAGAGCCAATTCTTCCTCTGCCTAAATCCATTTGCTTCAAGAATTACAGCAGTAAGACATTTAGCATATTGTACCTAGAAAAGTTAATATGCCATTAACATCTGAAAAATTACTAGAAATGAAACTCAAGTCTGTGCAAAGCACACTCCAGGTTAGAGTCAGGCTTATGCCATCAGCGCATGAAGCTTGATGACCCCAACAACTGGTTGAAATGAGCTGACTGTCTACGTAACCCCTTTGAGAAGTTTTACCTTTCTGCTTCTTATAGGTTTCCTACTCCTGTGGTATCATAGCTCTACTAGACAGTGGCCATGGTGACGTCTGATGGCATGTGGCTGGCAACAGCTCTGGCACATGCAAATTGAGGCTTCCTGAACAGGCCATTGGAGAACTTTTCTGTTTGGGCAAATACTTTGGAGGAGGGCTGTTGGTGTGGAGCACCACTGCCTTGTCTGGGAGCCTTAATGCTGCCCCTGTGTTTCGCTTGTTGACTAAAGTCATTAGACAATAAGTGAGTTACCAAGAGATCTACCTTGTTTAAAATGAGTTTTTTTGAGGCAGCAGAAAACATGCCCATTTTTGTTGGTTCTTCTCCCTGTGAGCGTTTGAAGACTCTTGTTTGTAAGAGGCAGAATATTAAAACATAGTGAATTCTTAAATAATGATTTAGAAGCAGTTTCAGTCTTTCTGTATCTTCTTATTTTAGACATGTTTTTCTCTTGTTATTTGGGCAACAGATTTCCAATCAGTATAAGGCAACAGATTTCCAATCAGAATAATCTGACTGCACAGAAGGAGCAATGAACTAGCAGTACGATACATGTTGAAAAATTAAAAAATTCAAAAACTCACATACAGACTAGTCAAATTCCAGATGTGCATTGGTGGATATATACAGTAATCAGCCCGAGTAGACAAGGCAAACTGGTAGTAATTCAAGACAAACTTTGTGCAGGTACTAGCTAGATCTGTCATGTTCTTTACCTTCATTTAAAGTTTAACATAGATTGATAAACACATTGAAAATTCAAACTTCTTAGGTGTAATTCATGGTAGAAAGAGAGCGAATCAGCCAGAAATTCTTTGAAAGGGAAATACTGTTTGGATTTCAACTTAGTGGATAAGCTGAAAGTGTTTAGACAGTCTATAATGAAGTGTTGTTGGCCTTTGGTCTGTAATAAATGCTTCAATTTTATAGTTCCAAATCAACTTTACCCATAAAACCTCAAAGGACTTTTTCTACTTAGCAAATCAACTAGGGCTTAGTGTCCATAACTAGTCTATCCTCATGTATTATCGAAAAAAGCTGTTCAGATCTAAGCTTATACAACTCCTACTGATATAAAAACATTTTGGGGAGGTTTTACTTTCACATTATTATTCCAAAATCTGTATTAGATAAGGTGCACAAGATTTTTTGTTATAAATAATTCGATTATTGATAGCAAAAGGATTTTGCTGGTGTGAAGTCCAATCTGCAATAAAATTATTTGGTGTGTTTCAGTTCAAGAAGTAGTCAAGTTAATGTGCCAGTCATTTGTTTTATTAAACAGTTCTTGTTCAACATTTCTCCTTTCTTACTGTCATTGTGCACTTATCACTCTTTATTTCTATATGATTTCAGTCATTGCTTCAGGGCTCTTAATCAAAATATAAGTGCAGATCCTGTAACATACTCTCACAATATACACGGAATTTGAACATGGAGGTAAATGTAACGTACAAAATCCCTTGTAATGCTTCATTTTCTAAATGCCTTCTACATCCATTTCCATCACAATTTCAAGAAAGAGGATTGTTTTTTCTTACCAATTCTTTCTGACTGACCCAATAATAATCCTGCTCTGATCACCCTCCTGGTTTCCAGCAGAATTTTGAGGAAAAGTGTTATACGTGGATTCACCTATTCTCATAGAGGTTAAAGCCCTGTCCAGGTTTAAGGAAATCCTCTTCGACTGATCTCTGCTCTGCACTTGTTTCATTTGATTTATCATCTGTTGTTTGTACTTTCACTGATCACTTTCGTATTACTTTTACACTTCCATCCATTTCAGTTTTGTACTCCTTTTTGAGCGATTTCTTATACCGCCCCTGCCACCTGCTCCCACCTGATGAATTGTCTGCTCAAACTGTTGATCTTGACCTGGCATGGTCTCTTCCACGGGAAATAAATGATGGCACACAGACATATAATGATGCCTTAATAAACATCCCAGGTACATTTGCTCCTCTGCAGAAGTGTAGAGCTTGAATGGTGGTGTCCCAAATGCATGCTGATGCCAGGGAGGCAGGGAAATGGAAGAGGGAGGAATTAAAACAAAAATTGAGAAGTTTTGCTCGTTGTGTGTATTTTACCACACCTGAAAATTCCCTGGAACTTTTTTCCAACATCTTGCTCGCATTTATGCTTGTGATTACTAGAAACAGCAATAAATATATTTTAGTTCTTTAAACATTTTAAATGTTTTTTTTTTAATACCGCTTTTTTTTTTTATGTTTGGGCTTGCTTGCAGCAGCAATTAGTTTTTCAAAAAGTCAGTATTATGAGTAATTTCATAGAGGTCAGATGCCCTCTGTTTCTTTTCCTTCCGATTCCAAGTGAGGCGCCAGAAAAAAAATGCAGGGAAGTTTATGAAGTTTTTTATTCTGTTGCAGAGTTGGATAGTAGAGACGGTTAATCCACTCTTTTAGCTCTTTCAGGATCTTAATGTCTGGGTTTTTGATCTACTAGACTGCTTTGTGAATTCCTGCAGGACTTAAATCCAGTTATGATGGATAAAATATATAGCTTTTTTGTACCCAGTGAGGTCCCTCGCTTCAGCAGTGGTTACATCATGATACCTGTGCTGAAGAAGTCGTTTCTGTCAGTAAGTGACCTTTCTGATTATTGGATTTCTTTACCATAACTCATAGTTGTTATTTCTTGCTGAGATTCAGGAAAAGCTGATCCTGTGCAGCTGCAGCCTCCTGTTGTTGCTGCCTGGTTTTTTATGCTTTGTCCCATATGATAAATTTCAGTTATCACTTAGGACAGGGCAGGAATGCAACCCTGAGACTCTGGTGATTATGATCTGTAAATGATCTGTGTACTGGCCCTGGATCTAAGTCCTTCCTTGGATCATTTGAAACACAATTTAAAAGAACACAGCTTAATATTTGTGTTTCAATCATTTTTCTTTTTTTTCTCTTTGAAATTTTTGTTATTTTCATAGTCTTGATGGATACTTGGAAACTATATTTATTTTCCATATCAGTTGGAAGCTTTTTCTTTTGACATGGATTGATTTGTTTTGCACAAGTTTCTTGCAGAATGGAACCAACAGTACTAATTTAGCTACTGATAATGATTAGTATTCTTACTATTAATAGGCCTTCATATCTGCAAGGAAACAGTAGGGTAGCATCCCAGATTGTCTGGAAAGAGAAAGGAAAACACTGGAGAGTACAAAAACTGGGACCTTTGGGGGCAAGATGACTTTGGTTCCATGTTGGTAACAGATTTTTGTAGGGCAGTATTCATGTTGAGGAGAGTACATTAGTAAATTTACAATGGTAATAATAAAGATGCCATGTGTTTTCCTGATCTATAAACAGAGCGAGATGATTCTCCCAAAACTTCAGGCAAAAATGATGGCAAGTTCGTGCTACCAAAGGCAGCACCAGCACACCTGCAGTCATGCCTCTCACAGAGGGTGTATCTCAGGCAGGACATTAACAAAAGGTATTTCCATCTTTGAAACAGATTTCAAAGAATCGTAGATTGATTTTTGTCGCAGTTGCTGTAGCCTTCTCATGTAATGAGAAGCAAAAAGCAGGATGAGGCCCTCTCTGTGCCCCCTTCTTGGGCAAAGGAATGTCCAAACATTATGTAGATGGATGCATACATATTGTATATATTTAATACTCTTTTGGGTGGCTTGTTTAAGTGTCCCACATTCTGACAACAGGGTAAGGGATAAAAAAGAAAACCTGAACTAGAATTAGTAGGCTATCCTACTCTGACCTGGACTGTGCCAGTGCCAGCAGGAGGAACACCTTTTCTTTAATGAAGCTGTATTACCTGTGGACTTTGTTCTTTTCCACAGCATGGACTGAATTTTGGCTCTTGTGTGTGAATGGTGTTCTGCATGTACAGACTGTATGTTTGAAGGAGATGTTTTGACCTTTCTCATCCCTGACTGGCGTTGCAAAGATGGAGCGATGTAGAACAGAGATTTTGTGACAGAGTAATAATAAGAAAGAATCTGACTGCCAGTTGCTCATTACTGGATCTCTTTTAAATGCCAGAACCTTCTATGTTTGCCTTCAAACAACACTGAGCACCTAAATCACCATAGTAAACAGATATAGAAAGAGACAGAAAGGTTAAAAGTGTACTCATAATCTCTTGCTTTTCCTCCTAAACATGTTTGATAGCAATATTGTTTCTTAAAAACAATATGACCTCATTTGTAAAGCAATATTCATGCTAAACTAGTCAGCTGTTAAATATACCCAGCACTGTGCATTATGATGAAGCTAAACCAGAATTTCAATTATTTTCTGGACACATTTAAAATTATAATACTTTACTGGGTTAGTGTTATAGTTCATCCAAATTACTCACGAAGTATCATATCAATCTCTTGCAACTGCTTATTGCTTACATATCTGAGAAGTTAGTCGAAGTAAGATGCTGTCTGGGGTAATGACCTTCATGCTGGCTAGTGCTTTGATGGTTATGTGGCTATAAGTGCAGAGATGTCTAATGGTCAAAAGTCAACGTTTCTTGGCCATAATATTTGTCACAGAAGAAACAGACTGTTCATTTGGACCAACATTTGCAACAGTATGTTCCTGAAAGGGAAATAAAGAGGGAAATAAAACACTTGATGATCTGTGTATTCTTCACTAGTGTTCCTTCTACGCTGAAATCCCAGCAAGTGAAAATTCACACTGCAAAATTATTACAGTTGTTTATTGTGTGGAATGCAAGATCAAAACAAAGTAAGATGAGGAAGATATATTTTATTATACTCCCACTTTCTACTTACATACCTTATCTAAAGAGATATTAAGAGACAAATGATGTTGCATCCATGGCTTAACCAACTATGAGTAACCAGCATAGATTTATGAATATTACTGGCAAATATGCCTTAAGCAGATCTCACTGGAGCTGCAATATGGCTGTGTATCCAAAGGGGAAATCAAAAGGCCCACTGCTCTTTAGACAAATATTATAATAATAGTGTACTTTTAAAGCCATCCTTTTTAAAAATAGGTTGTAATACTAGGTCCTAGTTGACAAGTTTTTGCAAGAAACTTGCATTTTACGCAGAATCTTCAGCTGCACATGAATTCTGCAGTTTAATAAATACATGTAAGAAGTGCTGTTGCTTCATCTCTACCCGTCACTGGATTGTGAAGCTGAGCACTCAAGTAGCTCTAGATTTTCAGTTCACTGTACAAGCACAATGCATTTCCCTGTGTCCTCCTGCAGAACGTGTGCAAGAAGCAGCATTTTGCATTTCAACAGGCAGGGAGGCTGAGATTTTGAAGAGAAAATGGCTGTTCATGGAGGTTATCCTTAAAAACATCTGAGCTTTGAACTGACCCTGTGTGACTTGCAAGAGGCCACCCCAGCAATCAGTGGCAGATGCCAGAGTTATGACAGTTGAGCCTGTCTCTTAGCCTCTTGCTCTGGAAGACTTTCTGTCAAGGCTGACTCATTTAACATTACCGAAATCAGGCTGCTATTGTTTACATATAAATAATTGATTATTAAGTAATTATGGCAGTGGAAACATCATATGCCTCTCTTTATGGCAGATAAGCCTGTCCACTCATACTCCAGATGGGACAAACTTTACATGTTCATGATCTTTCTTGAACTGGGGCTTAAATTCTTCTGCATTAGACTAAGTACTCCATTGTATTTAGCCAAACTGGTCTGTTGTGGATTGGAGAGGCCAAGAAATAAGCAGCCTTTTAAAAATAATGATCAAATAATTTGTCTCTCACATTGTGCTATTCAATGCACTGAACAAGCATCAGTTATTAACAGAAACAGTAATTTCCCCCAGTAGCAGACCATACCTAAACACTCAAAAACAACTGTGTGAAGGGCTAGTACTTCAAGATTTTTACACATTGAACACAGTAATGAAAAGGAATATGATTATATGGATCTATTTTTAGAATAAACATTGTGCTTTCATACACAGAATTCTTCACTCTGATCAAGAGCCTTTCAGGGAAAGTGTTGATCTCATCAGAAAGTTACTGGTTTATTACATCTTTATGTCCAGCTTCAAGTGTACCCCACGTAGATTCAAAACCAGGGCCCAACTGTTTTCAAGGGGAATATGTTGTCAAGAAATGCTGTCTGTGAGATAAGCTGTGGATTCAATAGAAATGAGTCAAAGATTTATATTTTTTAAGGATAAAAAGCAAGTGTCCATAAACATAATCCTCATCTTCTTTTTATTTATACTTGTATTTAATATAAATGCACTTCATTACTGGAGAGCAGTCTTCATGGCCATACAATAGCAAACAAATTCTTCAGAAGCATCTTTAATTATTCATTTGACTGTACTATATTTTATGCTACTTTTCATAAATGTTAATCTTTATTATTGCCCTACCAGGAAAAAAAGAAAGAGGGAAAGAAATACCTGTTATTAAATGACCTATCAGGCTGACATGGATAAATGTTGGTAGCTATTTAATTGTTTCCCATCTGCAGTTTTATACAGTTTCTATCAAACTGAAGGGTAATTTTTTTAGTAGCTGCTTATTTTAAATGTACAAAACCCTTGTGTGTAATTCCATTAGCTGCCCTACAGCATTGCAATCTACAGTTTCCCTGAGGCTGTTGTGAAATATTGATGAAATCCTTGCTTTTGTGGCTTCCTCTGATACACTAAACATTTGTCTGATGTTAGTTGAACTTGAATGGATCTGTTCAGAGTTATATCAGTAGTGACTTCAAAGGCTGTAAGGCTGTTACAGTTTTTTTTACAAACTGAAGTTTCAAAGCCTTACCATGTGGTACTTTACAAAACAAAGTTCATATCAAATGAACCAAAGTGCTAGCAATACACTGGTAAGACTCATTACAATTTCAATTTATATAGATATATATTTTTTTGTGATTCTGATTGGTAGCTCATGCCATTTAAAGAAACTTAGATTGGTATTTAGGGGAACCTAGGGTAATGAAGGAGGGAAAACATAATTTGAAACTTGGATTTTAAATGAGGTAATCTATAGATTTACAAAGAGACTCTGCTGTTTTCCACAACAATAAATAGGACAAGAGAAAACAGAAGAAAGGCAAAGAGACACAAAAGTTTCAGACTTATGTTTTCATCAGTAAAGTGATTTACATCAGTGCAATTAAAATTACTAAAGAGGAAAATATATTTGCTGCTACTGTATTCCTTTAACTGTTCAGGACCAAACTGCATTTGGGAAAGCACTCTTTGCATCTGCACTAGCCATTAAATGCAATTCGTGGTGATGTTGTGATGGCTGCCTGATGTCTGTTGAAAACTTTGCCTGCCAAGGACGGGGTGGCAAGGACTTTGGTGCTAGGGATGGGCAGGTGGGATGGATGGGGCAGAGATGGGGAGGGGCTGCTGCTCCTGCCCAGCAAAGGCCTGGGAAGGTCAAGTTCTTTGGTCATCACTTTGTTCCAGTGATGCAACAGTTCATAACTGTCATTAGAAGCATATTTGTTGAAAATACAATCTGGAAAACATCAAACACCTTCAGCTGGTTGAAACAATGAAATTCTAAGTTCCAGGGCTTTGTAGAAAATAGCAAACAGAGGTGTTTTTAACCAAAGGCAAATTATTCACTTACACCCTAAGCCCTCAGGTAACTTGAACTGTTGGCTCTGGACATGGTTACATCCATTTCTGCAGCAGCAAGCACCTGGCAATTCTGCCATTCAGACTGACTGAATCCAGAGCAAGGCAAATATGACTGAAATTGCTTTCTTTTGCAGTGCAATAACTGACTATGTAAACAACATAATCCTTAAGGAAAATTATTCAAGAAAAAAACTCCATAATCATTCTGTCCCTGAAGTGGACTATCAGTTCAGCAGAGCATATCAGCTCACCTCACAAGCCTGTTCCCTGCACATATTCTTCCAGCCACTGATCATTTTCATTTGAATCACACCTGTGTAGGATGCAATGGACAAAAGACATAATCTGTTCTCCTTTGTGCTGCTAAAAGTTCCACTGAAGCTAGAGGATATTTTGCCTTCTTAACCATTAGGAAATTGGCCATTAAATAGAAAACTTTACAATACAATCCTAATTATAGTACCAAAAATTGAAAGCAAAATTTCCTTCACTTCAGCATAGAAATAATGGTTATGGCTTCATGGAATTGCCTTTATGTGTTAGAATTCAGTTATGGCAGAAGCCACTCCAAGTCTCCTTGCTCCTGAGCTGCAGGGACTTTGCGGATTTGGCACCACAGAGGTTGCTTCTATCCTCCAGCTGTGGATTGGTAGTGCATGTTCCTTTTCCTGCTCTGCAAGAGACAGAAATTCATGCCCTAGTATCAGCTGCTGTAACTGTTTGAAAAACAAAGTCCTAAAAAAGAAGGTCAAGAGTGTACTGGGAAAATCTCTCATTTGAGATAACAAGTTGTTTTGGACAGAGAATTACATCAGTAGTGTGGTGATTGAAACTTCCTTACTAAGCCACTGCGAAATGAATTCAAATGTGACAGTAAACAATAATAGCAACAAAAGGCACAAATAATTTCCCATTTTGCAATATAATTGACTGGCCTCCCAGAAAAGAGGCAAATGAGTATATTCAGACTTTTCTGAGGCTTTGAGAATGTGTAAAACCTTACTCAGGATTCACACAGCTTTAGGAATAAAGCTCACATGACCAGGTTGTTTAGACCAGATGACAGAGGTGCTCCTTTGTCTCCTACCCCCATGATTCAGTCAGATGCTCTTTACTCCCTCCATGAGGAGAATGGGAGCCTTTCTCTGCATTTTCTTTCCATCTTGCAGAACATAACAGAAGGTAATTTCCTCCCATTACCCGTTCCTTGGTACAGAAATCATTAGCATAGTTTTAAAAGCTCTGAAATGATATAACTTACCCTTGTGTTACAAATTTCATGTTTTGAGAGTTCTTTCCATGAAACTCTATTGCATTTCCAGAGTGCTGCATTGGGTTTAGTCCTATGAAATTCCAAAATGTCTTTGATAGAAGAGTTATGCAACAAAGTAGGGATTTTTTTTTTTCCTCAGTTGCCAATTTATCTCTTCGGTTGATTTTCAAACTGGGATGAATCTATAGCTATGAACTTTTACAAAGAGCCAGGTTAAGGTTTGTCTTTGGATAGCTAATGTGGTTAGACATTTTTGAGAAAAAGGAATGAGAAGTGGTCATTATCCATTATCTGCATGAAATATTTCAAAGAAAGAAACAGCTTCTGCCAAACACAAAAAGATGTTTGAGCTGAAGCCAAACAAGAAGGAAACAAGATCACTTTATAGCACTGTGAGATTGCTCTACTAATGATGTTATTTCAAGCAAAACTGGAATATATATATGAAGAAGTGCAGGTGGTGCATGGATTTTACATGGATTAGCAGTGTTGTTCTGGACAATGATTCACTGTCCCCTTTTTTGGCAGAAAATAAATTTTCCAGTCTTGGAAAGAAACATGTATATATATGTGTATATATATATATATATATAAAGAAATGTTTTTCTATGAGGGAAAAGAGCAAATTTGAGTGAAAATAGCATCCACTGGTGGAAAATGTAACAGTCAGAATGAACACTTTAAAAAAAAGGTGTATTCACACTCTACAATTCAAGGTCAGAAGTGATGTATAACGTGGTGCAAATTACATGTTAGTCAGGGGTGTGAGGGCCTGAAAGTCAATACTGGAGTCAGCATCACTGAATATGGATATGGATGTGGAGGTGGATATGGATGGAGTTCTACACCCATAAGTTCAAAAAAGAGTTTTTGCAGGTGTATTAACTGGACCCACTTTCTTTTAGCTGTGTTGTAGAAATATACTAGAAATATCTAAGAAAATGTTATCTTTTGAAGGGTAAAGAATAATCTGTTTATTGCAAACCTTGTTCTAGAAAAGCAGGTTTCTTGAGTTACCATTAATCCAATCACAAAGGCACAGAGGGAATTTTTTTAAGAAGTTAAAATCTTTTTTAAATTGTGTTTATTATTATTATCCATATGATAATATTATCCTTAATGGTGTCATGATTTTGACATATGCTATCTTGGGATCAATCGGCGCTAAAGCCATATGCTTTATTTCCATTTAGGAAGCCAGAAATTGCTTCCATTCAATGCTCTGAAGCTCCTGAGTTTTATCCAGTCTTCAAGATTTTTAGTCCCCCAATTCTTCAGGACAGCACATTGCCCATCTTACATCCCTGCCTGAGCCTGTTTAATTTTGGTGGGAAAAATTCTCATCTGGAAAAAGGAGGAAGCATTCATCTGGTTACTGAGTTTGGATTTCTTAATTTTATTTTAATTTTTTTTCTGTTAAGACAGCTATATGGGAGCATCTCAGAGGTTTGGAATGTCAGAATAAGCCTGGAAGAGAACTGGTGGGAAGAGAACAGGTCACTCAACAATTTATTATATGGACATCAGTACGATGTGCAAAATTTATGTTACTTATTACAGACACTGCATTTAAAGCCTGTGGGTGTATAGGCTTAAGACACCCTTTACTTATAAAATAAATAATGCAAAGTCTACTTAAATTAATGTTATTCCTGTTAAATAGCTACATCAGTTCATATCAAACTTCACGTCTAATGAAATCTTAGTAAAAAACACTGTTGGAAGGACACATGCATGGCTTGTACCCTAGGTTGTCTGCACAGAAGAGGTCTCCACTGTCCTTAAAATGCCCACGGCAATTTAAATCATTTCAATAGACAGAAATGGTTTTACAAGTGGGATATTGAAATGAGGTTTTAAAGGTGCCCAGAACCCTTAACCATTAAAATGGAGCTGACTGATGGTTTTGTGAAATTTTGATGGTGCTTTCTAATAAGTTACTTTTACTACTTTCATAAGATTGTGTCTGTATCTTATTCAGACACATAAAAAAAGAGGATTTCTCAGTGTGAGTTACTCTTCTGTAAAGGTTATAGTAAACATGTCAATGCCTAATTAAGCAGAAAATTTTATCTGTATTGTGGGGGGATGTGCAGCCGTCTGGTACTTCTGCTTCTCCTAGTAAATCCTTTTAGAAGGACAAAGGATATTGTGAAGAAGAAACTACTGTGTGCATCCTCCAAAGGAAAAAATTACCTTCGAGTGAAAAACGGGTTAATAGCCTTCAAAGAATTGGTGCTGAAACGGAGAATCAAATTTGCACCGAACCCAAAAACCGTGTGAACGCTATTTGTTGTCTGTTTCGTCTGGTTCCTTCATTGGATTCCCTCCTTATTTTGGCTTTGCTGGGTGTCGTGTGCTTGGCACGGAGATGCATCCTGGCGAGGGGCCAGCCTCGCTACCTACGCTGCTCAGCATCTCCAACACCGCCAGAACCGTGTCAGTCCCGCGCGTCGGTTCACGCTGCTTGGTTAACAGGGTTACTACCCGTGACGTGTAGGAGCTTTTGCTGTCCCAATCTCCCTCCGTTCTCCTTGTGTCCCCCCCCTCCACCCCGAAAAACACGTGAGCTCACGTACTGTGGAAGGCTTTGCCCATAAGTTAAAATGCTTCTACCCTTTCTGACCATCCCTTTTGATTTCCTAAAAGGCTATCCTTTGTGCAGGAGTACCAAATTCAAGGGAGCAAATTGAGCGCGGTTCTCAAAGAGCCATAAAACCAGATTTTCTCAGAAAACGGAAAGGAATTGTATTTTAATACAATTAAAATTGTATTTTTCAGACTTATTTACTTTGTGCCCTCTGACCTTTCAGGGTTACTTCATAATTACAAATACTAGAGGTTTATTTTATTTTTGCTTAGTTATTTCTAAGGGCAGCTTTGATCTGGGATTTTGGGTTTTTGCTTTTTTCTTTTTTTTTTTTTAAACATACTTACTTGGCACAAAAAGCTTGATCTTAAGGAAACACAACTAGGGTCAGCATCTAACTGGAAGAGCTCATCAACATATCTACCATGAATGTTCTTCTGAAATCAACGTTTAATTTTGATGAGTGGCTGTCAGTAGCAGTGAATTGTTTCAATGTCTGCTTGTATTGTGCATAACAGCTTTGCAGTGGCTGTTAAAAACTTACACTGACATTTTGTGAAAACATATCTGAACCACTCGTTCTGCTCCATCCTTTCTTGTGGGGATCTGGGAGTGAATTCCTGACTGTGTTGAGTCATTGTGAATTGATCCACTAACTGCAATGGAGCCAATTCACCCTTAAAAATCCTTTTTTCTCATTCTTCAGTCTGTTTTTAACCAGGTTATTTCCTGTAACTTAGGCAAAATTACTGCTGATATAAGGCCAGGGAAAAAAAGTGAAACTGACTTCCTTAATTAATTTTAAAATATACATCTCTTCCAGTATCAAGTTTATCATATTAATTAAAGAGTTAATCTTTCAAAGAAAATCTACCTGAACTTGTACTTTTCAAGTTTTACAGATAACTTTGGTCTACCTCTGTCACATTCTAGTAGTCTTATGTAACTTCCAAAGGTTCTTGTCCTGAAATTTAGGTATTTGTTTTTAATGAAGAACCGTTTGCTTTTATGGTACACAGTACACTATTTTTATAAACAAAAGAGCTTCACTTATGCCTATTAGCGGTTTCAGATGTTGTAATTTGACATATGAATTATTTGTGTTGTTCCAAAGTGCATTCTTAGGTGATCAAATGGCAAAAGGTTACTGTACCTAGATGATGTTTCAAACCAAGAAGGTTATGGCAGTTATTTTTTCTTCTGTTCCTTCCCAATTCTACCCTTTCTCTCACTGAGGCTAAAAACAATTTGATAGAATTGAAGCTTATAGGACAAACTTTAAATTCTTACATATGAATTTTCCAACTGTTCCATTGCAGGACAGTTAGAATTATACTCCCATGACAGGAAAATTATTAACTCAGAATCCCTGGCAGTTATAAAGAATTACGATCATCTGCCAATATAATGCAGCAGCCTTCACAAAAAGAGACATCATTTGGCTTTTTTCACTTCCAAAACTAACAGGCAATAAAGTTGTAGATTAAAACGAAGTCCAGAAAAGAAAATACATAGTGAAACTAGAAAGCTTGAACTGTATTATTCTCCTTTAAGGGGTTATTTCATATGTTGACATTACATTTCAGGTTATGTCCAAGAGGAAGACTTAAAGGAAGAGGAAGATATAAAGGAGGAGGAAGAAGATGATGATGACAACAACTCAACTGCTCAACTCCAGGGCAGCAATGACACTGGCACGGATGAGGAACATGAAGTGGGTCCTGAGCAGAAAGGGAACTTTAGTTACCAGAACTCCCCTGGCAGTCATATATCGAACCAGGATGCAGAAAACGAATCACTACTAAGTGACGGTAGTGACCACGTGGCAGATATTAAAAGCATTTGCTCTAGAGAGCCACAGGACCCAAAAAACAGCACCCATCCCAAAGCCCAGAATGAAGCACATGATTGCATGGACAAAATGACAGCAGTCTATGCCAACATACTGTCAGACTCTTATTGGACAGGCTTAGGGCTGGGTTTCAAGTTGTCCAACTCTGAAAAGAGGGGTTGTGACAACAGAAATGGAGGGAACAAAGCCGATTTTGATTGGCACCAAGACGCACTGTCGAAAAGCTTACAGCAGAATTTACCTTCCAGACCTGTCTCGAAACCCAACCTGTTCAGCTCCGTCCAGCTCTACCGGCAGAGCAGCAAAATGTGTGGAACGGTGTTCACGGGTGCCAGCCGGTTTCGGTGCCGGCAGTGCAGTGCTGCCTATGACACACTGGTAGAACTAACGGTTCATATGAATGAGACAGGTCACTACCAAGATGACAACCATAAAAAGGACAAGCACAGACCAACCAGCTACTCAAAGCCCCGAAAAAGGGCTTTCCAGGACATGGACAAGGAAGATGCACAAAAAGTACTGAAATGTATGTTCTGTGGTGACTCTTTTGATTCCCTTCAAGATCTGAGTGTTCATATGATAAAAACAAAACATTACCAAAAAGTGCCTTTGAAGGAGCCAGTACCAACCATTTCTTCAAAAATGGTCACTCCAGCAAAGAAACGTGTGTTTGATGTTAACAGGCCTTGTTCCCCTGATTCCACGACGGGGTCTTTCTCAGATACTTTTTCTCCTCAGAAGAATGCAAACCTGCAGTTATCATCGAACAACCGCTACGGCTACCAGAATGGCGCCAGCTATACGTGGCAGTTTGAGGCCTGCAAATCCCAGATTTTGAAGTGTATGGAATGTGGAAGTTCCCATGATACCTTGCAGCAGCTCACGACCCACATGATGGTCACTGGCCATTTCTTGAAAGTCACAAGTTCAGCTTCAAAGAAAGGAAAGCAACTTGTTCTGGATCCTTTAGCTGTGGAAAAAATGCAATCACTGTCTGAAGCACCAGCCAATGACAGCCCAGTTTCAAAATCAAGCAGTAAATCATCTGCAGAGTGCATAGCTCCCACCTCTGAGCTAAAAAAAGAAAGTAAAAAAGATAAAGCTGATGATGCAAACAAAGATGAGAAAGCAGTAAAAACTGAAGAGTATGAAGACACTCTTCAGAAACCACTGGATCCCACAATGAAATACCAGTACCTCAGAGAAGAAGATTTAGAAGACGGTTCGAAGGGTGGTGGGGACATTTTAAAGTCCTTGGAGAACACTGTCACAACAGCCATCAATAAAGCTCAGAATGGAGCACCCAGCTGGAGTGCATATCCCAGCATCCATGCAGCTTATCAGCTCTCAGAAGGAGCTAAGCCGTCTTTGCCTGTGGGTTCCCAAGTACTGCAAATCAGGCCAACAATCACCAATAAACTGAGGCCTATAGCTCCGAAGTGGAAGGTCATGCCTCTCGTCCCTGTCTCAGCAAATGTGTCCCAGTGCACTCAAGTGAAGAAGGAAACTGATGACAAGGAGGAGGTACAAAAGGACTATGCTAAAGAGGGCATCCAAGCTGAGCCTGCCTCACTCAGCCAGAGCGAGAGAGAACCTCTCCTCAAATCTGAAGCCTCTGCAGAGCCAAAAAAGACAGAACCGTGTCCCTTGAAAGAAGAAGACAAAATTAAAGAGGACAGTGGAAAAGAAAAACCAGTCCTCAAGGAACAAACAGCAGCTTCTCTTAGTAATGGTTGTGCTGCTGCCAACCATTCTTCTGACCTGCCTTGTGTCAACCCTCTCAGTGCACTGCAGTCAGTACTGAATAATCACTTGGGCAAAGCCACTGAGCCTTTAAGGCCTCAATCCAACTCCAGCCCCAGCTCTAGCACAATGTCTATGTTCCACAAACCTAATCTAAATATGATGGAGAAGCCAGTTTTGTCTCCTGCTCCAACCCCACCAAAGCCTGCAAGTGTATCCAGGCACTATTTGTTTGAAAACAATGATCAGCCTATTGACCTGACAAAATCCAAAGGCAAGAAAGCTGAGTCAGCTCAAGCACAATCTTGTACTTCTCCACCTCAAAAACATGCTCTGTCTGACATTGCTGACATGGTCAAAGTTCTTCCCAAAGCTACTACACCAAAACCTGCTGCATCTTCAAGGATCCCATCTATGAAATTAGAAATAGATGTCCGACGCTTTGAGGATGTCTCAACAGAAGTCTCCACTCTGCATAAAAGGAAGGGCAGACAGTCAAACTGGAACCCTCAGCATCTTCTCATTTTGCAAGCTCAGTTTGCTTCCAGCCTCTTCCAGACATCTGAAGGTAAATATTTATTGTCAGATCTAGGCCCACAAGAGCGCATGCAGATTTCAAAATTTACTGGACTGTCAATGACCACCATCAGCCATTGGTTGGCAAACGTCAAGTATCAACTTAGGAAAACTGGAGGGACAAAGTTTTTGAAAAACATGGACAAAGGACATCCAGTCTTTTATTGCAGCGACTGTGCATCTCAGTTTCGAACCCCATCTACTTACATTAGCCACTTAGAATCTCATCTAGGTTTCCAAATGAAAGACATGAACAGGCTGGCTGTGGAGCAGCAAACCAAGGTAGAGCAAGAAATCTCCAGAGTTTCAGTTCAAAGATCTCCTGAAACAATAGCTGGAGAAGAGGACACAGACTCTAAGTTCAAATGTAAGTTGTGCTGTCGGACATTTGCGAGCAAACATGCAGTAAAACTTCATCTAAGCAAAACACACAGCAAGTCACCAGAACACCATTCACAATTTGTAGCAGAAGTGGATGAAGAATAACTCTTAAGGTATGCATGCTCTATAGCGAGTTTTAATTTCATCATTTTACAGAGGCTTCATAAGACATTTGTACATTCTTAAATGTAGGAAAACAGTATAAAATGCATAATGTACTCCTGCTTCATTAATCTAATTGCATGTACATATCCATTTTATAATGTTTTCAAGAAGAGAGCTTGGTAAATGCGTAACCACACTGCCCTATGTAGAAAAGTTGCTTCTTACTAGTAATTTCAAAATAGCTGTTTTCCCAGTTCTCACTCTCTTTTTTGGTTCTAAGAATTAATCGTTTCATGTCCTGTGCACTTCAATGTGGAATGCAGCAACTAAATGCTACTCTTTGCAATGAGAATGGAAAAAGCCGAAAAATACACTGAAAAACAAAAGATTATTACCTCCTTCAATGCTAACACACCAGTAAATCTGATTTTAATGGGGGAAGACAATTCAAATGTTGAATTAGCAAAATTTTAATTGTTCCAAGTTTCTCATAATCTCAAACCCAGCCTCAAGAATCTACTCTGAAAAATAACTCAGAAAAGTTCCTATCTAGAAGTTCAGTTATTCGTCTGTTGGTATTTGGATATTCAGTTTTGTAAAATACTTTAATATTTTACACTTATTTAAACACTTATTGTGAGTGGTCTTTTTTGTCGCATCAACATAACCTAGCTCTTCATTCATTCCTTTTTTAATCTTTAACATGTTTGATTATATTTTGTTTCGTGTTGGTGGGAGTGCTAGTCAATCCATAAATATCACTGACTTCAGTGACATTTTTTATATAAGCTGGGGGGGTTAATGCTTAATTGAGGAAACAGCTAGATTTTTCACAAGCATCATATTTCAAAGACCTGTTAGTAGGATACTTCTACACTAGTATTGCCATTTTTTGCTGAAAGATACACCAACTGGAGTACTGCCACCACCGATGTTTATAGCATGTAATGTAATATTCAGATGACACACGATTTTTGCATTTTTAATTTTATTTGATTCACAAACTTGAATATTCTTGATTTAAATAAATATGCAGAACATCAACTAAAAGTCCAAACAGAAGTTTTTTGTTCTAACGAGTTTATTTCCAGCAAGGCTCCATTAGTCATTCCCAACAATTTCTCCAGCAGACCCAGGCGCTTCTCCTGTTCACAGAATAATCATGTGCAGATTCAGATTTTCTCCAACGTGTTCAGTAGTTGAATAACATTCGGAAAATGAATTCTTCAGACAGTCAAAATTAAAGATGTGTTGTGAGTTGTCACTTACGCCACCTGCTATTGTGGCTATTCTCTGGCTAATTGAGGGTGCATGCACTTGGAGGATGAATACCCGTTTGTGTGAAGATTTCACATTTGTTTGCTGCAAATATTCATGAAGCTTTAAGAAACACTTTCTGTGTACAGAGCCAGCACAAGAACTATGCATCACTTAAGCCCCATTATAAAGGCTACTTTTGAATAATTTAAACCACTAATCAAAGGGTTACTTTGGGATGGGTAACAGAAGCTATTACTACAGAGTATAATGTCAGTATTCAAGTGCAACAAGATTTAAGTTTTGCATACATTTTGTACATGCTGTCTGCATTTGACTGGATTTATCCTTCCTGCATATTTTAGCCAGCAAAATTCTGTCTAACTCCAAAGGATGTTGTTTTCTAAGTAGGGCTAAAACCTTTACTTTTGTATTTTCGCATTTTTAACCCAACATTAGAACTCAACAAATAAATGTTCCCTGTTTATCTGACCATTCAAAATCAACATACCTGACAAAATATCAGAAAGCTACAAGAAATTGGTTAGGAAAAATATACCATACTTTGTTTCCTTCCTCGCCAGTTAATGATTATTAAGACTCTGACATTCATAGTTTTCACACAAGAGATATCAGAGCAAACCAATAATTTGGGTACTATCAAACAAAAGCTATCTGCCAAATATATTAATATAACAGTTATTTTGGCACACTCATGGCTTAATACATGACAAATGTTTCAGATTTGGTCTTAAAAACACCGTGTTATTACTAAGAGGCAAACTGAACACCCACCTTTATAAACATGTTACTATTTCTGAGAATTTGGGGAACAAATACAAAGAAAAAAAAATCTCTAAGGGAAAAAAAGTGGCTTCTGCATTGTAATAACCTGCACAGACACATCATGGATATTATTCAGGTGATATGTAACTACATAAATAAGGTACTATCCTTCCTGCCTTTGGGTACTGAGAAATTGCTGTCCTCTTAATACTCATCCATTTCTAATTTATATCAAGGTGCAGGTTGTATCTTACCTTTGAAAAAATATATTTAAATTGCAATGACAGACTGATAGCACTGTTATCTGGAACTATAATTTTAGTTGGTATGCATGATAGCACAAATTGTATGAAATGATGGGGTATTTTGGATAGCATTGTAAAGATTTTATTATAGTTTTGAAGCCGTAAGCCTATCGAAGTTCTGACTATGTTAAAATTGTGGAGGCCAGAGTTTATTCATATGGTTTCTTCCTGAGATCTGCAAGGAGGCTAAATCAAAAACCAGGTATTTCCAGAGTTTACTTGTTCTTACTATGTTATTTTTAAGATTTGGTGTATATTTGAATAATAACATAGAGGAGAGCACAGTATTTAGAAACAAGAAATTTAAAGCACACTGAGATTCTTAAAACACACACATGCATTTGCATTTACTTCTTCTAGGCAATACTGTAGTGAAATAGAAATAAAAATAGAGAAAATATATGGAAATAAATGGAAATAAAATTGTGGGAAGAGTACTTAAAGTATAGAAATACATAAAATATTTTCTATGTTTCAATGAAATTTACTATTAAAGATTATATTTTAAAATTTTAGCTATCATTAAAAATATAAGTTAATAATCTGGGTTAGTACTGTAGAAAAATGTGTTATGTATATGGATTTATTTTTAAGACCTCTGTAAGGCTGTTTATAAGAAATTTGCTATAAATTCTTCTTAAATGTAAAGACGCATATATCTGTTTTATATTCATCTTCGGTGTTTTCTCGAATTCTTCTAACTCATATGGGTTTAGTAATGTAAAATTATGTGTAATATACAACAATCAGACATTTCTATTCTCTTTCATTTGACTTGCTTCAAATTTGGTTTTATTGCTATTCTTCAAAGAAAACTCATGAACATTATGGAACATGGCTTTAATTAGAAGTAATTTGTATATTGACTTATACCTTTGAAGAACATTTGTTCATTTTTTCAACTAAATTAGAATTTTTATGTTGTCCCAAGGAAAAAAAAAAAAAAGACAAGGCAGAATTTTATATTTCACCTTAAATTCAGATGCAATTTGCTATAAACTGATAACCAAGGTTATCTGTGGTTTTAGCTACAACTTTTTATAGAAATAAGTCTCTAAAGAGTCAAATTTACCAACTTGATTGGGGAGATTTCTTTTCAAAAGACCCTGATAAGTAAACAAGCAGCTACCTGAGATGAACTAATTTGAAAGTAAGGCTGCTGCAAAACAAAAAAAATGAGTCATAATGATAAACAGTTTTTCTCTCCGTTTCCTCCTTTGTCTTTTTTTAACCATCAAGTTTAAAGCTTCTACAGTGCTTTTTTTCTACTTTATAGGAGACAACTGACATTCTGTGGTAAATGGAAGAAAGAGCAGAGCAGAACTGAAAATCCTCTAATGCACTGACACTAACTTGCCCTCTATTGTTGAAAATGAGCAGGCAATCATGATTGTTCATCAAATGGCTCCTAATGCAGTTAAAGCATTCAGCTATAATTTCTCCTTGCATTTATAATTACTGTCATAGACTGCACACCTCAGTGAGCAGATTAAAGCTATAAACTATTTAGCCGTAGCTTTAAGATGAGGAACTTGATTTGTCTGGCAGCAGTTATTTGTTAGAGAGCTTGACACTTCACATAAAAATGACTCAACTTGATGAAGAACAATGCAGTTTAAGCAATGCAGTGATTTTAAATCAGTCATTATACCACGCCCTGTAAGAATTGCAAAGCAATTTGTTAAATGATATATAGGACACGTAGATAACTGTATGTGTTAAGTATACCAAAATAGAAGATTTTTTTCTTCTGTGGATTTTATTTTTTCATTCCTCTGATACAGAAGGAGCTGCTCTGAACATCATGTTCCACTATTAGCCAATAGTGCTGTTACATGGACAAAGACAATTGTGTGAATTAGTTGTCCAAAGCTATATTCTTGAGAATTTAGTTTGCTCTTCATCTTTCATTTCTTCTTAGCAAGAAACATTAAAAACTGAGAGATCCTTTGAGAAGAATCAGACATGCTGGGATGTAGCTGCCTGCAGTAGTGTCCACCATGATTTTGTAAGCAGAATTTACCAGAAAAACTGAGGGTTCTCACTATGTCATCAGCCATAGAGAGAGGGTTCATTGCAATGAAAGCCTTGATTATTCAGTTCAAATTGCTTTTCTGACAGCATCTTGTTGGAAAATTATAATTTATCACTGGTAAAAAATTTCTGTGAGGAAGTCCCGTTTTAAAATAGACTTTTGTTGGGGTAAACTAAGTAACGTTGCTGAGAGCCACAAAGGAGAGAAGAGAAGGCAGGGGAATAGGAAAAGGAATAGGTTGGCCTTTCTGCTGAGCTGCAGGAAAGACACAGAGCCCATCCTCAGCAAGAAACCTCCTTCAACCCATCACTCCTCCCCCAAAATAGTCCTGTTCTGGTGAAGCCTCAGTTCGCCTAATCCTTTGAGATTTATAACTGTTTCCCCAAGTGGTAGATCAGGATATTTTTTTAATTTAACATTTCTAAATCTTTAGAATTTTCCTGGATAGCATTTTTCAATCTAGCAATAGTCCTTGTAAAACCATGTTCTTGGCTTCCCTGAGAGCAGGGTCAGACCAGATGATACATCAGCACAGATATATCCGTGTGGATTTACTTGCTTTTTATGAATACTACAGGTTACTATTAAGATCAGTATTATTTAACATTCCATTACTGTATCCACCCCACTAGGTCAACCCATATTGTTTCTAGGCTCTGTATGACCATACTGTATATGACAGTTCCTGCCCCCAAAAGGCAGGAAGTCTTCTACTCACAAAGAAACAGCAACTTTTAAGTATTTCAACCAGATTTTAACTGACCTTGAATAGCACCTACCTCCTCAAGCATTCAGTATTCATAAGGATATCAAAATCTTGCTTTCTCTTTGCTGCACCTGATATTATTAAATGCTACAGCCTTCATAATCTATAGCAGAATATTTTTATCCAATGAGATTTCAAAGGAAGGGTGCCTGAGTCTTATGTATACATTTTACACCTCAGCAATCAAATCACAAAGATCAATAACAAAAGGAAAAGACATGAGCAGTATCCAGCCCTCAAAAGCACCTTTCAATAAAAATAATGTAATTTAGCAAGATGATCACTCAGTGCAAATATGATGGAGCACAGATGGAAAATGAGGAACATTATAGATATGGCTTTATGGGAGGAGGAAAGGAGGAAGAGATTTTTCTCTATTTATTGGGATAATGAACAGATAATTCATGATTATTAAGCTGTAGCGTCCAGGTCTCATTCTGCCATTTCTTCCCATCTCCTTGATTCAGAACTGGGTCTGTTTGTGCCTCCAGGCACGGTCCACTGGCTGGGGAAGGATCAGGCCTTTACACTAGTTTTCACAGGATTTACATGAGCCAAGCTCCAGCTCAGGACCCTGCCTGTGAGAAGAAGAATGGGGTGGAACATGCCACTCTCAGCACAGAGCTAATGTCGAAATTGTGACGGTTTCTTTTTCAAGAGCATCTCACCATCAGGAAAGGGGCAGCAGATCCTGGGTTTCCAGCCTGTGATAACATTAAGACACAGCACCAGGGAGCAAGATCAGAGCCCCTGAGACAGCCAAAGGGACTGATACTCATCCTGCCATCTTCCTGTGTCTGAAGAATTGTGTTTTCCCAAGACCATGAGCCCTTGAAGGTGTGAGGGGGAAGAAATTATTTCCTACACTCAAGTTTGCAAGAGGGATCCAGCTGTGGGGTGCAGTGTTGGCTCTGTTGACTCTCCCCCCAGCAGATGGACAGATGGGACAACCGTGGGGCCCAGCCAAGCAGCCTGGGGAGGGCACATCGGTGGCCAGAGAGAGAGGGAACAGCAGCAGCTCGCTGGACTGGAGGGAAGGAGAGACACATGGGGCCAGCGGGGGACCTGTTCATCATAGTAAATTTACACAATCCCTTTATTAAAACAAAACAATTCCCCCTCACCTCCAAAATCCCTCCCTGACAGCATCAGCTCTTCTGCCAGGGGTCAGCACATGCAGGAGTGGGGGAGGGAAGGATGGGGGAGTGGAGGAGGTTGTCATGTCTAATGAATACCCTGAATGTATCGAGATATATATTTTTTTCATTTCAGAAAAGGTTCCATTAAGAGGGAGACAGCCCTAACATGTGCTTTGGCCCCTCATCAGATTTATGAGTATTTGCTCTGCTCTTTAATAGGAAACTCTGCAGCAACTGCCACCTTGCCTGCTCTCCCTGAGATACACAGTGGCTTCTCGGGGAAATGCACTTCATTATTAATGTGAATTTGTACGTTTTTATGACACTGCTTGGGGGAAGGGGCAGGCAGAGATTTCCTGGTGATATATGCTCATTTCTAACCATTTATTGTCCCAGACAATCGAAGAACAATGATAAACATTGTTATAGAAAGTGGAGGGTGCCGCAGTGACATTTTTGAAGGGAAAGGAGAGGTGGCTGGAGTGGCTTTGATGTGGCTGTTTCCCTCCACTCCACCTCCTCCGGCACATGCATCAGATCAAGCGACAGAGTGCTCTGTGTGGTGGCAGTTGCTGCCTCCCCTTGCCCATCCCCTTTCGGGCCAGCCAAGACCATTTGCTCAGAGCTTTGCTGCAGCAGAGGTGGGTACAGATGGAGGAGAAGGAGTTTGTCCTTTGGGAAGCCTGTGCTGCAGAGGATCACATGCTCAGAGTCCCTGTGGCCCTTTACCCCAGCAGTTTCTTCTTGATTTATTACCAAGTGACCAGCAGCTGCGAGGCAAAGAAGGCCAGGAAGAGAAAGGCAAGGGTATGAGGACATGGTTTACCAGGGCATTCGCAGCCTCCTCTCTTTTCCCTTTCTACCGCCACACTCATCCATGATTAACACAACCACGCAAGAGCTCCAGGAGGTGACAAAAACAGTGGGTTTAGGTTGCATTGGAGAATCAAAAGAGTTCAGCCTTCAAGCTCAGCCAAAATAGAGAGATCACAAAGGCCATGACCTCTACATGCTCTTTTGTTCCCCTCTTCTACCTTTCCCAGTAGTGCTCTGCACCATCTGGTGAAGGTCAAGGTCACATTACACTGTGCCACACAGTCCCTCGAGCTCCAAAAGCCCCGGTGCTTGAGGGAGCTTCCCTGGTCCCCGTTGGGATATTCGCTCTCTGTATCACTGCCAGGCTGAGCTTCCTCTGTGCTGTGGAGCCCGTAGCCTCCAGCTATAAGTGAACGATTGCCATGTTTTGTGTTCATGTTCTATTCCCTCGCCCTAAATATGCACAATCCTTTGTAACAGGAGATATGCCCAACAGCTGAACACTGCTAAGACTTTATGACATTTTCATGCTCTTCTCATAAAGATGAATAGTAGTGAGGTAAGAACATCAGGAGAGACATACAGGGTTAGGTCATAGGTCCATTGTGTCCATCCTATCTCTGACCTCAACCAGTATAAGAGTATAGGAACATGTCTGTGTACCACAGACATGTGGTACCATTCCAGTGCACTCTCACAGCCTCCAGATTTACAGTTCAGGCAGTTCTTCAGAAGAAGCTAGTTATCTTCACCTGCTCCCAGAGCTGCAGAAAACATGCAAGAGGCTTTCCTGATAGCTGCAGAAACTTGAGCACAACTGTAACTCCTCTTGGGGTGAGCTATGGAGGTGCCCCATCTCCAGGGAGGCAGAGAGCAGAGGATCTACAAACCAGCCCATAGCAGTCAGAACAGTGCTGAGCCTTCATGCTTGCTCTTTGCACACACCCAGAAGGAATGAATAGCACCCAGTGTGCAGAATGGATATCAAGTCCCCCAACCTAAGGGGGTCACACTTTATTCCATTCTCTGTTCTGCTTTCTCTAGGAGTTTTCCATGATGTGATAAAAATTCCACCCTCAAAAACTTTCTCTCTCAACTGTATGCAGAGCAGGACTTTCAGTTCTTACTGCAGAGCTTATACTAGTGTAGGGCAGTCATTCAGAGGAGGCAGAACTGTTGCACGTGGATAGTACTAGTTTGATCCATTCTGGGCTTGCTTTCAGCTTTTCTAAACCTCCAAAAAGTACTGAATGTGCAGACAAAAGCGTTTTTCCCCTCTCTTGTTGCAGAACTGTTGAAATCTCAAATGTGAAACTGCTGTTTTCATAGTCATTTAATGAAAGCTAACAAACACTCCCTATTTCTGGAAACTCCAAAGTTTATACCATGAGCTACACAGATTACCTGAAATTCTCTCCATACATGTTACCTGATATCCTGGTGTAGTGCACGGCTGCCCGTAGATATCTTCATTACACAGCTCCACCTCCCACTGCTCTCTTATTTCAGCCCAAGATTCAGAAGAACCTTTCTGTCCAGCTCCCTGTCTGTGCCCTCTGCCACTCTTCATGCAATCCCTGTACAGTCTCCCCGTACCCATCCATGCACCAGTGCTCCAAGGACAACAGTGGCTTCACAACAATGACTGTATTTCATGGGGGACAAGGCAAACTACTGGCACTGATCACTGTTGGGACTATGTCCTGATGGCTACCAACTTTCTTTACAGGGTCATTAAAAAGTCTGGCATTGCCTTTTAGACACTGATTGATCTACATCCCAAGGGACATCGCAGAAGAGGAGTCCCTCTGAGATATAACAATATTGTGGCTTGTTTCTGCCTATGTTCATGTGAAATGAACATTCTGCTCTTCTGCTGGAGAAGGGCAAACTTAATGCTTCCTTGATGCTCGCTCAGCTCAGGGGCAAACAGCTGCCTCTGGATGGGTCTTCAGTGAAGCTCACCCTAGACTAGACATACACAGGCAGATAGGCTGTGGGTGGGCTTCCGTGCAGTTATTCACTTCTCTCCATAATCCTATGGAGCCCTGATCTGTTGGCCTTGGTTTTTTACAGTGCAAGAACCAGGTTTGTCTTCCAGGGAAAAGACGATGGGGGAGGTAATTCTGTGTATTTGATCAGTGTTTCTTTAAAACATTGTCTGTGCTCCTAGGAATTATGTGGTGGCCTTCTTCTATAAATCAGAATAGCACAAAAAAATAACTCTCAGTACTTTTCCAAAGAGATTAGGGTGAAAGTTCCTACACTCGTATTTCATGTCTGGAAAAAAACATCAACAAGAGTGATAAGTATAGCCAAAATGAGTGTAAAAGCACACCCTGTCATTTGTTTTCCATGTGCCATATGTTTTCTGAATCCTGCACCTCCCACATACAAATTGCATGCAATAATGTGGGGTGCACACATTACTCAGGATTATTTAGTTAAACCCTGCTAATATAGAGGGAATTAACTTATATAAAGTCAAGCCACTGTGCTTTGTTTTGTTTTTTTGCTTATTCTGGATTCATAGAGTAGAAAATTAAAGATCCCACTGTGCCAGGCTTCATGTCATTTGGTTTTAATTTAATTCATCTCTTCGATTCTCCCTGTTACTCCTTCTCTTTGAGTATCATCGGTAGGTGGTCCAAGCATCAACCAGAAGATTTACTGGCAAAACTAAATGTATGAACGTGATGAACACATTGTTTTTCCGATATAATTTAATGACCTTTTTGGCATTCCCATGGCTGTTGAAATCTTCCATAATAATTCCCTTTGGCAGGCAAAGCTCCTGTTGATCAGGTGAAAGCTGATG
Source organism: Scolopax mira (assembly GCA_004320125.1). Classification (NCBI taxonomy): domain Eukaryota; kingdom Metazoa; phylum Chordata; class Aves; order Charadriiformes; family Scolopacidae; genus Scolopax; species Scolopax mira. The sequence goes on along the minus strand of BJBW01000296.1, from coordinate 279,121 downwards.
CAAATGTCAAATGTCAATAAATTTGTAATCCATAAATGTAATACTTGGTGGTGGAGTAAGACAGGGTTAAGCAGAGTGCAGCAGGAGACACCTAGGATATGAGCTACATCTTCTTATTGTGAACAGAAAACAGACAGGAAAGGAACACCACCTCCAAAAACCTCTCCACAGCCAAGCTCTTTTCCTTCTCCATACTCGCTGTTCTCCCTGTGTGTTTTCTGAATTGCTGAGCTTTGACAAAAGAGAGGTTTACGGCTTGCATTTGGCAGAGCGAGTCTGGTGATGTGGGTTCTGTCCCTTGTTCTGCTTTTGACTCATCGTGTGAGGTTGGGATTTAACTTCTCCGTTTCTAAAGGAGCTCTTTACAGTTCAGAGGTTTTAGAGGCTTCAGAGTTTGATCCTGGAAACGATTAGTTTTGCAAGATATTCCAGTAAATTAACAAGACCACTTATATAACTTAGGTGTTGCAGGAATGAGTCATGACTCATTTATAGTTTTAAGATGCTTGGAAAGGGTGAGCCATGTATGAAGCCTGATTTTATATACAATAAAGACATAAGAACAATCACATAATTTCCCAGGAGATTTTCTTAAGGGCTCTCCACTTTGACCTTTGACTCTGAAAAGCTCCAGTTTGTTTGACATTGAAAAAACGCAAATGTGTGAATACAGTGCCATGAGCATTTGCACTTTGAACATGCTGGGGCTGAACACAGCTGAACTGGAAAAGGCTGCAACAGCTAATGTACTGGGAAAATATAACAGAGGCATTTACTTAATAACTCAACTAATTCCTTTAGCTCACCTTGTAGAGATTTAACCTTTGAATGAGAGAGTCCCTAGTTCAAAATCCCATGTCTCCTCTGTCCTCATGTTAATTTTTAAATTATATATCATTGTTGAGAGGCCCTTGTGTTGAGCATTACAGGTTATTTTTCATGTCTAAAATGGGGAATTATAACTGAACATTAACTACTGGCTATAAATCATATGGGACAAAGTGGCATCTGCATCTACTCAGTAACAAGAGTGGGAGAATTGTAACTTAAAACAAGACAGGAAAGAGGACAGAAATACAGTAGCAGAGATAATTGTGACTTGAGAAAACTAATGGCTGTTCCAACCGGGTGATACTCTGGGATCCTGTTCTCTGGAGCTCTCCACAACCAGAGTCACAGGAGGAGCTCAGCCATTCTGAAGGGCAAACACGGAGCTGGAAGCTATCTCCCCCCGCCCAGCAATCCACCTCGTGTGCTGTGGTCATGCTGGGCTGGGGCTGGGACAGGGGACAACCTTTCCACAGCCTGGAAATAACACTTGTTTCTTGCTCTCCCCATCCTCATCCTCCGTCAGCAGACGTGAGTGAGCAGTGACCACAATTCCCTCTCCTGGGATATGGTTTTATGTCTAATTGCAGCTAAAGCCTAGGTAGGGCTGTTAACAGAGCAATTATCAAGGCTGCTGGGTATGGACTGCCCAGCTCCTCCTCCCCAACTCTGCTCACCAGGCAGCTAACACTGCTGCTTCTGTGCCTTTCTGCATGGACCACTGATTGTAAAAGACAACAAAATAAGTCTAACCTTCTCCCTGACCCTGGCCTACTTCTTGCATTTTTCTCTGCGACCTTCTTTCTCCCTTTTTTTTTTGTTTGGTTGTTGCTTTTTTTCCTTTTTTGTTTCCTAACTTTTCAGAAAGCTTCCAGGATTTCTTGTGTCCTCATTGGAACAAGCAAGATCTACCTGTTATGGGAAATCACCTGGATTCTTTCTAAGAGAGAGATCATCTTGAACTCTACAGCATCTTGCACAGTGCACTCTTGTGTATGCTATTGGGTTTGGACCCTAATGCATTAATACTATAATTTAAACTACAATCAACTACACACGTTTCTGCCTAGGAAATGTCACCCAGGAAGTTTGATGCTGCCTGTCTGTCCAGATGTTCCTCATTTAAGGGGTCATACACCTTCATCTGTAAGCCATTTAACAAACTACCTGAACAGAATGTAGCCAGGGACTTAGGATTAGTTCTCCCTGCAATGCAGGTCTCTTAAAAAGAGCACAGACCACCACAAAGAGTTTTTACTGAAATGAAAGGTTTATGTTTCTTTCATAAAAGCCATAAAAAAAGCAATTCTTACAGTCAGGCCAGGTCGACATCCTGGCAGGAGGAATTTGCTCAGGAGCTGCCACCAGGGCCAGGGGCACCAGGAATCCTCCTGCTGCTGGCCAGTGAAGCTGACCTGCTCATTGATGCAAGGTCCTTTTCTGCTCCCTTACTTGGTGTCCCAGTCTGGCGAGTGGGTGCAGTGTTTCCAGGATTAAATTCAGTAGTTGATACTGTATGTCCCTCACAGCTTCCTAACGAACCCAAGCCCCCTAACGAATCCAGCACTCCATCCCCACACAGCGGGCTCGGGGCAGTGGTCCCTGAGCCGTGGGGTTGTGTTCTGTTTGTGCCGTGCCAAGCACAATGAATTTCTGGTCCAGGACTAGCCTCTGAGTAACAGTAATTGTAATAGGTGCTTTGCTGATTAGAGGCAAACTTAAGAACATTCTTAAAAGCTTTGCAGAACAGAGACCTATGTGCTATGTATTTATTAGGCTGTTCAGCAGTAATTTAGAGAGCTGAGAATTGTTGAGGGCCTGGTCTATCTAATTGTGTGCCTAAATCATAGTTTCACTGTGACTCAGAGGTACTAACGTTACAGTCTGCACAGGATGGCTTAGGTTATATGGTCAGATTCCTGCAGATGGTCAGTTTGTATCATAAAATTTTAAATTACAACTTGAACCATAAAGCTACTGCCTCAAATTTATTATATATTGCAGCACAACAAGCAAATTAATACTAGATGCAGTATATGCCCAGACATTAATGTGAGCAGAGGATGAAATATTCTCCTCCCAGCTCATTGGTACATGTTCCCTTCAGAGCAAAATTGAATTGCCCAGAATCACCCAAGAAGAGGATGCCAGCAGGAGTGCAGTCCCGTGAGGCTCCTGGCTCTGGGGACACGGGAAGGACATCCCACACCTCGCGGCACGAGGCTCCAGGGCTTCTGAACTTGCAGTTCTGCTCTGGGCATCGTGCATGCAAGAGCTGAGCTCTCAGCAAAATCTTTTAATTATTCGTCATAAAGAATCACAGCTGTGAAGAGTGAAGTAGGGAAGGAGAGTGGGGACAGGCAGGCACTTCTCCCTTGTGCTGGTGTAAATCAGGAGTAACTCCACTGCAAGTCCACTGAATTATGTTGCTGTCACTCGGACATCAGACCAAAATCAACCCCTTTACCTGCAATAGATGAGTGAAATATCTTACAACTGTGTGTCCAGGAGCCTGCTAAGCTTCTAGCAGAGTTGCTGTCAGTATGCCCAGGGCAGAAGCATATTTTTTTCCTTACTGTTGTACATAAGGGCTCTGCTGCAGCCGACAACATGAAATGTGTTAGTTCGGTTTGTTCAAAATGGAGTGTGTTTGTTAAGTGTTGCCTCTTTGATGTTGCGCTGCCATCTCCATCTTTGTCATCATTGCCCATCTTTTTCAATCTAATGAACTCAAACCATCAGTGCAACTTAAGTTCGGCTGTCTGTTCTTGCATAGTTAATATTAAAAATGTACTAACAGTGTGGCTGCGAAATCAAATTATGCACATAAATATGCTGGCATAGCAGAGGAGGCGGCAGAAGCTGAAGTTAGCAACATTGATGCCAGTTCACATTTGCAAATCAACCGTCAATCTGTCATTAAACATGTTATCAAATGATGATAAGTGTATGCTTCTTGCTTGCATTGGCGCGCTTATTCCCGATGTTGATGTGCATTAATGGGATAATGTGCATTAACATAGTCTTGCTTGGATGAACACAAAACATTTTTTATCCGTCTCAGTTTGTTTCCCCCTGTGGCCCCCAAGTAAGTGTTTTGTGTTATCAAATTGCCAAAAAATGGGAAAACACATTACTTTTAATTAGCAAAAATTTTGAGTCATTATTTTTTTTTTATTTTTTTTTTCCCGACTATCTCCTGTGTGTTGTCAGTCGAGGTGGGGGGGACACAAAAAAACATTCCACCGCCTTCTTTAAGTAAAACGATTAATGTCAGAAACTCAGAGACTGACAATTATGTGCTGTCTTAATGCACTGGCCTTTCATCTGCAGTCCTTGCTTTTGACACGAGTGATGGTTTCAGTTCAGCGATATGAAAGGCAGGAAAGGAAATGATCTCAGGCATTCCCAGCCCATTGTGTGGTGCCGCAATCAGAGATGGCAAGCAGTCCTTGAGCTGGCTTCATTTAGCAGTTTTGCATAGGAGCCAGCAATGGCTACACCTAGAGATTAAACAAAAAACTGAAGAAGAGCACGGCTGCTCTGAGAGGGAACTGAATTTCTGAAGGAACTTCCCATGCACTTGTCGGACTCCGTTATCCCCTCCTGCAGAACGCTGCATAGTCGGGGATCCACTCATGGTACATGCTGGCAGTAAACTTCCAGGGAAATAAAAAAACATACATCCTCATTGGAAAGAACAAAAAATGACTGAAGGCAGAGAGCTATTAAAAGAAACTGATTATCACCCCCAAAAGACCAAGTGTCAAGTGCCATCTCACAGCCTCTGCCCCAGCAGCACCCAGAAAGTGAAGGCTCAGCTCATCGGCTGCCCAGGGAAGGCTCCATTGCCCTGGGAATGATTTGAACAAAAATAAATAATTTCTGTTTATTGCTTCTACTTAGAATTGAGTTGTTTACCCAGGCTTTTGAAAAAAATTGAGGTAACTCCACTGGAGCAGGAAAAGCATCTTTCACACTTATGGGACTTCAAAGATTTCAAACTCTTTTTAAAAAAACTAAATGAACGAGGGTTCTTTCCACCCCTTGAAGAACAGCCATTCTTTTAAATTCTTTCATATTTATGCAGTGGGGGCAAAATTGTGATGATCTACCCAAATTTTTTACAGTAAAAGGGTAATAGTAATGAAAAGCAATATGGATAATGTCTGGTCCTGTTCAAAACACCAGGAATTCTTCCAGGAGTTTTACTAGGGTTTTACCAGTAGTGTTATCAAATCAGGCTCAAGAGTTGCCTTAAAGGAAAGTAAGTCAATCACTTAAAGCATTTTATTTTTAGTTTATGAGCTGGAAAATAAAACTTCTTCTAAAACTTTTATGAAAGACATTATATTATTTATATGCTTCTAAAATAGCAACTTTTTCTCATATAATAGAAATGTTTATAAATTAGTCTTAGTCTCTGCTTACAACTACATCTAACCTCTAAACATGGTTTAGGATTTGTCTTGAATTTAAAAAAATTATAACCAGTAGAGTACTGTGCTTCTACAAACTATGGACCTTTTCATAAAATAAATGGGTCAAACTTTTATCACCCTTTCTATTTTCTCAATCTAATAATACCATTAACTTTAGGCATCCTATTCAGATGTCTGATTTATATTATCCAGATGATTTAAAGGAAAAACAAAAGGGAATAATTATTTATTATTTTTTAAATTGTCTTGATTTTTTAAAAGTCATCCATTGCATTTCCTATTATTTCTAAATTGTGGATACATCAGTACAAGTTTCAAAATCATAAAACTCTAATAGCAGTAATTGTATTCCTGTTAACCCTAGCTTCAGGAAGTCCTCCTGTTTTGTACTTCTAAACCAAAGAGCTTGTCTTTTAATACAAAGAGCTTGAATTTTAAGTGAATTTTCTGTTACACATCCATTATTGGCAGAGTTTATCCAGCAACATTTTTTTTTACAGTTGTGTAGCTTTATGTTGCTTGTACTCCATGAGCTACCTTGAAATTAACTTGTCAAACGTTTGTCCCACTACTTAGGGAAGATTTCTAATCAGATGAGTGGACTAGTTTGTCATGACTTTGAGGAGAGATGTTGGAAATCAGATGGCATTAAAAAGGCTCACTGTGGAGGCTGTGTATGAGGGACTCCTGAGGTAGCTCAGACTAGACTATTTGAATCAGAGATGGCATCTGGAAGACTAAAGAGGGAAGCACATCTCAGGGTCTCACTCTCCACATTGACTTTGGACCCTTTAATATATCTCCCTTGAAGTGCCAGGGCCCAGCTCGCTCTCTTTTGGGGCACTTGGCAAACACCAAAACAGGTGCAAAGCTGTAGAAAACTGAGCATCACAAAACTAGACCCACACCCAAATTACTGGCCATATCATGCTGCTCTTTGGGAGAAGTCTGGCTCAGGATTTTATCTTTGCTACTTAAGTCAGTCTCTACTTTTCACAGATGTATTAATCAGATGCGTTAATTTACCAATTTTCATTAAGCAGTTTGAAACAGTAAGATGCCATGTTATTCCTTGGAATTCATATATCAAAGCAATCAGTGAATGAGGGATTATCAGTGACAGAGTTATGCTTTTCTTCCTCTCTGTTCGCCCAGTCTTTATTCTTCATAGTCTATCTTGTTCTATTATCTTAGGCCTGGCTTTGGAGTGCTTTCAGTTTTTGAAAATGGCAAGTAATTAGTCAATATGTTTTCACCATATGTATCAAGCTCAGTAAAGAGGCAACCATTGGCCTTTGCCATGGCACAGTAAGCGTTCATTTTCTCAGCACTTCAAGTTACGCTGGCCAAAGAATTTAATGAGGAACTTTACAATAATACATTTGACATAATAATTCACAGTTCACAAATTTGGGGAGAGTCTCCATTTAAGATTGCCTCTGTTTGTGCTATTCACACCAGAGACCTTGCACAAGCTGCTCCTCTCCCACCTGGTGCCCTGTTTGAGCAAAGAGGCTGTGTGCAGGGTGGACTCAAAATGGTCCCAGTTTACATCTTCTTGGCACAGATGCCATGTGCAGCAAGGGAGAATTCTTGGAACCCTAGTTCTCTTCCAGACTGGCTTTTTACTTACCCCCAGCTAGTTAATGCACTTTCCAGATAGAAATTTTTGCTTTAAGGCTTCCACTGTTGCTGACTCTTAACAATCTTAAGAAACAGGTCAGAATCTAATCTTAACACTGTTGATATGAAGTGGCATTTGCCCAAATTTTTCTATCTCCTGAGCAAAAAAATGTCCAGTATTTTCTAGAGAGAGAGGATAGACAGCAGCCTTGCCCAGGCCGTTTTCTCCTCTTGGGAATATTATATTTCAGTTATCAGTGGAACAGGTTTCTACATTCCCCACTGGGTTTCTTTAGATTTCCAGATAAAACACTTAAGCTCAGATTTAGTTCAACAAGTTACAGTTATTTTGTTTATCATTTTGGGATGTGTACAACAAATAATGATGAATAAGAATGATGACATATTGTTTTACTGCACTCATGATCTATATTTATGTGGCATTGCTATTGAAGTCAATAGGACTTTCTCCCGAGTATGTTTTGCAGGGTACGGTATCATTAAAATATGACAGTTAATAGTCTTGTTTATGTTATTATATTTAATGAATAAATATATCACTCTGTACATCAAACTCAGTTTTGTTTATACTCTTTAATTGTAGTCTTATCTCCCCTAGAAGCATGTTATATCTTTTAATTTTATAATTATCCACTTTATTCATGTGTGACACTACAGAACTGCTACTTATATCCTATGAGACATCCAAATGCAAACAGATGGAAGACAGGCAACCACTAGGAAATTCAAATCTGGCTCTGAATCCAGCTCCATATTTTCAAAACACTCCATAATTTCAGATCCAAGGTCTTGGTTTGGGCTGTTGTATAAAGGAGCAAAAGTTGCAGAATGTGAGTCTAATTTATATAGCATCTCCGAACATGAACCATCAATAGGGAATTTTAATGATCCTTCAACAACTAAATGTTGTTGTTCACTTTCTCTTGAAAGAGACCTGTGCTTTAAAGGCAAAGAGGGAGTACTTCTCACATTGCTCTTTCTGAAATTTTTCAGAAAAGGAATTCAAGATTTATTGCGCTGGGGAGAAAGAACAGAAATACAAGTATAACTTTTTAGCCTAGTGGTTACAACACTTGGCTGGAAGGGGTAAATGCTCCAAGGACTGTTTTATTTGAACTAAAGCCACGAGGCAAAATTCAGAGTCCTTGTGAGTAAAACCTCAGGTTCTACCTCCTCCAGGTAAACAACCCTCACTAGGCAGCAGAATTGTGCTCATGCACATGCCTGTTTCTTCTCTCTCAGTCTGAGATTCTATTTTGTGAAGCTTCCAAAGACCAAATAGAGGTTGGAAAAATGTAGGTTTGAGTTCCCTACACCCTGGCTGAGGTGTCTAAGCCCAAAGAAACCCATAAATTAAAGCAAAAAAGATTTAGAAGAGCAAATTCTAATAGAATTTTTTAAAGAAAGTCTAGAAAGCTACCATCTTATAAGTGTCCTAGACTATGAACCCTGAAAGGAATAACAGTTTTAATGGAGTAGAAATAACTGAGTAGCTATATTTCAGGTATAACTGAGTAGATTCCCAAAGCCCCAGAGAGACAATAAGGCATCAATCTGCCTTCAGCATCTTTCTGTTTTCCAGGTTTGCCATAAGCAAACCCCCTCAGAGCCTGCTGAATTTTATGGGTTCCCTCCTGAGGTGTCCAACTTAAAAGCACGAAAGTTAACTCTGTACTCAAAACATGCAGTTTTACAAGAACTTAGTTATCCAGCCCCATGTTTTCCTTTATAGCTGAGTGAGGGTGATTGTGTGCTTTTATCAGCATAAATTCCCCGGGGCAGCGCTAATTACAACCCAACAAATGGTTTGGCAGGCGGGTCTCCTCTGGACTTGAGTTAGATGACTAAATCCAGTGGCAGTGGGGCAGTCAGCAAACTCTCATACCTTGCTGTGGAGCAAGGCTTTTGGAGGAGTAGAGCATGTCTTCCCTCACAGATCGCACCCAATGCTAAGCTTTCTCATTTGGGATCTTCTGCCAAAACAGAGTTATTCCAGGAATAAAGCCAGAATGAAAGGTCTAAAGGTATGACACACTGTTATCAGTTATGTTATCTAATTAGTTGAATTATAGCAATGAAACGTTTAGTAAAACATCCTGGGTGTTATACACGCGTATAGGAAGACAACTTTCACATGGTGCTGCATGTTCTCCTTTAAAATCTTTCTTTCTATCTGTTGATGTAACACAACAAATACTTACTGTGTGATGCTGTTTTCCAAAGGCAGCACCTTTTTTTGGATCCAGTAGCCAAAGCATGTGCAAGATCAGGCTGGGAAAGGGGAACACCCAAGTGTAAAAGCATAGCTCAGAATAAGTTGCTGAGATTACAAGAGAGGAGCTGGCAAGAAGAGACATGTGTAGCCAGGTAGTAACAATAAAAAAAAGAGTTAAGTTTCCCTACGTACATAAGTAGTTTCTGAAAGCAACATCTTTACTTAGGTGGTTCTTTCCTTCTTAATTCATTTATCTAGCTGATGGTCAATATTTTAACCTCGACAATTTTGAAACCTCCCTCACCTGTTTTGTATTTGAACAGAACTTCATGGAAGTGCCCTCACAAAAGTCACCTCTAAGGCAGTCATATAAGGAAAGGAAAATCTGCTTAAGAATCTGACACAGCCAAAGTGAATACTTTTCTCGGTTAGCACTTGAAGAAGAAAATATCATAATATTTAAACCAGTTTTGAAAACTTTCCATGAAAATAGGGGAAGGGGAAAAAAAACATAAAACACTAGTCGAATACAGAAAGAGGCCAAAGAGAGTTCAGTTACCATAGAGATTATTACTGGCAATTGGTACTCAACAGCAGATTGGGATCTGTTACAATATTTTTATTAATCTTTTCTCTTAATTGGTTATTTATGTATTTTGGATCCATCTCTGTGCTGTGTCCAGATTTTACTCTTTACCTGTCACTCTTTTTGACATGAAGCAGTAATGACTGTGCCAGATATCAGGCATTTCCTCGATTTGTAAACATTAGCAGGGGTCACGAGTACATAAAACACCACGTGGACAAGTCACTGCGCTTGGCTTTGGCTGGCAAAGGAGGAGGGAGAAGCACCACAAACACACTTGGTCCCTGTGAGGCTTCACCACAAGCACTCTTCCGTGCAGACCCTTATTGCCATTCTAATCGTGATGATTTTTTATAAGTACAGCAGAGAGGATGCAGAATGCCTTTTCCCTTTTGAATTTTCCCTCGTGTATATGCAAACCCAGACATTTAACACATGCACGTTCCAGGGCATAAACTGGTAACTTAGTAAATATCCTATTGTAAAGCCTTTCCCTCTCCTCCCCAGCTTCCCTTCCTAAAGAGTCATCCTGTTGCAGCAACTGAAAACACCCAGCCTTTTTAGAGCCACTTCAGTGGAAGTACGCTTGAGGGCCAATGTTAAGGGGCTTTTTTAATCAATCAGCTTCTAAAAATCCATGTCTTAATTCTTTTAAGAGTGCCTGGTCCTGTACACACACGAAGTTAAATGCATTTTAAAATGCTGCTAGCTTATTTTCTTTTCTGCCACACCATTTGCCTTTAGGGAGATATTTTTTTCAGGATGCCTGACGTCAGCCAGAGCCAGCTGGATTTTTGTCCCCTTTCCCCTTCTCATCCCCAGCTGGTTGTTCCCTGCTGCATCTCCTGCCTGTCCGGAACAGGGGCACGGCGGAGCGGTGGCAGGGAGATGCTGAGCGGGGAATCTGGCTACAGGGAGTGCTCTCAACTGCACAGTGGGAGCAAAGTATATTAAAAAAAAAAAAAATAAAGAGGAAGAAACATGTTTTTCTCGCCTCTAATCTCCTTTAGTTATCATGATCTCAAGGGTTATTTGTAATGATAGTAGGCACTGCATTTCAGATGGAAATGTGATTTTCCAAGCTGACGGTGTCACTTTAAGTAAACAAAGTTAATTCTGCTTCCTGCTATGCAAGGCCTAATCTCATTACCCAAACCACAAGTAGCATAACAGAAGATATTCCCACCTGTCAAAAGAACTTAAAATAAAGGTGGAAATTGTTTTTATGGTTTGTCCCTCTTCTCCCCCCCAAATACCTCAATGGACGTTAATTATCACATCAGATTTATTTAAACCTGTTCAGACTCCCCTGCCTCTACCTGTGGTTCCTTTTGCATGTGACGTGCCTCTAGAATAATAGTGTTTATGTTGCATCTTAGTGTTAATGCTTGGTTTTGATGAGCTGTGGCCAAAAGCAGTGAGATGTGTGGCTGACCCATTCACCTTGCTGCTTTCTGTTCTAAGGAGGCAGAAACCAGGTGACATCAGGTTGGCTTGAGGGTCTCTCAGCAGTGATTGAGATTATGCTCAGCCCCTTTCCCACCTCAAATGAAGAGAGGTAACCTCTGAGCCAGAGCCAGTCCAATGGGGAGGAGGGGGTGAAGACTAGGTGTGCTGAACCTCTGCCTACAGCTCCAGGGGATTCATCAACCTGCTGCACACACGCCTGTAGTTGGGGTGGTCTTGGCCTCACTGAAGCAGCATGAAATGGCAGAGCCAGGCGAGCCCCAGTGCCATGTTATTGACACTGCACTGGGTTAGGTCGTGGGCTCATTGCTGTATCGAGTTTTTTCCAGCCTCAGCACACTCAGACTGCTGTCGGTGCATAGAGTGGATGGGACCGAGCAGTGTTGTGATGGAACCTCAGCCATCCCAGGCATTAAAAAGCAGAGCAGTGCTGAACAGCAATCCCAGACCAGCAGGAACCAGTGCAGCCCTGCTGAATGCAAGGGGGGATCTAGCACTGGGTAGCGGGGCAGGAGCTGTGGCGCAGATGCACATCTGCCAACACTCATGGAACATTTCCACTGGTGTAAATCCAGAGCAGCTTCCCTGGATTTTACACCGTGTGAGTTCATCATGATTTACATGGGAAGGAGAATCAAGGAATTGGCCTTGATGACTCCAGCAGGAACAGGCCCCAACATTCCCAGGTCTGACTTTAAGCAGAAGAAAATCCAAACATACTATCTAGTAATTCTTAGCTCATTTCAAACCAGCAGCTACCAATCATATGGGTATCATTCACAGAACTCTCCAACAACAGTGTTTTTCATCCCCTCTTCATTTAAAATGACCTTTATGTGATGATAACGTCTGCCTTGCTGAGCCTTAATTGCTTAATTAGAGAAGCAGGTTCCCCTAGACAAACATTTTTTTTAAACTATATTTTTTTCTTGCAAGTATGCTGTTTTCTTTCATTTTAAACTCATCAGCAGTATTTTAAAAGCTTTAAAAAGAGACTTTCAAGTGGTTATAGCTTGTTAGTTTATTTATCTATTAGTCTTTTGAAGGTTTTGTTTTCCACTCTCTTCCTAAAAGGTATTTACAGCAGGAACCTCTCCCATTAGGAATTTCTCCCCCTTTCACTACTACACTTGCATAGCACTTTACAAAAAATGCTGGGTTTTGTTAAACAGCTGTTATAAGTTCAGGGTGTGATTGGGGAATTTATTTATCATGGGCAAGTTGTTAGGGCTGAGAAAATATTCTGCACCTGTTTTACATCTGGAGAACAGAGTTCCTGCCTTCACCGAGAGCTCCTGGAAGCCTTGCTCTGTGCTCTGACTGCTGTGTTCTCCTCGAGCTGGGCTTATGCAGAAGGTTCAGGGTTATTTTTCTTCTTATATGGGCCTTTTGAGTAGTATTAACTTATTTTTGTAGCGGTGTTTTTAAGATCTATCCAATCAATCTATTGCTGTATGGTTACTTCTGACTGCATGATTGTTGATAGTTCAAAAACAGTTGATTGACTCATTTGTTCTGAAAAGGTTTTGCCTTAGGTTGTTTTTGTGGGGATAGCATTTTTATAAAGTGCTACGCTGAAAGCAGAAGCTTCTAGAGGTGGCTTGTACTGATGCTAATCAGAGAGATGTTACACCAAAACAGCATTTCTAAATCAAGTGCTGGGTCTGGAGGGGCTACATTCATGCAAAAGCCTCTGCTATAGCCAAGGCAGCAAGAGTAGTGTTAGAGCTGCTGCAAACAGCTGAGTTAGAAGCAAGAAGAAACACATAAGATGCTCCAGCCCTGAGAAACCACAGATACTTCTCCCCAGTAACAAATGTCCCTTTGCTGTTTTCTTTCTAAAATAATACCTTGCTGAAAGTAGAGAACATCACCATAAAAAGCTGAATGATAAATGACTAAGATGGGGAAAAATGGACCTGAAGTGACTTCAGGCAAAATTGGCAATTAAATTACTTAGACCACTTATGATGGTAAAGTGAGAAAGTTTGGACTCTATTCATAAAAGGACCTTGGACTCATTTTTGGTGTTTTGGATTACAGAAGGAATTTCAAAGGTAACTTGGATGCCTCTTCTCTTTTTGTTACTGCTGCAATAACATAATGCCTTGAGCCTCCGGTTGTGATTGTGTCCCCGTTGCTTTTAGCACAGTACAGGTAAGCGATGAGGAAAACTTCTCTCCACTAAAACTAGCAATCCACATACCCAGGATGAAGGAAGCACTGTTATCCTCATCCGGGGAATGCACAAGGAAAGCAATATTAGTGGCCATGCTATGCAGTAAAGTCTAATGAGTAAAAAGAAGGTCATAATCATATGATGAAATGTAGTATACAGGAGGTCCTTCCCTGACACCAGTGAACATGAGCTATTTTCAGGACTGTGAAAGTATATAAGAACTTTGCTTACACTCAATCTCAGCCATTCTGTCCAGGCTATTTATCTCTTTGCTAATAAAAATTCAGAGCACAGCAGGAATTGATTGCAAAAGGTGATATGGGCTTCTCTTTGGATAGTTCTCCACGGTATTTTGGGCAGGCTTTCTTTGCTCAAGCTCCGAGCCAGCAAAAAGCCAGGTGGCTGCGTTGGCATGATGCTGAGCAGTAGGTAATACATCTGATGGAAAGCAGGGTTTATTAGCTTGGCACTGTGCTCCCTGATTTTCAAGGGGTTTGGGTAAGTTCTGGCTGGCATCCCACTGGGTCAGACTCACCCCTTGCTATATGTGCCTAAGGTAACAGGGGAGAATGCGATCCTGGTCTTGCTGGTTTGCAAAATTCATGTGTAGTTTGCAATGTTATACTTGTGGGTTTTTTTTCAAAAGCTTGTGTCACTTAAGTACAGGGAAAGAAGTGAAGAGTACATTTTGAGGTGGGGCAGGAGGTTTGTGTGTGTGGCCAGAAAAAGTACTTGCAAATAGCAAAAATTGATGTTTTCCTAACAAAGGCCAAAAACACTTAGAAATGATCTATGTCTAATATATTTGTTGTAGCCTGAGGTCATAGAGGGATGTGACTTTCAGGAAAAAAAATGGATAGAAGTTGCAGTTTTGAAAATATGTATTTTACTGTAGGGCATTTTCAAAGGCTTTTTTATTGTGTCTACATACACTACTTCACTTATATTTTTTACTTCCTATATATTATTCATTTTGTCTTTTTTAATAAGTTTTAGGTCAAGCCATTGTTGTTTGTTAATAGTTTGTTACAAATAACAATAAGAGGGGTTTAGTTGGAGCCCCTCTTAAATAACATCTTCTGATTATTGGGGTGCAATTGGGGTAACAGGCAGAATGAAGTCCTTTGGTGAGGTTTGGATTTCTTCCTCCATTTCAGACTTTCTCTTCTTTACCTGACTCTACTCAAAGCTTCAGTAATGGTTAGGTCATGTAGCTATGCCATCATAGTTCCTTGTGAGGAAGAATCAGAAGTGAGATAAAAGAGTTGTAAAGCAGGGCTGAAGGAGCCAAACTATCTGGATTCAGTTTCTGCCTACGCTATTAAGGCAAATAAATATAAATCAGGGAAAGGTGCATCTGCAGACACGTACAAAGGCACACACCATGCGTGGGATGGAGAAGAAATTGGTGCTTGCATTGCCAGAAGGAAGTATTATCTGCAGCAGGTCTCCATAAAAGCATTGCTTTGTTTAGTAGCCATAGAAAACCAGGGCACTGCCCTAACGTTCAACATGTGGCTAGAGTCTACCCAGTCTATTGAAAGTGTTCCTCCCCTTAAAATTAGGCATAGTCTGCCTAACACACTGTTAAATCCTGACTTTCATTCTGCAGTGTAGATCTCAAAAAGCACCTTTTCTTTTTCCCCCTAAATGCAAGAGGAGCTTCTGGTGAGGAGCTGAGCAGCCTGTGGCTCGGTGCCCTTCTTCCTGCTTGACCCTGATGTGAGAAACCTTCACAAGGGGGACAATAAAGCCCATTGCATATAATGTGCTTTGCGAAGTCATTATTCCTGGCTTTATTCTCTTCCTTTCTCTGCTTTCTCTTTGTCTTTAGACCCTGAAACATATGTAAAAGTTCATATTTAATTCAGCCCACCTTTGTAATAAATTAATTTCTAAGAAATATCTCACCAAACTGCATTACAAAGGAACTTGGTCTGTGCAGCAGGTGAGCACTATTGGGTTACATCATCATGATCAACAACCATTTTGGTATTTAAACAAAAGAGGAAACGTTTTTCTGTGTCATAAGGAATGTTTCCGAGACCCTACATCCTATTAAGGCAAAACAGGGCTGGTGACAAAGTCTGTTTGATTGGATCTGTGATCTGCCAGTTTCTAATGAATGGAAAAAGAAAGGCAGGAGCAGTAGAGGTGAAAATCAACTAGAATTTCTTCTTCTTCTACTGCTTGTGTAAGACTGCTCTCTGTAGCTTCAGCGGTGGAATTCATTACTGGGGATAAGAACAGAGATTAGGTTAAAAGAGCTTTTCACTGACAAGACCTTATTCACAATGGAGTGCTTTCACTTACTCCTTTCAGGTTTGGCGTTTTCTGACTGTATACAGCAAGTGATATATTGTTATAATAGTTTGTATTACAGTAGTGGCCAAAGGCAACAGAAGCATCCATTTTGCTGGATACTTTACATATGCACATTAAAAAATAATCTCTTCACAAAATGTCCATAGGATTTTATTTCTCTCTAGTGTTTTTTTCTCTTTTTCAAAGGCATATCTGGTTTACGGTTGCAGTTTTGAAAACTGTTACCTCGTTGAGCAGTTTAGACTAAGCATGAGTCAAAGACAGCCTCTTTTTTTATAACTCAACCTTCCAAAGTCTGCTATAAATGCAAATAGCGAAGAGATGCCCCAATGTTAAGATGCTGATACTCGCATAGTATAGAAAGTGCCAGTGTAATATGTGTGAAATAACTTTATCACAGGCCATTTTGTAAGTTCTCTTCAGAAGAGACAGTTTCCCCAAGTAAAAATGTGTAAACTGTATGCAAAATTGAGACGTTAAAAGGAAAAAGAGCAAAACTAATTACAATTGCAGTTATTGTAATTTTGTTCCTTCAAGCTTTTTGCAAGACTTCCCTTAGTTGAACAAAGGAATCCAAGTGAAGTGCTTGTCTGTTGACTCTGCATTCTGCAAACCAAAACCAGGTGAGTCAGGACTTCCTTGTGCTCTGCCCGATAGCCCTTTGGCAAATACTAAACTTAGTTTTAAGCACCAGTTAAAGATTTGCTGAGGACTAGGGCCTCATCCTTTTCTCATGAAGGAGCTCCTCTGAACTCAGACAATTCACTCCTGACTATAAATGAGAGCAGAATTGGGACATATGGCACTATATCAAAAGATCTATTAGATCTCTCAATAAAACAAACACATCTTTTGAAGTTGTTTAGCTGTTTCTAGAGCAAAGTAAGAACTTCAGAGAGAACACTGACTATTGGGCGAAAAGGAATCTTTTTTCACTCTTCTCCCTGCCCTTCCACTGTGTTCCTTTCCCTCTTTTCCCTATTTGACTTTCCTTCTGTTAAATTTTTTTGTGAAGGAACCTTGAAAGTCAGGTCTACAGTAAAACCTTCTGCCAACTTAGTAATTTTGGTTAGGTCATTCCTTTTTTTTTTTATAGCACTTCTATATTGGCACAACCTTCAGCATAGGTTCAGCTGTACTGAAAAAAAAAGTGATTTTGCTGATACAGCTTATTTCATTGAGGGAGGTAGTAAAAACTTAACTGCTAAAAACACTCTTTTGGCAGGACAAGCTGCATCTGTACTAGCAAGATTTGCTGGTGTGGCTGTCTCTGTAATATGTGGGGTTGGCCAACAACTTAAGCCTCAAAAGTAGCCCTGTTGTAATGTGCTTTCTTTGAACTTATTTGGCTTCCATATGCTGAAGAAAGGATGGTTGTAGCATAGTAAATTCACGAGACTGAAACAAGCCTCATAGTGATTAAATTCAACTCCCTAAACATAATTTAGGCAACTCCCCAGCTTGACTCATGTAACTTAATCTCATTTGGTAAAAAGTGTAGCTGTGCTAAATGGAAAACCCATGGCTCTGACACTCTTCCCCTTTCTTTGACGATCACATTATCATGAAGATATTATTCTATTCCACAATTTCTCCATGTGTGAAAAAAATATCCTACTATCTGTCTCAGTGCTGTAGAGATTCAGCATCTTGGCTACAAAGTGGTTTGATGTTTTGGTACATAAGGGGCATGAATAATGTTAATACCAGTTTAAGAGGGCTCTCTGGCCAGTTTGTACTTGTGAAACTGTAGCACCACTTACTGGTTTTGCTGGAGAAATTCCAGCCAGCAAACCCAGGCAATGTTGTTTAGCTTCTGCTGTCATCATAACTGTTTCCTGAGAGCTGCAAAGATGTACTCCTTCCTTACCCTGCTTACTGTAGCCCAAAGGATCAAAGATAAGGATTATAATGGTTATGTTCAAGCAGACGAGTTGTTGATTGGGATTTATCCTTTTAAATATGTGTAAGTCATAGAAAGCTTTGCAGTCAGAAATATTGACTTCATTGATCCATGCCAAGAGCAGAAGAAACCCATGTGGGCTGAAGTGGAAAGGCTGTGCGAGATGCTTATAATAAAGATGTTATCTGATAAATAAGATATTGCTTTATTCCCGATGAAAGAAAATTAGAAATCCAGACTTTAAGTACATCGTCCAGTTCATGCCAAGTTAGCTGTGGCTGCATTAGTCTTCTGTGATCAATATTCGGTATTAGGACCTTCGTTCCTGTTTCTGGTCAAATGAGATAGCGACACAGGTCCTGGTTCTGCATTGTTTATGGGTTTTACAAGGAGAACATCCGAATGAATCAACTTCAGGAGCATAATGAACTATAAATGCAGAGAACATCACCTTCATCACTCAGGATGAAGTGAATGTAGTGTAGGTCATGATATTGCCTTTGGAAACAGCTAAAATCCCCTGTCTGATTAGCTGAGATTGCAGAGGCTGACAAGGGAGGCAAGTGGGGTTAAAGGTGTTCAACATAAGTGGAGAGAGAATTGTCACAAGTGGGGCCATCCCTTAAGATTGTCTGGAGAGTCTGAAATATCAGTTCATGTGAATAAACAAACAAACAAGAAATCCTAAAGGAACAATAGAGTAGCTGTTGCAGGCACAGCAGCTGGCTGGGAGCCTTCCGGAGGGAGATGCTCACATGTGGCCCGCAGGGATTCGATTGCAGAGGGGGATATTATTGCATCTGGGTCTTTTGCCCCATCTGGAGCAATATCAGCTTATCAGCCTGCAAATACAAAGTAAAGGAAGGAGGGAACTACCTCAAAAATATGTCTCCTGGTATCGTAGAGACTACTGCAGACTCAGGAAGCACTCTGGCCATTATGCATTTTCTCCATCATTGGTGATAAGGCTGTTCTGCCCAGGTCCTGTAGGAAGAAACTCGCTCCATATCTGCAAATGGTCCTCTCCTTTAAAAACACAAACTTCTGTGTTTTCTGCAGTACCTCCTCCGTCATCCCCCTGCCTTAAACTTTTGAACCCTCTTAGCAAGCGCAGTGTGGGCAGAGAAAGGGGGGAGTCCTCACCCCCACGGAAAAAGAACCCGATCTGAAGAATTCTCAAGGGGACAATTGAGCACTATCAAACACAACTGCAGTAATACTTTACTGTCTGCTGCAGATATTGAGCCCTCATTGCAGTAATTGTCACGGTGACAGAGCTGGGAACACTTGCTGTAATTAGGACAGTTGTTTTGTCATGTGTAACGATCTGAAGAGAAGCAAGGAAAAGAGGCGAACGAGCACTAATCTGCTATAGTGTAGTGAAGGAGAACCATGCACGCACACACAAAATACAGCACGGCTGCTAATATATTGTAAATTCAGATGAGCAGGCATTTTGAGAAGGTGAAGAAATAAATGTTAAAACAATACATCTATTCAAGGGAATTTATGCTCTCTCAGGTGTCTGACTGTATCTGGAATAGCAAGTGCAGATGGTTTTCTGTAGAGGTTTTTTTGAAGGTGATCCTGGTGATATCGAAAACAATCTGCAACCAAAACCATGTGTGCACATGTATATAGATATATACAAGTGTCTATATATTTTTAGGAAACTTCCATAGGTAGCACGTATCTTCTCCAGTCTGCTGCTCCAGCAGCTCAAGAACATAGAGTACAAAATTAAGAAAGCGCGACACTCAGGTGTGTCATGTGTAATTAAAATAGTCAAACTGTTTTAATTTCTCTTAAGTAATCACTTCAGCTTTCTACTTTTTTCTACTTTTTTTACAGGCTAGTATTAAAAATAAGCACCATCTTTTTCTGTTGTTCTCCAAATTACCTTCTATTCTGACTCAGTGAGCCTGTAATGGCTGTTATGGTTGAGGTTTATCTGATGACAAACACTACCCGTGTATCGAAACCTCTTGGGAAATAAGCCTGCAATTCTGGATTTGTAAGACCCAGAGCTATAGGGTATCAAATACCTCTTGGGTATTAAGGAGGTAAGCATACAAAACAGACTCTACTGCGGGTTTCTACAAAATTAGGATCATTTTGAAGCCAATCACTTCTCAGATAAACTGCCCCTCCCTTGATGTCTGATCATGTAGTGTTCCAGAATCAATCATGTAATTTGCTTACCTCAAAAATTACCTGTAGATAGCTCAAAATGCTGCTGAGAAATTAAAGGCGGAATCAATTTATTTGGTAATTATGACCCCCATCTGTTGTAAACCTCATCTCTACAGATTGCTATTACTGTATGGGGTACACTTAGAGAACTGCAAGGCTATTCAAACAAGAATTGCACTAACAGACATTAGAGACAGTAGTATAAATTTTGCTGATTGAAAATTTCCCCTGTAAGGCATTTTTCTTTGAGAAATTAGATTTTCAATTATTTTTTTTCTGCTTTCCACAAAAATTTGAACATTTTATTTCATAGCTGCAAAAATTCTGAAAATTTGCCATTCTGTATTCTTTTCTTAGTGTTAACCTAAACTTAGCATTCATATTTTCAGGTATTTTTTTAGCTTTCCAGTTTTAACTTTTTAATGAAATTTTTCCTTCACTACTGAAGTCAATCACAGTTTTACCACCTACTTCAGTAGGACCAGGATTTAATTTTTCATGTGGTAAAACATTAGATCATTCTTGGAAGGATCATAAGTGTCCCTTAAAAGTTATCAACCTGTAACCTGTATTTCAAAAAGGTTACAGGGATGGCTTAGGGAACAGACTGATCTCGATTCCAAGTAAAACATGATGATTAACCCAGAACTCTATTAACAAAGAATTAGAGGGTGAAATACAATTAATGACAGCTAGCAGGGTTTCAAGGAATATAAATCTTGTCAAATAAACACACTGTCTTTCTGACAGGATTACATATCTATTTGAGAAAGGTAACTGAGACGATGGAATATACCTGGATTTCTCCAGGGCATTTAACTTAGTCCACCCGATATTTTGCCTCATTAGGTATTTAAATGTGTGTTAGATGTTTTAAATACTGGGTCACCACTGGATCTCTCTGTGTATTGTTAATAGGAGATGCTGATGAAATGCTTCCTCTTTCTGAATTGTATTGGCTATATAATATTTGTACCAATGATCCAAGCAATGATGTAAAATACATTTGGGAAGGCTGCAAGGTGACATGGGACTTGATGGAGCAGTGAATAATGAGGAGAAAAACTTGCTAAGTAGGAGCAAAATGAATCTGCAGGTTAAGGGGTTTCAGTCCAACAGAATTCATTTTAATACAGGCAGATATAAAGAAAACCCTGCAGGAACAAAGAATATAGATTATAGCTCTGTGTTATATCTACTTGTGTCACCTCAACAACACCTCATAGTGTAGTGCTTTGGGGAATAAAAACTATTCTTGTATAAATAAAAAAACAGTAATAAATTAACTAAACAAACAAAAAAGAAACTAAACTAAATAAAGCAAATAAGGGGAGATGATTTTTTTTTTCTCATATGCAGCTTTAATTGGGTCAGAGAGTGAATTGTCCATGTTTCAAGAATATGTGGAAACATTCAAAAGAAAAGTTAGAAGAGGTCAGCAGAAATGACCTGACGGCTGGAAATCCACCCTTGTCCTGTGAAGTTTAAAGAACTTGACATATTCAGCTTATCAAAAATACTGAGAGATGTTTTGATTGCTGCATGTAGGCATCCTTATGTGAGAGCCAGAGCTGAGAAAGCATGTTTAGCTGGATATTTATGTTGACCAAATTTAGCAGTAAAATAATAACGTTATATTAAAATAAGACACAGTTCCTAGTTGTGAAGCTGATGGAAGCTCACAACAGTTTCTCAAGTGCACTCCTGAGTGCTTTCTGTTCTTCAAAACAGGATTAACTGCCTGTTTGAAGCATATATATAAAATCAAGCTAGATTATAGTGAAATTTTGTTGCAAAGACACAGTTTAGAGCTGGTGTATTTTGTGTGCTTACATGTGTGTGCATGTCTGAAGGGACTTCTGCGTGTTTATGTGTGACAAAGCAACACAGCTCGTTGATGTGAACATTAATTAGTGTTTGTTTCATACAAGGATATTAATGGATAAGATTAGGTGGCTTGTTCAACTAGACAACAAAATAATCCTTTATGTTTTCAGTTTGTATAAAGCCCTTTTCTTCACTTTAAACTAGCTCAGGAAGTCAATATATTGGTATTTACTCTCTTGTCAGGTATTTAGGTATTTTCTCTACTCTGTGTGTTGAGTATTTGCTTCATTAATTTGAAAATTGTTTACATTAATGTGGTGGGTCTTTTTTTTTTTTTTTTAAAAAAAAAATCTTTCATTAGAATTTCCAATTAAAACATTTTATTTCTCAGAGAATTTAGATTTTTTTCTTAACGCCAGACTTCTGAGATTTGAATGTTTGGGGTCTTTTGATGAAAAGTAAAAAAGTTCTACAGCAAGCAGATATCTTTCTACTGAGAGATTGCCTTAGCTCAAAATCTCATTTCCAAAAGGGAAAAAAGAAGTTTTCAAGCAAGAAAATAATCAGACAGCGCCAGTGTCCTGCCTCAGTATCTGAACCTTGCCAGCGCTTCTGTGAGGGAAGGGATTGACAAAATAATTCATTAACAGGAATGTTCCCCTCACGGAGGGGATTGAATAGCTGTATGAGAAACTTTAAAGCCTCCTTTGTGTATCCAAACAGAAACGCGGCTCAAAGAAACAAGCATCTACAGCGGTTTGGAGTGCTGTGAACTCTGGGCTATTTGTGGATTATCTTTGAGAGAAGTTGCTCTTGATTTAAGAGTACATCCTAATACACCAGCAGACTGGAGACTGGGGAGACTGGCAAGGGAGAAAATAGTGAGGAGAGTTTGCCTGGCAACAAAGGCATAGCAATTTGCTCTGGCGTTGTTGTGGAAAGAAGATGCTTTTGTGAGTAGAGAGACATGTGATAAATGTGGCATGAAAGCGCCGCGGAAGCAATTGTTCTCCTGAACTCAGCTCTGGTCTGCTCTGACTCGCAGCGGTCAAGGTCTGAAACGAGGAGATCTGTTGCAAGTCTTGCATTTAACAAAGCGACTTAAGAGACTTCCTTCCCTGCAAACACATCCCTTGCCCGTGTCTGCAGTTACTGCAGTTGTGCTGGGGCCTTAGGAATTTTGCGTTGATGAAGGAAACCACAGCAGAGCTTTGAACAAGGGCCTGTTTTACAAATTTTAAGCCAATGATTTAGGTGAATACAGTTCAGAGCAACTGAAAAATGTCATCCATGGCTCTGTTTGCCAACCTGATTCGACACCTACGTCTGTTCTTCTGTTCTCAGTATCATCTTATGTTTTGGGACATCTTCAGTTGTGGTGCCTGTGCCATGCTAAAAACCTTTCATTTGTTTCTGATGCTTTTTTATCAGCCTCCCCTGTGCATTTGAGAGTGACATCAGGTCAAAGGCATTGACCAGTCACCTGAGGCTGCTCTGATCCTTACCCAAAAAATATTTATGCCAGCCTCCTCGCTGCCCCCCTTGCAGTTTGTCCACCGTGCGGTTTGTCATTACGCTACAAGAGGAGCTCTTTGGGATACGAGTGGTCTCTGGGTCACTCACTGAAGGCCAATTTGCAATTTAACCTTCCCGGTTGCCAGCGCTCCCCATGTGGTGGCTGCTGTGGTTTGTGGTGGGTGCTGTTCCCCAGCCTCCCGCTGCCACGAAACCCAATCAGCAACCCCACTCTTATTAAGAAGCAGGGGATTTTCCTTAAAACTCTGATTAACCAATTATGTTGGTTCTGATTTAAATTCTTCTGACATATATTTCACCATAGGACAGAGCAGTTTGCTGAATTTAAAGAGGACTGCCACAGTTGAGTAAATGAATGAGATGTTTTCTTAAAATAACTATTTATACATGTAAATCTCTCCCTGGATCTTCTAAACACTTCGCATCTCTCCCTCTAACTCATGCAGTGGCATCTCTCTCTGTCACGCATGTCGCATATAACCAGATTGTAAAATCCAAAGAGCAGAGGGCATGTCTCTCTTCCTTTTGTACCATGCCATGTAGTGGCTGGAAGGGTGAAGAAGAGAGAATATTTTTCTGCCAGGGACTCAACAAATTAAAAAGGCTTCTCCCTAATAGAAATTAAATTTAAGACACTGTGTTTATTTTGAAACAGCCAAGTTAATATTTATCTGAAATTGGTTTTAGAAAATTGGTTATTTTTTTTTTTGTGTTTGAAAGTACAGTTTCAGCCCAAACAAATATTATCATGTAATAACATTACTGGAAGTTTCTGTTTTTCAATTTCTGTTTGGAAGTATGGGTTCAATGTAGTTTTGGAGGAAAAAAAACCTGCAGTTGTTAGAGTCACAATGAAATGAAAACTTGTAATATGAAACAGAACGTTAAATCCATGGGGTATTTCCTATGCACTTTTAAATGACAAATACTAATGTTCATGGGTTAGGTTTTTTTTCAGAGATTAAAAAAAAAAAAGAAAAAATTTTGTCTAGTAGCAACAATTAAATCTTTCAAGTTAATTTGTAAATTAACTGAAAGAGGTATGAACATTTGTAACTGTAAGGTGGTAAATTGTTCATGCAACAAAACAAAACAGCTACTAAGAATAGCTAATATACATACCTTTCACTTACCTCCTTTTAATATAAAAAGTATTTTCTATATTGTCTGGCTTTCAAACTTATTTTCCCAGATTGGGAATAAAGTAAATTAATCTGTACAAAGCAAGAGCTCGGATGAGGGTTACTGCTATCTACTTAAAGCCTTGAAGTGAGGCACCTGTGGATATATATTTAGCTTTCTGCCTTTCATGGAAATTGTTAGATGGCCTGGGAGGGAAGACAAATGGCATGTCAGAGTTCCTGGGAAGCTGACAGGTACCTGTAAGGGACATGGTGTCCACTGTTGCTTTTGTCAAAAAGAAGAGTTATTTTGTGTTGTAATGAAAAAATAGCAGATGGTGAGGGTAGCTCTTACTTTTTTCTGCCAGGGAAGAGGGTGGAAGAATGGGGCAGAAGACTTGGAATAAAGGTGTTTTTGGATGGGTACTGGAAAGTTGGCACCATTGCATCCATGTGGTGGACAGGGCTGGCAGAACAGGGCTGGCCTGGTCCTGGAGATGTGGAGGGTGACACCAGGCTGGTGGGGTCCTTGCCACCTGTGAGAGCATCTTAAGGGCTGTGAGGAGGCTTGTACCTGCAGATCACTAAAGGAGAGGGTCTGCAACTGCTGTCCCTGATCATGTAGAAATATCTGAAAAAAGATGAATCTTTACCACCACTCTCATAATGCTGACAGTGCTATAAACTGTATTTGTGTGGCCACTACCCCTCAAGATACAAATGGCCCATATCTTGCTTGCAAAAACTATCAATTAACGTACCATCCTTCATCGGGATAGGTGGCAGGTTTGGGTTTAATTCTATATTTTCAACAGAAGGGAACTCTGATTCTGGTGAACATTAAAGCTGGAAAGCTAATTTTTGAAGGATCATGGTTGAAACTTATTTTAGCTTTGTATTTTTTCTCCTATCATGAAAGAAAGTAGAAATAAATGAGCTTGATTCACCATTCAATTATGTTAATTTATAGCCCTATAACCCTAGCAGTCATGCTGACATATAAATGATGAAACGGAGCATATGATCATATCCCTATTACTACAAAAGAAGTGTTAAGCCAAGGGTGAGTGTAAATTTTGGAGACCAGTAGTATACAGATGGAAAAGTGCAGTTTGCCTGCAGACCCTGGAAAGTATTCTGTCAAGGTATTTAATTATGATATTTTCTGGAATTAATACTGAATTTTCATTTGGAATAAATGTTTCTAGCTATTTTAATAAAATTTAAAAGAAAAAAAAACCCTCACAGTGCTGTAAACCAAACCTATACATTTAATTTCAGGACAAACAGGACAATTCATAGAAATCAAAGCGGATACTGTTTCTTTTACATTTTCATGAGCTTAACTTTTTTCTTTTTGAGACAGCCCAAAATGGAAGATAATGATAATAATTTAGGCATTGAATGAAACATGTGCATAGCTCTGCTTAGATCGTATTTATTCCAGAACTCATATCACTGCCTTCAGTGAAACTGTATCATGACTAGATTTGGCCTGTAATTATTAAACTGTTAAGCCCAGGCACATAAAGAAAATTGAGAGATGCTATTACCAGGTAGCTGTCATTAGGGCAGAGTCAATTTTCTGTCTCGTGCCATGAATTTTCTTTAGGTTCTTGAGAAATATAAAAGTGTTTGTGGGCAAGATGGGATGCAGGGAGGTCAAGGGAGAACAGACAGTGTGCCCTGTGGTTTTGGGAGCTGAGCAAGCAGCGGCATCGCATACATGTGCAGTAACATCGTGTGTCTTAGGTCACTGATGAGGTAACAAATTCATTGGGTTGAATTAATTTCCCAGTCTTGAACTGGGCACCAGTGCTCCTGCTCAGGAGCTGAGGCAGGGCTCTCCCACACGGGCTCAGCTCACACACGTGCTGAGGATGTGTGTTCAAGAGGATGAAACTCTCTGTCAGTTCATCTTTAGCCCTCTTGTCTCTGAGCTAGCGAGCAGAACTAACATAATCTTAAAGCTTGTTTGCTCTGGGACTCGAGTTTTCCTTTCAAATGATAAAAATCTCTTTTTTCTAGCTCCAGTGAAAACAGAGATTTCAGAAAGTTGTAAGGCCAGCCAAGTGTGCTGAAGTAGACTCTGGCTCCTACTCAGTTGCTGGCATTTTTTGACTATATTGGAACCTGTTATATTAAAATGGAGTCCTGAGGGCATTGGAAGCTACAGTATGTATCTTTGGGGAGGAGATTTGGCAACTTCAAATTCTCAGGCAGGATTTAGAAAAGCTACAATAAACCAAAGAAGAGCTCATTAAAAACACACTGAAATTTTTTGTCTTCACAGAAACCCTTTTCTCGGTCCTCTGGTGTTTTAAATACCATCAGTAAACTGAAGTTTGTAGCCAGGGAGTGAAACAAATAGCCAAGGGACAGGTTAGATATGGAAATGTTGATGTGCAACGTGGGATTGTTTCTACAAGTATTCAAGCATTTATATCAATAATTGTGTGTTTGCACATCCATTTACCTTGTACTGTGTGCTCAACATCTTTGTATAGATAAATTTTATGTGACACAACACTCTTTTCTGCTGAACTGTAATTTTGGCTGCATATTGCATTAGACTCAGGTTATTGTTCTGTAACCAGAAGGTATTGTAATATGGTGACTTTCAGCTCATCCTCATAAGTAGCAAAAAGAAAGGTGAGAGGTGCCAGAAAGTAATTTACATTTTCAAAGTGAGTTCTTCAAATTTCGGAAGTGACTTAAAACTAAAGGCTTACCTATTGATGAACATCTTGCGGACTTCTTTAGTGCTGTCTGGTCCCATTTCTGTCCCCGTTGCTTGTCTCTGGCAGTAGGACACCACAAGCTTGCTGGGCTGTGGAGATGAGGGGCACCTGAGGACAGGAATTTCTCAGCACCATGTAGCTGATCTTAAATGACTGCTTAAGTGCTGAAGAGCCCTCCAAGCTACTACCTCCTGCTTTCAAAGCAGATGGGCACAATTTCAAAGCTACTGGCTTTGATATCCTCATTTTCGGCAAGTAAATACAAGTGAGGTGATCAGTGGAAAGCTTGACTGTCCATAACTGTGTCCCTCAGTTATGGGCACCAAGAGAGTACATGAGACTCAAACCAAGTCACCAGAAGTTGGCAGGATTTATCAAGGTTTTTTCTTTCTATAAAATATGTAATTTTTCTTAATCCTCCCTGAACCTAGTATCTGATAGTGCATCTAATAAAACCTATAAGTAGTATTTTATGAAGCTACAGTTCCCTCCCCAGCTCACCAGGGATCATTTTTCTCTTTGAAAAACAGCTCATCAGTAGGAATCAAAGATGTTTGATATACAAAATAATTTCCCAAATTAGGGTTTGTCAAATGTAGGTTTGCAAATCTCTGCTGGGTTTCCCCCCCCGCCTCTTTTCTCTCTGTCTCTCTCACTCTCCCCTTTAGGTTGATTATATCTTGCAACCAGAGGCAAAATAAAATTGTTCCACCCTTTCCCCTCCTTCCATCCCTCCCTCTGCCTTTCCTTATCTTGCCCCCTCTTCCCGACAGTAGCTCAGCCACCCTCACTGGAGCTGTACCCCCAGGGCAGCCTCAGCACATCCAGCAAAAGCTTCATTAAATCACAACTACCTTTGTGGTGCCCACTAGCCACTGGTGGTGGTCCCTAGGGCTTCTGGCAGGACAAGAGCTGGTGGCAGAGCCGAGCAAGAGGGGGACGCGGGTGGCTCTCCCTCCGCCGAGTGCCAGCAAACAGTTAACGGTTTAATACTTTACAAAAAAGTCAAGACAGACTTGTGATTCTTGATGTTAATGAAGGTGTCACACATTGTCTAGAGAAAGTTGTGCCTGGCAATCTTCCTTTTTTCGGATGCCTACACCACTGACATTTCATCTCGCATTCAAAGAGCACTACCTTAATGAAATGCATAATTAACATATTCTAATTGTGCTGAGCGCTGTGATGATTTTGACAGAACTCACTTTCCATGTCTAATTTGATGCTAATTTAATCTGTTCCTCTCCCGCTGACATGACCTTTCTTGATTGAGTTTCACTGAGGAAATTTTTTGATGGATTGATTTATCAGCATTGCGGAGACAACAAAGGCTCAGGGTGCATGACAGAAATGGGAGCGGGAATGGCCCTCCAACGCCTGCACGCTCTGAACTTTCCGGCTGCAATGTCCTCTTTCCAGAGACTGCTTGTCTCATCTACTGATGGAATTCAAGAAATGTGACATCTGTGTGTGGGTTTGATCTCTGCGATAAATACAGTAAATATCTTATTGTGTTTGTGAATCCCTTGGAAGGAAAGCTTCTCCCTTTCCTGCTGCTGGGCTGTAGTAAGCAGTGTGTGGGCCACCAAGCCGTGGAGCAGGGCCAGCAAGGGCAGGCGCTCACAACACTTCTGTCCTCCAGCAAACACCCGGGGTTTTTGGACCCTTTTTAATTAACCTGGTTGTTACTGGCTCTCGGCAAAGTGAAAAATGTGGTGAAATGGGGATGTAAGGTACATCACAAAATGTAACTGACTGCCTCACCAAACTTTCCCTAACGCCTACTTACTGATGTGTTTACTACCCACTATGTGCATTTTGTAACATACACACTCATATATATGCACACACGTTATCTTTACAGGTATATATAAATAATTTATGGATTGTGCGTATATGATTATACACTCACTCAAACATTGTTGAGAAGGCTTAATAATCCTCCTAATGTTGTGAAATATATTCGCTGTATCTCACAATGCAGAATGTGAGCACGTGCCTGTGGGAGCTCACAGGTGTGCGGTGAACCTCATACAGAAATACTGAATTTTTCAATTGTTCCACAAAACTTCTCTCCTGTATCAGGTGGCCTGTATCTATTGCTTTGTAACGTGACAGCTGCTTCCTACTCTCATAGGATGCTCAGCTTCTCATACAGGGTTCTGTATCAGAAAAAAGAGTCCTTCCTGCCCCTCACAGTGATCTCTTTTATACCCTGAAGCATGAGACTTGAGTTATCTCTGCGTGTTACACTACAGCTGTTGCTGGTCATAAACTTAGAGTTCCTTGCATTAGCATGTGTGTTTTTGCTGCTTTGGAAAAAGCAGAGATAGCATCTCGCTTTAGAGATCATAATAACATTTAATTGACAACATTGTTGAAATTAATATTATAAATACCAGTCACATAAATCATTTTTTTTTTGTTTTAATGTCTCATCTTGCTGCAGATGTCTTTTAAGGACTTAAGACACGCGTGTTCACTTTCTTTAGGAGTTGATGGAATAGTTTAGTATTAAAAAGGACTTGTTGAAAAAAGTCACAGATTTTTTTCTTATCGGTATGTAAGCTACACTGAGCAAACAATAGATGCTTAAGGAGAAGGGGAAAGCAAGTCCAGAAAGCAGAGCAAACTGGTGCTTCTCACAGCTAGGGCTGTGCACTGCGTTCGTACCACTCTCGCCTGCCAGCATGGAGCATGTGGGTTTCTCCTCAGTTCCTCATCTGAGAACTGGTTCAAGAAGGGCTCACATTGAGCGAGCTCTGCAGAAAAGCAGAAAGACAATCATGGAACTCAGTGCAGCAGCAAGTGCAGGGTGGTGGCTAAAACACACAGCCAACACCAAAGGGCTCGCTCCGAAGGCAAGTGTGGGAGAACGAGTGGTCCCCGTCCCTCTTCTGACAGACAAAGTTAAGGCTGAAGCCTAACCTGCTCAAGCTAGAACTGGATTTACACCAGGGAATCACACCCATCTACACTGGGACTGAACTTGGTTCTCTAGTGATTTTTTTGGATCTCAAAAAGTATTTTTAAAAATTATTATTATTTTTGTAAAGGAAACTAATTTTGCAATAGCGTCTTTCCCGTCTTGATTTCGGGTCTTTGCCAGAGGAAGAGCCAATGCTGATTAACTCACAAATCCCCTACTCTGGAAAAAAAAAAAAAAAAAAAAAAAGTAAAAAATAAAAAGCAGCCCTGAAAGATTTGGCACTTGTGTATACGTTCTGGCTAAGTCTGTTGGGCAGCTGCATACCAAAATGTGTAAACCACGTTATAACTGTGAAACTATGAGTCATTCAGTGTTATTTACCATTGATACTGGCAGGCAGCCTGATCTGTTACTGTAATTATGTCTCTGTCTCTACCAGTGAGATCAAAAGTACAGAAATTCCAAGTAATAGGACTACAACTATATTAGTGGGGTGAAACTGAGCATCTGGATCGGAGAAAAAGATATTGAGTGCACAGTTCTACAAGAGATCAAAGAGACAACTAAATCTAATAAAACAGTAATAATTGGTAAGCTCATTTCCAACATATGGAACATCAGAATTTGGTATTAAAATGTTATTTCTTAGAAACTTAAAAAAATTGGAGCAGATAGTTTGAGGACATGCAAGGCTTGTGTGTGTGTTGCTCTAGGCACAGTATTTCTGCCTTCATCCATATTTACAAGACTAATTTAAGAACAATTTAAAAAAAAAAAAAGGCAAGAAAAAAGCCTGTGTCATCCTAAAGAAATCTTACTTGGATATTTTCAGCTGTGGTCACCTGGGTGCTTGTGCTTATTTTACTGATGAAACCCATTGGAGAGAAAGGGAGTGGAATTGAGTTTGCAGCCGTGCCTGTTCATCAAATGCTCTTTTTCATTAGAACAGTTCACTTCAATAAAATCCTGGGCACTTTTGATAAGACAGTGTTCAAGGAACAAAGCTGTTAGGAAATGACTTGCTCATAAGTTCCAGCAATAATTTTTGGCCTTGGAATATTACTTGGTGTTTTTCATTGTCAGTCGAAAATGAAAATGTAGCATTTCAATTGTAAGCCATTAGAAATGTAGCAAGGCACACTGTTCTGTGCAGTTGGTCTACAAATTGCACCAGAATACTTCCGTGAACTTTTGATCTGCCAGTACTCATGGGGGAAAAAAAAACAACATTCCAAGAAAATGCCTATTAATTTGAATGATTGAGTATTCAAGGAGAAGGTTTTTCCTTATCAAGGTTTCTACAGAAGGAAAGTGAAAATTAGTAAAATGTATTTAATATAAATAGAACTTGACTACTGTATGAAGGAAAGTTTTTAGCACTGAATGCTTTGCAGATGGGTGCATCTTACTGCAAAATGGCTGAGGACAGAAATATTCGGAACACAGAAAGGAAAATGTTAAGGTATAGATATAGATAGATGCAGTGAGTCACTGTCATAACTGCATCCGTATTTTGGTATCTCCATTGTTCAGATTTGTTTCTGATGGAACTAGTTGTGATTTGTATCTGTGGAAAAGTTATATAGTATGTAGGCCTTGCACAGTATGGTTTGTGAGAGAATAAGTTTGGAAAGGCACACTGGTAGCTAGGAAAAATGCTGGTTAAAAAAGAAATGGAAATGTGGCATCTTTCTCAATGGACCATGGTGCTATTTGCATCGGTATTTAGTGTTGTCTATTTTTCAGTCAGCTCTCTGACATCTTAGGAATGATAGTTATGACTCATATGACCCCAATTCTTGTTCTAAGAGAACACCATAGAAAATATGTCTGTAGTAACCTTAAGGGATATATGGTAAAGCGTAGTTTGTGGATTCATTACAGGAGAGTGGCTTCCCATCAGGTGATGGGTTTAGCAAATATTAAACCGCTTTGTATTCTTCTTTCTTTCAAAATTGAAAAAGGATCTGGGAAAACCATTTTGGCCTTGAATCTGTTTAGGTCTGCCCTTTATTTTGGAATATTTTGAAGGATTAACTCACAGCTCTTTATTCATGTCAAAGAAAGAACGATAGTAAGATAAGATTGTGTGACCTGCACATTCAGACTTAAACGAAGAATTCAATCCCACATCTATAAAAATGAGCTGTATATGTACATTCTCCATAGCCCTTGAACTTCAAAAGCAAAGGGAGCAGCTGTCCGTATCTGTGATTGTTGTCACTATCCCCAAGAACTGTCACTTTTGAGAAACCCATGACCATATAAGAATATAAATATATTTTTTAAATGTGGGGGTTTTATATATATATATAAAATTCCACTCCCAGCTATGGAATCAACAACAAAACAAACAAAAACTTGCAATGCCAAAATATCTAAAGCAAGCTTTTTTTCTGAGGAAATATTATTGAGGTGCTGAACAACATTTGATCACTTGCAACCCTTTCAACTGACGTTCTATTATTCACATGTCTCTTTCATTATGCAACAGATGGTGAGTCCTGTCGCTGATTTTTTTCTTCAGATTCACAAAACTTCAATGGATTGTAATACGACCCTAAAAATGGGTAGAAAAAAGAAAATACTTGTTAAGGTTTTATCTTTGATAATAATCCATTGAGAGAGAATAACGGCTGACCTCCTATAAACCAAAAAAAGACACATTTGCCTTATTTTATGAAGAGCATTTGTCTAAAACATTTGACTGAGCTACAGAATGTGGCCTTCAGCTGAAATGAAAGATGGTCCTTCTGTTGCTACACAAAGCCATATTTGCTGCTGCAAAGTGCAAAAGGATAGGCTGACAAATTGATACTATGTCAAGAGCGTAACAAACTTGTATTCATCTTCACAAACATCTGCATATTTGTGAAGATTTTGAATGAGAAATCTTTAATTTAGAGGCTTCATTTAGCAAATTTAAGATAGCCATCATGCTGAGGTCTAAATATTGCTAGAAATGTCTTCAAATACAATCCCTCTGACTGCTTTCTGGTCACTTATTAATACACAGTTCACAGTTCTAAAAGACTGGGGGGGAGTCTTAGAGCAATTAAAAGCTATGCTCCATATGCTTTTGATGTTTTTTTATCTCATCCTAGACTAACTAGATCCTGAATTATTATGCCATGAGTTATTAGATCAGTGAGTTTGCAACGATAAGTAAAATAATAACACTTGTGTGTTACCCCTCCTACTGATAGATTTTAAAGTTGTTTTCAAACATAGGGCTCAGTCTGGCAAACACTTGCATCTCTGATTAACTTCAAGCACCAAACATTCATCCTACATCTGGGCAAGTGGGTCTGCGCCTAGTTCTGTCATGAGATATGCTGCTGAAATGTGACCAACTTTGGGGTGAAAAACATCATGGGGTTGTTTTTAGGCCAGATGGGAGTCATCCATGCCTTCTAACCTCTAGGAACTTAACCTAGGTCCTTGAATTAGAGTCTAGGCTCTCCCTGCAATGAGGAGAGCAAGGTATAAATCTTTGGTGAAGCACTTTACTGAGTTACTTTACCAACTTCTCTACTTTAGTTAGAAACGAAGCCTGGACTGTTAAGCTAAGCATACTTGGAGTAATACTAGTGTTCGATTCAGTCTGCAGAAAAATTATAATTGAGATTCAAGAATTTGGATCGTTATTTTGTTGACAATAATATTATTAATAATGCAGAATATTTTATCTGTAAACCATTTCTTCTTTTGCACCTCACTTTCTACGATGACAAGAATTGCAGTAGATCAGTAACTGTTCAGGTTCTTGTCCTGTACAACAGATGTGAGCATATGCTCAGATTGACCTGTCTGTCTGTCTTTTAAACCAAATTCCTGGATGGATCTGACCCAATCAAGATATGAATGTTGTTTATTTTTAACTATGTATGCTGGCTTTAAGGCATAAACTAATTGATATCACACTATCATACTTCTGTAGTAAAGAGAGGTTGATAGACCAGATACTCCGCTGCTGTAAGTATAAGCCAGCATAAAGCTTTTCCATTTTAACCAGATAAGAATCTCATTGAATATACATATTTTTGACTGGCTCTTTAGACACTATTGTAAGTTGGTCTTTCACATTTTTGTAAAAAGTCTTTCAGGCTCTGCTTCTTTGAGTTAGGCAAGCACAGAGGAATCGACATGAGTCTAACTAAACAAAAAAATCAGCCCTAGTGCCTGCTTCTTGCCAAGAACAGTGCCCCAGAACTAGAGAACTGCTGTGTTTACTGGCCCTTTCATAACACTGTCAGTATCGAAGAGTTGGTAAATAGAGAACTCATCCAGGAGGCTGTCAAATTCTTCTGCACTGCTGCACACCCCAAGATGATATGCTAACTCCTCTACCATTTTGCCAGTAAGCCTGAGTTTAGAGGCTGGGTCAAGAACGAATGACACTTTCCCAGTAGGCTGTCCTTCAGGGGAAATGATTTTATCTTCTTATTTTTTCTCGGTACTGACATGAAAAGGGGGAGCTCTTTGATGCTTTTAATAGAGAAGAGCTATGTACTTACTAAGTAACCCTAGGTTTCTTCATATCATCACCTCCAACCCATTGCTAATTCTCAATCACACTTTAATATTTCCAATTCATACATCCTAAGCAGTTTGCAAACATTCTTGAACTAAACCAATACTATTTGTATTACTGTAACCTTCTAGAAAACTTGTAAAACAAAACAGTCCTTGCCCTAACAAACTTTGAGTCCAAGCAGCAAGGCAGGCAGAGAGTGGGAAGCAGCACAGGAGATGGAGTGATTTGCCAAGGGCATGCTAGAAATCACTCATGGGATGAAGAGTAGACCCTGAACCTCTGTTGTCGTAGGCGGACACTTGCTCCCAAGACCTCAGGGCTTCCTTGGCAGCTGGTGCTCCTTGTTCTGAAGATTGCTGTGGGTCTGCAACTCCAATTTCATTTCAAAGATCAGGTACACAAGAGACATCTTTAAATTTCATCCTGTAACTATTGACAAATTAGATCCAAATGTCAAGTCAGGTTTTGTCCTCAGTCTCTGGGTTAGTGCTTGTATACAATAAATGGAGAATTTTTGTCATATTACAAGAAAATATTTCATAGCCATTTATACAGGAATATTAGAATCCTGGTAGGTGTTTTGATGTGTTCAGGCAGTTGTTATCAGTTGACATTTTTGCAGTCTGATGTCTCATGATCGGTACTGTCAACCTGCTGGACAGTTCAACAGATTTTGAAATGGATTGTGTAGCAAAAAGTGCATAAAGCACTGTTTCAGTTTCCTGCTCTAAGTCTGCTCGCTGATTCTCTCATCCTACATGTCAGAGAAAGTAGTGATGTACAGCATGAGTGACTGTGAATCATTTCCACCCATTCTGGAAAAAAAAAAAAAAAAAAAGAATAGAAAAAAAAGAGGGACATGTATTGCAGCACCCCAGGTGAATTTGACATTCCTGCAGATGTGCAATAACATAATCTGCTTCTCTTCCCGAGTTCCCCTACTACAGTAGGCTTTGTTGGCATGATTAGCCTCCTTGGTAGCATCCTCCAGAGGGAATTCTACAGAGATGAAATACAAAAACTGCTTTAAAATGATAAGTCACAAATAGGATCTGCCACAAGGCATTATAAACAAAACTAGACACAAGAGACTCATAAAAAAATTAAAGTATAAAGTAACAGAGAAAAACCCAAATCTTCCTGACTACAATCTCATTTGCACACCTGATTTGTTTGCATGGCTTCCAGGATACAACAAGCACAAAGGCAGTAAAAAAAGCAGTCAAATGACCAGCACAATGGCCATTGATTCAGGCATTAATTTAGCACGAATTTCCTACCCACTAATGTGAAGGGTATACGCAGCTCTGTTTTGCAACGTTTGTAGTTTTTCTGCATGTCTGCGTTGCTGAAAATTTGGTCTTAGCAGCCCTTGTAACAATAAAGGAGACACTGGAGAGAAGGAGAATAATTGAGGAAAGCATAGAAAGCATTTTCTTAAGTTTTGAGGACAACAATTGTCTAGCTACTGCTTTCATCTGGATAAAACTAATCAATGTATTGAATACATTGGCAATAGCCCTAAGATATGAGTGTCCCAACCCGTTCATTTCACAATGCTGCAAACATAAACTTCTGACTCACACATGTAAAATTATATTTCAGCATATATGGGGTGACTAGAAGTGCTGTGGCTGCCCATGCAGTGCCAGCTACAAGCAGCTCACGTGACTGCAATAAAGCTGGTTGAGATGTGGGACATTAGTGGGAAAAGTTGGCCCATAGATACTCCTGACTGGTCATATTGACCTCACAGTAGTGAAAAGCAGGTGGATTGCCAGAAGAAGAGCAGCTCTGAGGTGGGTGACAAAAGGGAGTGGCAATCCCAAAGCTCTAGCAGGCGTTTGAGACTTAATTTCATATTCAACTGGTGCAAATGGGAGCATCATGGTAGGAGTTAAAGCTTATAAGGTTTAGCATGAGGTTCTTCTTATTGCATTTTAAATTGCAATTCTGGATGCCAAACCTTGGCCAGTCAAATGCGAGTCTCAGCTGTTGTTCAGCCTTGAATCTTGAATCCCTGTTTTCATGGTACTTGTGCTAAAGGAAAAAGCTCAACTGTACAGAATGACTAACATCAGGACTGTCCAGGAAGCAACAGAAGATTTTACACACTTCTGTTTCTCATCGGAGTGAGAAACCATTAAAAAAAATCATAGCAGAGACATAGAAGAGAAAGAAGCTCTGCAAAAGTGAAAATGGTCCTGTAGTTATATTTGGGAGGGTTGCACTTGGTACTGTTCTCTGATTTAGGCAGAGAGAGATCTGATCCTCAACCAGATCTCAGAGTTTAATGTGCAGTCTAACTAGTCAGCTCGCTTGTCATCTCTGGAATGACCTGAAAATTGCGAATTGCAATGAAAATATCATCAAGATGCAATAGACACATTTTTGACAATCAGTTTTTCTTCCAGAGAAACACAACACTAGTGGACAGTATCATAGATCAAAACTTAAATTCCTGACATTGCAATTCAGAGAAAAGCTTGTTATGTTGGTAACAAATACTTAAGGGAAGTGTTGTCAATAACATAATAAAATAAGAGATTTTGAGCCCACTGAGCAAGAACTGCTACATAAGTATAAATTAAAAAATATTACTTGATATGCTTCATAAAATTATGCATTGGATACATCAGACTGGTTCAGGGACCTATTGTAAAATTTAGGCTTATATAAGTAAATTTGAGATCTTGGTCTCTGATGACTGCTCCACAGCAAAGATAAAATCACTGTCTATTTCTACTGCTAGCACAATCTTCTTATGTGTGCATGGCAATCTGGTTTTAGACCCAAGGGGTGACTCTGGCAGTCTCTGGGTGAGCCCGTGAGCATGTGTGACATGCAAGAATTGCATCATGGTTTCATTACATCATTAAGATGGGATTCTGACCTCAGTGTGGTTATTGGACCATACCTTAACCTCCCTCTTCCAGTCAGTCAAATATGTTTGGATATGGTGAGCATGTGGTGGCTGCAGCTCCTGACAGGAACTGCCAGGCATTCAGCTGTGTCCAGACAGCTGTATTTCCATCCATAATTGAACCATCAGGGGTTTTTTTCCTTTTTTTTTTTTTTTTTTTGCTGTGTCAGGTTGTTATATCATGCACAAGTACATTTGGTAAAGTACCTTTCTTCCTATCGGTCAGGTATGACCAAGTTTGTCTTTTGAAATTATTCTGTAAAGATTGAGGCATTGATTGTCATCTTACACAAACCAAAAGCAACAGAAAAATTCTCTCACCTCCTTCCTTAAGGGAAAAGCATTTAATTCTCCATAGGCAGAGAAACCAGTTTATTTAAGATTAGGAGTGGACAGCATCATGGAATATTATTTCCAAGATAACGCCTGAAGTAACAAAATTAATTAGGCCTGTGGTATTAAACAACTACTAAAATATCCAATAATTTAATCTTAAAACTCCCCCTCAATTTATCAGGAAAAAGAGAAGCACCAAAGAATATATATGTCAACTGTGGTTCTATTTGGGGATAACCTGGACATTTCCTTTTCAAGAAATCATCTAAGGATTGTTAGAGAAGTGTCTAATTAAATTTACCACATTGGTTTCTGCTTTTCTTTCCCTCCCCCAACAACACACTTATGGTATCATTACACAAATCAGTGTGCTAAGATGATATATTGAGATGTATGCTCCGAGTCCATGAAATAGCAGGAAAGTAGGAGGGGATATTCTGTAGAAACCTTTGGTCTGTTCTGTGACAGTGTAAATCTCGTAACACAACTTGGGGCTGTGAAGTGCACAACGAGATCACAGCGACCACAAGGTTCCAAACCTGCATCCCACTATGGTTGCCTAAAGTGACCTTTGGAGGCTGAAACTACGAATATAATTTCAGGGCCAAGTATAAATGGCTTTTTCTTCCTGTGATTCAACTCTCGGGTTCTCCTGAGATGCTCTGCAAGGGGAAGGAAGTGCTTCCACTGCAGTTCTAGAGAGAGCAGTGTCTCAGTGTGCTCATTAGGAGGAATTTGCGGTAGAAATAATGGGTTGAGTAGGTCCAACCCAGTCCTTTTTTCTCAACAGCAGAGAATTAAATAGAGGCAGGGACTCCAGCAAAGCAGAAGCATATCTCAGACACCGCATACACTACCTGCCTCCACCTCAGGCCTGTCCTAGCTGTTTGGCCACTGTAAGTTGGTAGGAGTCACTCAAACGATTTTGATTAATGCAGAATCAGGCTCCCCATCCCAGGGATTTCTGGGATGTTCTTGTATCGTGCCATGCTGTGGAGGATTCCAATCTGGTTATGGAAAAAAAAAAAAAGGCATTCTACTTTATTACTTAGCATTGAGAAAAACAAGTCTAATTGGCTTCTGCTGTGCTTTAATAACTAAAGAACAACAAAGGCATTTAGTCATTCACATCATTTCCTGTTTTTAAAGGATTTTAAATGTGACTCAGTGATTAACATTAAAAAGTAGCTACTATGCAGACATAAGAACTACTTCATTTTTTAATTATATTTTAACAGGTATAGATTCAATGTTCTTGACATTTATAAGAGGTCCTTCATTTCCAACAAGGTAACATAATGAAATATCCAGTCCTGTGCCTTCATGTGCGTTCCCAGAGCATATACGTGTGTTGCACATAACATTACACTAGCCTATAGGGTGGTAGTCATTGAAAGAAAATCAAAGGAAAATGCTACTTTCCCACATATGGAAAAAAAAAAGTTTTAATTGATTTTCTTTCTGTTCTGTCTTTGGTGTTTTGTTTTGACTGGAAATACACCATGGACTCGAGAAACTTCCTCAGTGGAAGTTTCCATTGTTAAACTACACATTTTTTGCAAAAAAGCTTTTTTGGTTGATTAACTGATATTTTCTGAACCCTAAAAAGCATACCGACAGAGCTATCTTGTGGTGTTTTGGGTGTTTATGACTGATGTTTATAGAAAACCTCTGCATTGCCAGCTGGACCATGCAGCTGGAGTTGCCGTGTTTCGATTCCCTCTTACATGGCCTGGCCGGAGCTGTAACGTTCAGCCCAGCCCCAAGGTCCCTTTGAACTCTCATTTCAAAGCCGATGATGACCTGGGTTGGGTCCCATCTCCTGTTGACCATGTTCTGAAAAGGCGGAGCTGTTAAAGGAAGGAAAGTGGTGCGGAGGCTGCAGGGCGGGTGGGGAGGAGGCAGCGGGGCCACAGGCAGGAGGTGCCTTTGGGGACCAAGGGGGACCTTGTGGGCAGAGAGAAGGATGTTTCAGAGAAGAGTGAGTAATAAACCCTTGGGGTATATGGATCTGAGCTACCTGTCAGTGGACTCCAGACATATTTCTTGCTGCCTTCTCTCCCTCTGTGTCACTCTAACGTGACCTTAGCAGTGACCATCTGACACAGAGCGAGTGGTTGGCTATTTGTGTGCAGCTTCTGCTAAGAAAAGACCCCTATACAATGTGTGATGGGAGTGCTACACGTGAGAGTGTCCTCAGGGCTCAGCCATGGAGGGTTGTGCATCAGCACCTGGTGAAAGCAAAATAGGTTTATTTTGCAAGTGTCACACAAGCATGGCTTGCGTGGGTTTCTTGTTCCCACGTACCATAAGATTCACTTCAAGATTTTGGTGTGACTGATGCTAAAATGCAAAGTAAAACCTATTTGAAATTGCTGAGTATCATCTTCTGTTCCTTGAACTTGGATACTGGGGGGCAGAAAACCCTTCCCTTCTGTCATACTTTGTCAGTTGTTTGATTTGGTTTGTCTGGCATGATACATGCCTTCAGAACCCACCACCACGAGCCTGCAGACTGCAGTAATGCCCACAGTAATGTATAAATACATTAAGCAGAAGTCCTGATTTTGTAGGATTGCTGTTGTTTTTCATCTTTCTCTGTGACCGACCCCTGCAGATCCGGGCCTCAAAGAGCTATTTCATGACAGAAGGAGCTCACAAATGGTGTAAGATGTGTGTCGTGGAAAGGCTGGCATCATATTTCTTGTGTGTGAAAAGGACAGCAAAAATCACCGAAATGGACTGATAACTGATTCCATAGAGCTTAAAACTCCCTCAAGGCTGAAACATCTTGGGCCTTTCTGAAAAGAGGCATATATTTCGAAGTGAAGCGGGGGGGGGAAATAAAAAAAAAAAAAGCCTAATCTTCTGCTGATGTGGCCTTGGCAATTGACTGAACTGACAAGGCTGTGTATTTGTAAAACAAGCTGTGCTAAGTATTTTTTCGGCCTCGTGTTTAGAAACACACAGAGGGGGGGAAAAGGAGGAAAAAAAAAAAAAAAAAAGAATAAATATGGAAATCAAATGTAAAAACTTCTTGCACTCACAACCGGCTTCCCGGAGGGAATTCCTGCCTCTGTTCTCTGCTCTTCCTCCACTCAGCAAAACGACTGCCAGTCATTAAGTGGAGCTGTACGGCGCTCGCTGTACAGTAATTGAACACCAATGGGCCCACCCTCATTTGCATCCCCCATCTCTTGATTGGCAGCTGTACATGAAATGCCATATCAGTTGAAAGTATGTTGTGAGCTGGCACTAATGATCCAGTGGCTCCGGGGAAACCTGCCATATTGTAATTCGGCTATCAGGCATGAAAGAAATAATTCTAAGTGCCAGCAATGTGAAGCCGAATAAATGTTTCAGTGCTGCAGGTTGCCAAGGGTGACACTTCTGATTTAGTATAAACGAATGCCCCGTTGCCTTTGGGGTTGGGGGAGTTCGCATTGTATCCGAGATGTGTGTATAAAACATTAGTATTAGAAAATGGCTTCAGCACGAGATGGGAAACAGAGGCCTGGTCCCAGGCGGCGCGGGAATGTTTACAACTAATGACTGGATGAAAGGATTTTTCTACCTACTGTAATGACAGGCAAAATAGGATTTGCTTTCCCTGAGATGGAGAATAATGGCTATGTTAACTCTGCCTTTCCTTTTTCTTTCTCTCCCTAAATGAAATGCTCTTTTGTAAAGAAAATCACATCTATTTTCTTCAGCGTGGTGGAGGGAGGTGGCGGATTTAACTCCTTGGGAGCGTTGGGGTTTTGGATGGAGGGAAGTGACAAGGGGGTTAAGGGGTGGCCTCTCTGGCCAACGCCTCATCACCTAACATAGGTTTCATGCCAGGAAAAGATTTTTCAGTAGCTTTTATCCTCTTGTTTAATGTTAAAAATCTGGTGAGAGATGAAAGAAAAGACTCCCAATGCCTTAAAAATGTAATGCAGACAGTTTTTACTTTAATATTT
Source organism: Scolopax mira (assembly GCA_004320125.1). Taxonomy (NCBI): domain Eukaryota; kingdom Metazoa; phylum Chordata; class Aves; order Charadriiformes; family Scolopacidae; genus Scolopax; species Scolopax mira. The sequence goes on along the minus strand of BJBW01000296.1, from coordinate 237,427 downwards.
CAGCTCCTGCACATTAGTACGTCACAAAAGGTGAGACTGGAGGGACAGGTGTCTGCAGGCACATGAAAATGGGAAGGCAACATGTGTGAGGAAGCTGGTGCTCTCCTATTGTGACTGTACAACACAGCTGCAGTAATTGTAAATGTAGCTAATTAATTGCATCTGCACATGGGATGATGGAGGCTCTGCGGTAACTGCAGACGCAGGTACAAAACCTGCCAGTAATTTTTTTTATCTTTTTAAGAAGGAAATCCTCTGATATTTTGGAGAAGAGTGAACAAAGATGTGTGGACAGTTCAAACCTCTTTTCTTTCCATGTCAGTTCACAGATAAGGTAAATTCTAAATTTTGTTATCCACACTCAGTCTGCCTTGCAAAATGGCAATATCTTCAAATTTGGATCACTTTTATTAACCCCGTCTTTAACTTCAGCAGGGTTATCTGAAAACCTGGCTGACAATAAAAAAAAAAGCATGATGCAGAAAATTAATCTATTTCTTAAAGTTACAGCTAAGTAGAAAGTGAAAAAGAAAAATCTGAAAATAGCTAGTTCAGCCTGGTAATGGTTAAGCTGCTGCTTTCTGAGACCTCAACCTCTTCTGCTGTCTGTTATTGCATTGTTTTCATGCATTATTGTGTCCCTTTGTTGTCTCTTGGTTTATACTTTTATAGTAAGTTCTTTTGGAACTGAAGCCATTTCTCTGCTTTGTGCAGCACCTTGGGGTGGTGGCACCTTCCTCATTGCCTGGTGTTTCCAGGTATTAGTGTAACACACCAGGGATCCCCTGGCACCGTGTGAGGTGCTGCCTGTGAGATGTTGGGTCTTCTCTGCTCCCATACACACCAGTGAACACCAAAGGCATTCAGTATCACTCAGGATGAGATCCAGACTATTTTGTTGAGGCTTTTATAGTTGTTATGGTGCCCCATGATGAGATACCATCTGTAATTTGTGGTCAGCAGGGATGCAGGAAGAAAAATGACAAATTAGAAGCGCAAAATGCTTTAAGATGAACGAACTACCTGAGAAAGAATGTGTGTCAGCCTGCAATTTATGAGAATAAAACGTCAGAGCTGACAATCTATTATCAGAGATCAGATGAAGCCTAAAATTTTGGATATAGATTTGAATAGCCCCATAGAGAGGCGGGAGATGGACTGGTAGGCTGATATTCAGGGATTTTGTTTGGCCCCTCTTGAAAAAAAAAAAAAAAAAAAAAGAAGGATTTCTTTCAAACCATGGCTCTTGATTTAGTTTCAGATGTCAATCACTTGGCATCTTCAAAACTGTTTGGGAAAAGTGTTTTGGTTTAGCTGCATCTCAGCATAATAAGCCTTTCAGAAGTGTCTGTTCCGACACAGAATATTATTCCTGTTGTTTCTGTGCTGTCCTGCATCATCTCTATCCACACAGATGAGACCAGAGGAGGGCTCTATGGTACATATGAACTTCATACAACCCTGGAACATCAGTACCCAGTGCAGTTTGTCTCCAGTATTTTTAGGATAATGGAAGGATGGCTGTCTTGGGCCAGATGACAGGTCCACTTAGTCTGACATGTTGTCCCAGAAGCTTCAGGGGGACTGTGAGACCAGTGGTGATGGCCTCCCCAGCATGTCACCACAGCCTGCGCTTCAGGGACTGCTTGTGCCACGGATGCGTCTGTTTTTCATGGCCCTCCATGTCCACGGCCTCCCACAACCACATCTTACCACTTCTTGGGCACAATTATGCTTTTGGCATCCATGGTGGCAATGAGCCCCGCAGGTTAGTCTGCTGCTGTGTGAAAAGTGTTTCCTTCTGCCCGTTGCCAGCCTTCTGCCTGAACACGCCAGCATTTCCTGGTGTGTTTCACTGTACCTGCAAAGCTAGAAGAGTTTGCTGGAAAGGACTGTCAGAAAAGTTTTCTTCTTTCAGTCGTGGTCTCACCAGATGCAATCAGTCAGGTGCAACTAGTTGGCCATTTCATTATTATTTTTTAAAAGAATGTCCCTTCTTTGGGAAGCAAAAGGAAATACTGTTATTGTCTTTTATACATTCTTCCTTGATTAAAAAAGCACCTGTTCACTTCTCACTAAGAAGGGCTGGTTCTAGGCAGCTTTGATTTATGCTACCCATATTCTAACTCTGCATTCCCTGAGCATTCATCTATGACTCAAATATTTGCAAAATAACCAGTATATAGAAGGTGAATTACTGTTTTCTCTTTTAAATATAACGAATGATATATTTGTCTTCGTAACACCAGCTATGTTCCTAATTTTTGTAACAAGTCTCTTTCCTAATATAAATATTCCCAAAGCGAGCAAGATAATTTTAGTGATTTGAGAATGGAATGTATTCCATGAAAGTTAATAATACGGTGCATCACAAAAGTAAGACAAATATAAAGACATACAAACCAGATGATATCATTTTTATTTTTATAGATGAAAATCCTGGGAAAAGCTTCTTTAAATTACCTAAGTGTAAAACCAAATCCTCTGTAATAGAGACAATAATTTATTTCATAATGAAATTTGTCACGTAGGTTATTGTGAGTTATTTAAAAGGATTAGTTTTGTAGATGCAGACTGATAGATCCAGACTGCCTTTCTGCAGGAATTGCACAAGTTTTTCCCAGAAGTGGATCAAAACCACAGTGAAAGTGTGAGCAAAGAGCCAGTCATCTCTCCAGCTCTCTATTTGTGTTTAGCTGTCCATGTTTGTAGTTGCAATCACACACAAGTCATGCAAAGTAGGTGGTCAAATCCATGCGAATTTCTGCTTGGCCAGTATCAGAAGTAATAAATGTGGTAAGGCAGAATAAATATGCAAAATATAGTACTTTAACCTAATAACATGACCACTTGCAAGCCTTAGCATAACACTGAAAATCACTAATGGAGTACTGTGCAGATTTTCATGATACAAGCAGTCAAGAATCATGCATAATGGAACAGTGCAACAGCTAACAGCAGATTCACGCAAGATAATTTAAACTTGTTTGTATGGAAATGAAGAACTGATCTTTGAAGTGGTCCTTAATGAGATTCTGCTTGATCCTCTCTGTATCCGGAGAAAGTCTTCCGTTTTCCTTTTGCATCCGGCTCATGTTGCTGGGGTGCAGAAAAAGGACTTGTTTAAATTATGAATGCCAATTTGCATCTCCATGGTGTTAGGTGAGAACTAAGTGCTGCCAGTGACTTCACATACGCTTGCAAAATTGTTATTTAAAGTTATATATGTTTATAGTCCACTCCTACACTATATGTTTCTCCGTTTAACATTCCTTCTCAGTGTGACGGTCTTGGGGCGGGTCATACCCACAGCTTAATGCAAATGAAGCCAAAGAGTCTGTAATAGAATTTTTATATGGATTTAAAAGACAGGGAAGGTATTAACATCTCACATCTATGTTCTACAACAGAACCAGTAGTAGGAAATTTGGGTTTTCTTTTTCTTATGGACTTTTTCATTACCACTCATATGCACGAGCACTGCAATGAGCTGAAAATAGTTCTGCAGTTTATTATCAAAGCAATAAAACTCTGCTCCAAAAGGACTGGAAGGCAGACGCCGTGCTAGTGCATCCTGGAATATTTTAAACTACCACGGAGCTTCTGAGCAAACTCCCCCATACACCCTCAGAAAATACTGCTGAGTGATCAGCCTTTTCTAAACCTGAGCTCTATCTCTGAAAGCGTCCATCTGGCAAATGAGGCTTTGTTTGTGCTTTTGAAAGGCAGAGGGAAAACATTCAGTTGGTTTTTCCTGTCTGTTTGTTTGTTTGCATAGCTCAGGAGATTAAGGAGGACTTATTTAAAGTTAATGATTATGTTCCCATGAGGGGAAAACACCTTTCTGTGAGCTGCAGGTTCCCTCAGCTATTTTTGTCTTCTGATGGGACATTTCTGCCTTCAAAGCAAGAAACCACAGTAAATATCTTCAGATGATGTTAGGCTCCTAACTTGCTTGCATGCTTATTTTTCAGACTTCAATTTTAAAAGGCAGATAGTTCTCTGTAATGAAACAGGGGAGGAGGAACAGAGTTTATTGTGGTTCATTTGTTGGGGTTCACGTAAGGCCACAACAAACTAATGCGTTTGGGTTAAGTGACTCTATAAAGAGCACGGTGGAAATCTCCCTGCTTTTAACAACTGAATGAACCAGTAGAAAGGACTTGCTCAGGTGCACAGGAATAGCTCCTGCAAAAGTTTCCTGCTGGTGGGTATATTCTTTAGCGAGGGTCACCCTGAAAGGCATCCAGCCTCTCCGACGTGACAGCCAAACGTTTCTCAGCTCTCTCTTCTGACCATGGTTAGGGACTGGTGTGGGGTGAATATACCTCCTATCAGTCAACTTAAAAGAGGTTTTGATGGCTAAACATAGATCTCATTGGAAGAAACTACTAGAAAGAATATTTGGTTTTCAAAGGAAGACATGTTATGAATCCCAGAGCACCTTTGGTTTGTGCCAGGCTCAGCAGGAGCAGCTGGGACCAAGCACCCAGCAGGAGCCTTTCTCTGTGTTCACTGGGCTTTAAATTAGCCCTTCCCTCCTGCGGGTTTCACTTCTGATCTCTCCAACCAGGTCTGTCCTCACTGGTGCTCTCTCATCGGCAGGATGAGCTGCCTTTGCAGCGCTGCTGAGGATTTCTGAAACTCTTCCGTCCCTTGTACAATCAATAGGAATCAGCTTTTGGTGTCACATGTTTGCTTCACGTGGCTGTGTAGTGGGAAGGACACTGTCCCTAGGATTAGTTTAGTACCATTTTCCAAGGTCACAAAAAAACCTTTTTCTAATAATGTTTAACTTTTTTATGTATTTATTTAAATGTAGGCATAAAGAATTCAGTGCTACCGTTTTTTGCAAGACCAAATTTTTAAAAATCATCCAAAATTTTTTTTTTCTTCTTATACACATTCTAAATATTTAATTCTATTATCTTCACAAGATCAATTAAAGCAGTAGAAATTGTTAAGTCAGTTTAATTAAGTTCTGGTTGTTTTCTCTTGTTCCTTTATTCTACCGTTTTCTAACATCGATAGCGCTTCAGAAAGTTATGCTTTTGATGAGCTCCTTTTTTGGGAAGTTCTTTCTGGACCCATCACCTTTTCAGGCAGCAGACACAGAGGAGCAGGATCCCTTCTGGACCAGCCATGCTCAGCCATCACCAAGCGACTGGTGCTGAGCAACCGTGGCAGAGGGTTCAGGGCTTTCAGCCCTTTGGTGGAAACACACAGCACCTTCTCGAGCAGTTTAATGAGCTTCCAGCTCATACAGAGATGGGCAGAAATATTAGAGGACTGAGATGAAACTTTAGTTTATTTGCACACACAGTCTTTGCAATAAATGTCACATATGTTTTCTTTGGTTTTACTGAAGCCCATTAGGATCTGTTCTGCTTTGCTATGTACAGAATTTACACACACAGCTATTATTATTGCCTAAGGGGCTCCTTATAAGTTTTATACCATCCATATAGATTTGACAACTTGCTGCATCTGATTAGTTACTGTGTTTACTCAATGCCCTGAGCATTGAATGGATACCCAGGGCGGGCCCAGGCCTCAGAGAGAGATTCAGTGGCAGGTTTGGCTTTTGCCTTCTGTCCTGAATTAAATCACTGCTCAGCCACTGCGCTCCCCAGCCACTCCTGGTAAGAAATGACGGCTGCACAGCCCAGCCTCTCCCGTGCTTCTTCACCAGCAGTGCCTCCAGCCCTGTTTTTAAAAGAAATCCATGTCAAAAAACTTTCCCTTTGTCATATACCCACAGGTAAATTAATGGTGTGTTCAGCTGAAATAATTATCCATTAATTTCTCTTCTGGATCACTATCTAAGCATGAGGACTAGAGAGAAAATTGAGGTGTCTGGTCTCCTATTTTCTCATGTAGAAGACTTTCATTGTCTCATTAAGGCTAGTAGGTGTTAATGGTAGGTGTTAATATGTAAATCTGCTCATAGAAACAATGAGGAACAGTCTGTATTTCAACATGTTGGCCATGTAATTACAGACTGATTACATGCTTACACATGTGCCATTTCTAGTGGGACAAATGAGAGATGAGGAGGCTGGTAAGGTCACACATCTACTCCAGAGGTGTCAAAGCCCGTTCTGTGGAAAGGGCCAAATTACGTTCTTAATTATGATCCAGGGACTTGCACTACAGCATTAGGGTCATGCACTACCCTTGATCCACAGCGATCTCCTGCCGAGGACCCTGGGAGGTTTGCATAAAGATCAATGCTAGAGCAAGACTCTTAAGAAATAAAGGAGTTCCCCATTAATAAAGGCTCCCAGTGCATTTGACATCACTCAGTGGGGAGAAAAGACATTATATATAGCATGCTTTAGACTACAGCTAGTCTTGCCTTGTTTGCATATATTCTGGCACCAATTGGACACACGCAAAGAGAGTTACTGCAAGTGCCAGGTTTTCTAGAAAGTCTTCAAAGCTCCTTGTTGTAAGCAAATCCCCATGGGTGATGCTCTTGCCATTGTGGTTACTACTTTCTTTATTTTCTTACTGGGCAAACCCTGATTTTTGGACAACGCTGTTTCTCCATTATCCAAAATCCCTTCCAAGCTCCTTAAGCTTTCTCCCCTCTACTGAAGCACCCAAAATAATTCTCTGTACCTGAAAACATAGGACTGTTTTATTCAGTGATTTTTAGGATGAGTTTGAAATAACCTTTTGAATAAAGCTTGCCCAGAAAGGCCTTATAAAATTGAGTCTGAAAAAATTGGGGGTCGCCCCTGTATTGTAAATGCTCCAACGAGGGAGATGTAACGAAATCTGTCGGAGTGAGCAGGCACTGATTGGAGCTTATGTCTGTGTTAGCTGAGCAGTCAGATCGCTCATGACAAGAAGCCGTGGAGAGCTGATGTTGCATGAACTTTTTGTTTGGTTTCCAACCGAGAGTGCTGCTGTGCACTCCCCGGTGTGTGTGTGTGTGTGTCATGGGGGGAGGGAGGGTGTGTGCCCACGTGTGTGCTGCAGAGACGGTCACTAGCTCACTCCTACCAAATTAGCCCGCGAGAAACAGTTGGGGTAATTTAGGACTTGCACTGCCTGATCATTGGTACAGTTACAACAAAACATTTTAATATGAGCAGTCACTGAATGTTTACTGTATCATATTGCTGGGAGCTGAATGTGTGCCAAATGCTATAACAGAAGGGAACATATGAACTCCAGAATGATGACACTAATAAGGAAATTACAAAAGGCCCAACAAATGGCATTTGTGTTAAATCAATAATGCTCTGTTTGTTTTTTTTTTTATTCTAATCTTTCTTCTAAAAAAAAAAAAATTATCTTTCCAAACAGTTGGCAATTCCCATTCTTGTTCTTCTTCCTGAACATAATTAAAAACATGTTGTGGCGTCTACTTAAGACATCAACTTTCCCAAGCCTGTCTTGTCCACTGCGTTTTAAACAAAGACACTTGTTTTGGCATTGTGCCCTTAATTAATCATTTGAGGCTTTATTGCTGTACAAAAAATGTCTTTGTTTAATGATTCATCACAAGCCCAATTTCTACAGAACTTAATCAACTACAGAACTAACTTTCTAATCAGCTTAAAGTAGAAGGAAAAAAAAAAAGAGAACAAGATTGCTTTTGGTACATTGTTTTTTAAGCATTTGTTCAAGGCACATTACTATTCTGGGCTATTTATGATTTAAAACTACAAAGATCAGATTGGTCTGTTAACTCGGGATTTCAGGAGAAGGAAACCTGTTACTTATTGGAATGCATTATCCTGGAAGTCCTCACCTGTGTCACTGGCCACCACTTTCTGTGCAGCGCAACTGACTGGCACTAGGCAGGCTTCTTGGGAAAAGGGACTCCAGACTTACAACACCAGGTTTGGTATGACAGGAAAACAACAATGAACATGGTGGGGTTTATGAAGTGCAGAGATTATTTTTCACCATGTTTGCTTTTTCCTGTCTCTTTTAAATTTTTTTTCTACGATAATGTAACATTCTTCCATTTCACTTTCACTGGAAATCTCCTACGGGTACTATCAAACTTTTGTTCTAGTGGTAGATTTTTAGAGTAAATGAGTTTCCCATAGGACAATATAGGAGAGTCTTAAATTTGCTGTGATCTACCCTTTGGTTTGGAATAAAACCTTCAACACGGAGGAGTTCGTGTCCCTAAATGACACAAAAGAACAGTTGTGCTTTAGTGACCGTTGGCCGGACCTAGCCCTTGCAGCACCAGAAGCTATGCAAACACATTGCAGGATACACTCCCTGCTCTGGTAGGGATTACACAGATAAAACACACACAGATTGCTAGATGATAGTCTTTGGCTCGTTGTGCAATTCATCACATACAGCTGAGGTGCAAGTTAAATGACTGACATCTGACAGACACAGATATGATAGCTCAATTATTCCAGACGCGGGAGCAAAAGCTCCTCTGAATTTTACTTGAAGTTGTCAGAATTGCACCAAAATACCCCCAAGACCATCTCTTTTTCAAAACTAAGTTTTTATTTATGATAATGTAAAAATTCCTAATTCTCTGAGCAACTGTACACAGCTTGCACAATGTCAAAACATGCCTACATTGAGTAAATATATTATTACGCTATGTTAATGTGTGTTATGTAACGGTCATCTATATTAATATATTCTTCATGTAAGATAATAGTATTCATTTACTTGAGTTTATAGATTATGCTATTATCTACATTTTGATTTTTACTGCAGAATTTCATTTTTTCAGATCAGATAAGAAAGTATTTGATTTACTAAGCAATCCCATAATCCCTGCATTGTCATGAGTTGTGCCAGTCCTTATTACCCCTCTCAGACGATTGTGGGGTTTGGGCTGAAAACATCAAAGGAGGTTTCTGTGCCCATCGTCACTTGTATATCCAGAAGGTGTTAATATCACAAATCAGCTCTGCAGGGTCCCTGGCATAGGCTGCCAAAGCAAGACAACTAAACAGACAATAAGGCAAGAACGTTTTGCTTTGTGATCATCTCTTTGAGTCTAAAAGACCCGGGCCCCAGCACTTCACTGGTGGCACCCATGGGAGCACTGCTCTCACCCAGGGGAGAACTGAGCCTCTCTCCCAGTAGCATCCACTATGATGAGCCATCATTTCAAAGCTAAAAGCTACTTGTTTGCATTTATTGCTGTTGATGGTGGTATAAGGTGACACAAGGTATGTGTGGTGTGCAGGGTTCCCAGCTCAGCTTCACAGCCACAAGAGTTTGCGGCGTGGACCCACCAGAGCTCATCTCTGCCCAGGCAGCATCAGCAGCAGGACGGGGTCTGAGCCCCACCGTAAATGAGCTCCTGCAATCCTGACTGTGCCAAAATCTCATTTACCTTTGCAACCCTTCCTTAGGTTTCTGGCTGAGGACAATGAGCAGCCAAAGCTTTATTGCTCCTGTCCTGCACTGAGCCTGGCAGCGCTGGTGCCGGCAGCAGGGGCTCCGTGGGATGGCAGCTCATGCAGGCAAGGGGGCACGGCAATTGTCTATTGTCTCTCCTCCCAGGAAGCATACTTAAAAGCACAGGACATGTCCTCTGGCCTGATCACCAGGGTTACTTTTCTTTGCTACTGGGCAGCTGCAAAAACGAAGCCCAGCTGTGAAAAATAAGAGTCTCTTCTCTATTTGGCAAGGTCTCTTTGGAGTTGGAGTGTGTGCGCGCGTCTGTGTCTAGGCAGGATGAAAGCAGACTTGATTAGCAGTTTAGTCAGAACGTGTGTTTGCCACCAATTATATTCTTATATATTCACAAGTGCCAAATACCTGGTTAAAATCAGGCTGTCACTCTCCAGCCCTGATGTTAAGACAGACAGACATACACACACACACACACACACACTTGCTTTCAGCCCAGCAGCACCCTCCGAGCAAAGAGGCAGGAGCAAAGCCCCGGAGCCACTGGTTCCCAGTGATGTGCTCTGGTCATTTGGCAATGCCCAGCTTTCCCTAATGCATCTGAAACAGTTCTGTGTGCAAAAGTCGCTTTTTGTAATTGCAAGGAGAGGAACCGAGCCACAAAGTGATGGATTCTGATTTTTTTCTTCCCATTAGGATGATTTAGAATTGTACAATAAGCATCACTGCATGGCTGCTAGATAATGCATGTTATTAATTTGGCACATACTAATGCTCTATTTATGTAATATTTCATACACTTTGCAGAGCTTCATATTCAGAGGGCAACTGTAGAAATATTCAGATCTGCTCTTACCATTTCATTTTTTCCTGAGCAAAAGAGCACTAGCTCAACAAACTTTTGAATCATGCAGAATGGGTTTCCTCGTGTCCTCTCCACAATCAGCCCTTCAGCCAGTCAGCTGGCCCCTAATAGTATGGGAACAGTTAATAATTAAATCTTAATTCTTTGAAGCTAAACAAATGAGGACAAGTGATATAATTAAAGTAGAAAGGTGCCTGACTTATCATCCTCCTTAGAACTTGCAAAGTGGCCTGTATAGGTCTCTTTTTAGTGCTGAAGTTTTTAGTTTTAGCCACTCAGTCTTGCAGAAGGAGCATCTACTCCTCTGTTTATCAGGGCCCAGGCACGTTCTCCACCTGATGGAAATATCTGGTAACGAGCCAGAAGGAGCCACAGTATTAACTTCTGGAAGAAGTATCAGGGGTTGAGGACTTGCAAGTCTGAACCTTATTATGAAAAAATCCAGCATGTAAAGAGAGGGAAGAGTGGGACTCCTACAAGGAAGAAGCTGTGAAATTGAAGCAGGTAAGAAAAAAAATGGCATTTGTCTGAGAGTAAAACTACAGAAAAAAGAGTGACCACTTAGGTGAAGTTCGTTTGGGAAACAGCTGAACCTTGGTTTCTACCTCCACGAGTGTTTGTGTAATTTACCTGCAGTAGTACTCAGAAGATCAGTGATGGTTAGATCCAGTAGATTATTCAGAAGCCCGAGCCCCAAGGATAGCAATGTAAAATGTGTATCAAATGATAAATGAAAGCTTTGGGTGATTAGCTGGTATTTGAGCTCCTTCTTGCCCTCCTACATTCACTGCTTACCCCAGATATCAGTACATCTGCTTTGTGCAGTCTCTCTACTATGCCCGTGTTGATGCAAAGTAGAAAAGGTTGTTGCTAAGTGACATGACAACTGCAAAGTGCTTTTCAATTTCTTTTTCTGTTTTCTACTCCCACCTTCTGCATGCATCCTGTATGGAGAGTTTGCTGCTGGAGCATCCCTGTCTATCAGTGAATGCTGTGTGACAGGGCTCCAGGTCACATTTCTTACAAAAGTGGCAGAGATGCTCCTGTTGCTGCCCCAATACTTCTTTCAGTTGGAAATTCGGGATTGCCCAACGATGATTTCCATTTTTCTTTGCTCATGTGTAAATCTGGGTGATTCGGTGTCCAGTCTGAATTGGGTTTGGTGGCATTTTCCCCAGTTCCTGCACTTTTCATACATAGCAAATCTATCAGCCCAAATGGGACACGGGAGATTCAGCTTCTGATCTCTGTAACTCAGCCCTGCAAACAAAACCTAGGACAAAGTTTTGACAGAGATGCTCTTGCTGCTTTATCTGCTCTGTAGCTAAGTGTCACGGACTGTGAAGCACCAGGTTCTGTTGTAGTGGAAGATTTCTGTTTAGAATACCCTGCTGGAAGTCTAAGTCTCAATTGCTGAAACCTTCCTCAAGTTATTTCATCTATTAGCTCCATGTAGGAAAGTAGTTTAATAAAAAAAATAACCACGCAAACTTCAAACGACTAGATTCTTTGAACTTTACCTCTTGCAGCAATCTTTTATACTACTTACATCTCCCTGCATGGAGCTTCATTGGCCAAACCATATCCTTTTGTTTTGTGCCAATACAGTGACTCTAACGCTCGATGGGCTCCATCAGGACCTACCACGTTGAACCACAGCTTACCAGAGCAAACCACAATAACATGATAACAGTAAATAGCATTACAAAGCCTGTGCATCTGGCTGTCCTGGGTCCTTCTCTAATCCATACATAGGTTAAGCCATGACTTCTTAGCATGCAGAATTTGTGAGTGAAAGACTGGCATTATGCCTGGGCTATCTGTTCTCTACCACATTAAAAAGGTCATAAAAGGATAGTCGGTTAAAAAAATCCTGGTACTGAAGAGAGCCTTTGCACTGAAATAAATTCCAAGCAAGATTTTTTTTTTTTTTTAAGTCTAGGAGAGGGGAGCTGCTAGAAAAAAATGTGAGCTCAACTATTAGCTTTCCACTTGTAAAACTTCATATATCACTAAATATATTGCCCGTAGAGGACAGAAGCTGTTAAGACGGAAAAGAATTTTGAAGATGGATGAATGACAAAGACAAATGAAGATTTTTATTTTAGCAGAAGTTTCCAAGTGCTGTCTCTGGGTTGGGAGGGTACTGTTAATAAAGTACACTTGACATATAACTGTTCAAGTTCCTGAGAAACAGCTTTGCTTTAAAGTTCGGTAGAGGATCAAAAAGAGTGAATTCTCTGTTTTTCTCTATGAAAAAGAAAAAGAAAGCCCTGAAAAAGGATAGGTTTTTTTGGGAAACGGCATCTATGCCTTTTGTCTTTTCTTCTCTTTGTGGTCCAGAGACAGTGCGTTGACTGACTTCTTCAGAAAGGAGATCAGTGAAATTGTCAGTTGATTACTTCTCCTTGATTAGCATTTATAAGAGCCCTGTGATACATTATTTGCATTCCTATTTAGCCGTGATTTTTGTGGGGCAGCAATGATTAAACTTGTCACAGGGCCTGATTGACAGGGTCAGATCTTCACTTTCTACTCTTTTGAAATTAAAAACAAATGTGTCAGCTCCCTTCATGGGCCGCAGCGCTGTGAAGCTTGCTTGCCTTGTCATCGCAGATAGGTCAGGAATGTTTTAATTTTAGGGATGGATTCTGCTTGTCAAGCAGAGTGTGATGGCGTGTAGTTCTGGAGATGAGATGTGAAGGGTGTAAAACAAAGAATGGAAAGAACAAAGACAAAGACACTCACATTATTAGACAGATTTAATTAGTCTGAATGGATATTATGCTAGATGAAGCAGTGAGCTGTGAAATTAACCCTTGATTACGGATTGGCGGATCATGCTCATAAAGAGAATCAAACCTTGGTGAATGGGAAAGAGGTGCTGTCCTATCCTCACAGCCTTCATCCCCACGACCCCTTCCCGAGTCCAAGAAGAGGTGAAAATCTTTGAAGGAGAAGCTGTTGGTGGTGGCGTTGGGGAAGTTAGGGCAGTCTCTCCCTTTTTCCTCACGTCTGAAGCTAGCCCATCCAGAGAGCTGCAACCAGGCAGGTTACACGGGGGCAGATTTTTGCATGAAGGGTGGTGAGTAATGACTCCCACCCAGTGCAGCCCATTCCCTGCAGGCAAAGGGGTACATGGGCAGCACAGACCCTGAGACCCCTTTACAGAATTATTCTCACATTGTTCCTGCCTTCCTTCCCACCACTACCAAGTCGGTTGGATATTTCTGCTTGAAAAACATATTTTGTAAGGATAAGCTGTGAGTTAATACAATATTACTCACCCCTAAGTGAGGGTTTAAGCTTTAGAAAGGCCGGTCTATGCAGTCTCTAATTCACAAGTGCCATGATGTCCCAAAGGCTGAGATGGGGGGGAGATTAGGGTAATGACAACCGAGAGGGTGCTGTGCTTTGCTGCATCCGATGCTGTTCAGAAGAGGCACTTCAGCCCTTTGTGTGCTTCTCATCAGCATTCCCCAAAGCACCATATTGAGAACTACTCCTTCTAATTAGCACTACTGCAACGGAAGAAAACAAATAGAAAATACAGTGTTACTCTCTTGTTAGTTCCTTGTCATTTCTTCCGAGTTGTTCAACTAATGGAGTAATCAGCCTTTATGTTAAAAAAAGAGGGGGGGGAAGCCAAAGGGCATTAGGTACTCTAATCTCCCAAAAGGTGTGAGGCCCCTGCTTCCCTCTGGCACTTTTGAAAGTCTTGCTTTCTATGCAAATTTGCATGCTGGAGACTGTCAGATTAAAAAGGAGTGAGACATGAAAACAAGTTGGGTGAGAGACTGCCTAGAAATGGTGGCTGATAACTTGCTGAACGGCAGTCTTACCTCCATAGTCATGTTGAGCCTCTACAGGTACATTGCTGTATGGTGTTACTTCTCATACCATTTTTTTTTTTAAAACATAATATCAAGAATTCTCATTTTTACTTAATATAGAGTAGCATTTAAGTGGTTTCTGTATGTGGAGTGAAAAGAACCCTTCAATGAAAGACCTACAGGAGATTAATGAAAGTCATTATCTTTATATGATAGCAGAGAGTTACTATCCACAGAAAGAAAGGAATTTCTGCCTGCACATCTTCTCTTCCCTGGTTTCCCCTTCTCTTTTTGTACACTGAAAGAGAAGAGGCAGCATAAGACGGTGCTGAAGGAATAGGACATGACATGAATCCCATTGCTAAGTCTACTACTGAATTTCTGTTGGTGTTAGAACAAGTCACTTTGCCATTCTCCAGATGAAAACGATTATTTAAGGACAAAAGACTAGTACTTATCATTAAACCTGAAGACACAGACTAGTTCTTAGGCAGAAAAGCCTTGTCATTGAACTGGTGTTTATGTGAGCAGTCACACATTAGTGTTACTGCTTTCAGGGGCCTCTCATCAAAGTCTTTATTATTACAAACCTATTGAGCCATATCCTCAGTTGCTGTGAATCAACATAACTCTCCTGAAATTAATGATGCTACACAGTTTTACACCAGCTGAGAATCCGGCTCTTCCTTTCTAGCTGTTTATGTATTATTCAGCTAAATTATTCCAGCATAAGCCATACAAAACACTGTGCTCTCCTGAGAAGGATCTGCTTTTCCAGACCCAACATTGGCCCCTTGGGTCTGGTCTGGAAGGCCAAGTGGGTGATAGAATAATTTAATTAAATAGTTTTAATTTAATTATTTGAACCTATAGTTTCTTGCAATCTCTGCTGCTTTCAGCATGAGGCAGTGCTTTGGTTACCTGTTGAAGGGCAGGGCTCTGCCAGCAGATGTGGTGGTGAAGGCACGGGGGTCAGACAGGTCCCAGCAGGGCTCTACTGGAGAGACTGTTGGCCTGATTCATTAAAAGAGAACAAAGCATATGAAACCAGTGAAAAATTCAATTGTTAATAAAAGGGAAATCTCTGTATCTCTTGTCTGTATTTATCAGAAAAGGAGATGCAGGTTTTTTTGATTTCTTTGTTTTGCCACTTGCTATGGTTGACTCTCTGGGCACTGAGTTTTGTAGCTTGTAAAACCTTAGCAGGGCTGATTTTGTCACTGTGGTGCTCCTCCTGTTCACTTTGCAGAGAAAGAGCCTTCAAGTAGTGCATTCAGCTTCAATAGGAAACATCAGCAGACAAAAGGTATCCAAAGGAGAGGTTTGGACAGAACCATTCAGTGCAGAAAATGTTGAGTAAATGCTCAAGACAGCCCTATAGCATTGCATACCATCCTCCAGCGAGGAACAATAAGCACTTGCATATGGAATACAATGCACATTTAGTTGGATGTTCAGTGTTATATTACCATCCTGCTGTTCACACATATCGCTGAAGAATTGGCGCGAGTAGCGCTGGCCCCATTTGTGGGGGCATTTCGGCCTCTCCAAAAGACCTCTGTAAAGAGAGTAATTCTGGTTAAATCAGGGAATTGACACCGGTGTAAAACAGGTGAGAGCAGAGCAGACTCACGCTCTTCGCCCGACGTGGCAGCTCGAAATCCTTGCGTTTCTGCCTACCAGATACAGTGTGTGTTTTCTAATTATATACCCAAGATGCTCACTCACCTGAGGTTCAAGATTGCAGCACCGTTTCTCATCACTCACTTAATTCAAAGAGCGAGAGCAGTTATGTGCCCCCCACCCTTCCTTTATTTTTCAAACTGAATTGTTTCAGTGGTAGCTTGGTGTGTCAGCTTGTAAGTCTATAAAACAGTTTTCTACCAGCTGGAAATCCAACATGCTACATGAATACATAACAGTGCCGAACCAAGAAGGTTTGTAATTCAGTAATTAGCTGTAATTAATGAACACAAAGTGAAGACTCATTTACAGTTTAAATTATCACATTAGCTCCTGTCACCCTCTATGTACACAAAACAGCAGGAATTCAATTATTTTTATTCTTCAAAGCTAATTTAAAATTTAAGGAATGCCATTACATGAAATAATAGGTAGGAAATGTAATAGAAATCGCTGAGAACAGTTGGCCATCCTTAGAAAGGGAGGAAAAAAATGCTATCAGTGATGATTTGGAAATGTTGTTTCATCTGTGAACAGATGAAGGATTGAAATCTACGCTCTTTTCAGTGTATTTAAAAAGAAAACGAGTTTGGTGGTTGCTAAGTCTTTGTGCAGGAAGAGCCATTGTGCATAATTGTAAAAGCAGTTGATACTGATAATGCTGTTGATAGTAACATGATGACAGCATGGAAATGCTCACACCATTATCTTTAATGGGGCTGAGTCAATTGCAACAGCATCGAGCCCCTGTAATATTCACCAATCTTAGTTGTGAAACTTCAGCCTAGCAGGCCTTAAGTAATTGTCACTTTGCAATCTGCCTGTAGTTTGTGTGTGTATGTACATCTATGTAAAATACTTTCATTGTGCTTTTAAACCCACCATGATGCTTCTCTCTGCAGCTGCCACTGATTTATATTTTTTTTCTCAAACAGTTCAATAGCAAGAGAATTCCAAACCCATCTGATGCTGCCTCTATAGCTCCCACATCTCAGCATTACAGCCCTTATTTTTTTTTGTTCTTTATTTCTTATTCTCTTGCCTTTTCATTTTAAATAGGCCACTGGAAGCCAGGCTGTCTAATTTTTCATAGGTGATCAACTGCTGAGTTGTGGGTTTACGTAGACAGAGGGAAGGTAGCGATAAGCCAAAGAGAGAGGATTCTATTAGGGAAATGCAGCAGTAATTAATGAATCCTGCCAGTAATTGGGAAGGTGTAAGCCTCTGTAATATCGTAATGATAGTCATCCGTTCTGTGCATCCCCCATCACTCCGAACGATCCCTCATCGTCTCTGTGATCTCAGACACTTAGCCATGCAAATCTTCCTGACAGGACTCTATGTCTTTGTCTCCCTAATTGGACAGTATAGAGTTGTTTATGGATATTGCAGACATTTAGACCTCAGTTGGAGGTTGTTCAAAAATCGTTAGCAAAGTTGCCTTAACAGCATTGTCAAATATTTATTCCCCTGTTTCAATATCTGTTTTTAACCCAGGCATGGTTTGCAATGGAATTAACATTTTGGAGATACACCGTCTCCTTACAGGATCCATTTGAGAGTGTTATTAAGCCATTTTCCTATAGAAAAAGAGAAAAACAACCAAAAAAAATCTACCATAGGTCCTCATTTCTCAAGGATAAAACAGGATATTACAGGGCAAATGTGCTGCTTTTTAATACCATGTCCATGGGGAAATATTAAGAATGCTGACAAAGGCAGTTCCACTTACAAAAATTACAGGAAGCTTATGGGGCAAAAATTCCAGTTTAGTGTAAGCCAAAATAAATGGAGAATAATCCCATTCACTATACCACTTCAAGTGAGAGCAGATTAAGAGTCTGTATCGTATATATTAGAAAAACTATGTCTTTTTCCTTGGTCAAGACTTGGGGGGTTTAATTCTTGCATATAATCATCTCTTGGTAGTAGGTGAAAAGTAAGGTATAATAAATGCATCTAATATTGTACTTTACCAGAACAGATCTTTTTCTCTTAGAAACTTGGTATTTGGGGGATTTTGCATTTTTGTGCATAATACACTTATTATATATGGTTTGGGGGATTTTCTGAGCACAAGAGAAAGCCTTGCAGAGACCTAGACCGTGAACACAAGAAGCAAAATTGAGTTTAAGAGAGAGGGTGCTGGAGATCAAAGGCATCAGCCGGTGCAGCCACAAATACTCACCATTTGGAGTTCAGGGAGAGAGATCAGATGGATCAGGCCACTGAATTTCCAGTCCCTTGGTCATATGCCATTTTACTCAGACAAGTTGTCCCACAAATCAAGGCGTTTATTTGCCTCGGTAGAAGACGATCAAGTCTCTCTTTTTCTGTAATTACTAAACTAAGCTCCTAATCTTGTAAACAGTTAACTACATACTTCTTCCACTGCCAGCTTCTTTCACCAGGCTACTTATTCTAGCAAAGGTAAAAATTTCACATTTTCTCATTTTGATTTAAAAAAAATCAATATTCTAGTGGAATAAAGCCAGAAATAAATATATGCAAGAATTTTTCTAAAATAATAATTTGGCTTTTTTTAAACCTGACTCTATTTCCTTTACACAAATGTAGGGTGTGAAAAATTCTGTTCATGGGAATGTTTCTAGGAAGAATTTCTGAAGGTATTATTTTGCGCCTGTCTGGCAACTATCTTGAAAGCTGTTTGTAGTTTTGGATATTATTCAGCCAGGGAGCACTAGAAATGACACGTTATATAGTTGATTAATATAGTAAATAGCAAATTACTGAAGGGGGAATAATCAAAGCCATAGTTGCAGCAAATATTTACCTTATCTGATTTCTCTCGGGTTATCCCACAGTTTTAGGTACCTTCCACAATCAAACCCAAAAGGTAAAGAAAACAAATTAAAGTAAAACTATTTGTAACACAAGGGAAGAAATAGATATTTTTTTTTTTTTGGTGAAAATTTTCTGCGTATGTGTTGCAATGCTTTTTTCAGTTAGTAGGTCTTTTTATAATAAACTTACTGTTCCCCTAAAGCACTACTGATGTCCTTTGGAAAACCCACGAGATTTTAATCCCTCTCCCTAAGTTACTGATGGAAAAAGTTGTGAACTACAACACATACACACACAAAAATCCATCTCTTGAAGGTCAGAGGAGGCAGTGAACTGCCTGGATTTATGGCCAAATACATCCACAGCACCTGTCCCGTGCAAGCTCACATTTTGCCATCCCTGAGGCTGTTGCAGGGACAGAGGCCGAAGGAAGGATGTCCCCTCTCTCGGATATCCCTCACACTGGACAGGAAGCCTTGTTCCCTACAGCCTGTGATGGACTCGGGGTCTAAGGAGCAGGGTGACACGGAGCAGCCCAGGTTGACCCCAGACACAGCTGGTTCAGCCTCTCCCTTGTCTCCAGGCTGATGCCACCAGTTTTCCAACCGCTCCAGGGAGAGACAGAACTGCAGGATGGGATCAAGCTCTTTTCCCTGCAGTAGACAAAGCAAATTGGCACTGCACGTGCCTGCTAGAACTTTCTTCTCCAGAAAATGAATGTATTGACATTTAGGTTTTTTTTTTTATATACGTACATACATATATATATTTAAAATCCCAGCTTTAGAAACTTATGTTGGTGCCGCAGTCTGTGACACTGAATACAAGCTGCTGTGCAAAGCAATTGCCAAATGTTTACATAAACACATAAATAAGACAAATAAATTTATTTTCATTATTCATATTTTCTGCTCTTTCTTTTCCTTTTTATTTATGCTTTAAACAGCAGTTACTGTGAATATTACGATAGGAAAAAAATGCTCGCAGTGGACAGAAAGATGATCAAAAAGCTGTGATATAGAGCAATTCATGTTTCTTCTTTACAATCACTAACGAATCTTAACTTGAACCATGTTATGTTCCCATGTGAGTGATAAGCAATGATTTATTATGAAGTGTCACGAAATCGGAATGCCATACAGTGAGACATGAGCTAGTGGAAAATGTGTTCCCTGTTTCCCAGCCTCATTACTCAAAGATGCAGTGTCCCCTTCTCCGAGTCTAATTTACCTGGCTTTTCGAGTCACTCTGATATCAAAGGGAACAGCACCAGGAGTGAAATACCTGATCCGGGCTGTGCCATTCACCTATCAGCACCACTAAATGCATTGCAAGGGCCAGGCAAAAGGGCCTGCCTGGAAATTCAAAGCTGTTGCTGTGTCAAACATTTGCAACCCTAATGATGCTACCCCCAAAAGCAATTGCTCAGGATTATGGCATCTGTTGCCTCATCAGTACTGTCAGCACATGGAGAGGAAATAAAACAGGCATCGTGGAGGAGACAAACAGAAGTTTTCTTTATACGTGAGAGTTTTTTCTACTCTCTAATGATTCCCTTCTCCCCATGATCCTAATTCAAGTAACTGGCATGTGATATATTTTGTAGATAAATCAGCAGCAGAAGAGCATGTGAGGTTCTGGCACCACAGAGTAGGTGATTTACTTGTAGCTCTCACTGAGCTGGTTTGGTTTTTAAGGTGGGAATTTGTGTTTTAAGTGTTTTAAGAAAGAAGAAGCCAGCATATTGCACACTGGTTCACATAAGCAGCCCTCCTCTCCTACTGATTAATGCTTTCTTCAAACAGGCATAGAATGGGATTTTAAGCGTTTTTTCTGGATGCTTTTTTAAAGGCCCTAATCCTGGAAGCACTTGAGCTCAGGCAAATCTCAGGTGGAAATAGGTGCATCTGCCTAAGTAAAGGGAAGAGCCGAGTGTAATTCTGTTCTGCAGCCGGAGACACAGAAGCATGAGACTTCCAGGGGAAATGTGGCTGGGATGGTCTGGGCACATTGCAGAGCAATTGGAAGGATGTGCCGACACCTGGAATGATAAACTTTATTTTTTCTGGAAAGGCAAATCCTTTACCCATTAAAAAAACATCAACAACAAATCTTTTTATCCAAAACCATAGATTTAATCACACTAAGTTTGTTAAACATTTACCACCAGCAGCAATTTCTGTTTCAAAACATGATCCCGTTCTACAACGACAAAATGTGATAGAAGAGCAAAAAGTTAAACTGAAGAGAATATACTTGAGAACAAATTTATACCCTGCAAATTCCTTCCCATAAAAAAAAAATATATTATATCTAGGCATGTTACAACTAGTTCAGTCTGTCTTAAGGCAATAGTAGCTGTTGTTTTTCTTGCAGAAAATGTGGAAATCATCAGAAGAAAATTAACCAGAGCTCATCCTTGTCTGAAAGGCTGAGAGACTCACAAATTTCAAAAATCTTTTTTCTATAGAAATGCTTTATACAGGATCTTTGTGAAGTACAATCCAGAGAGTAGTTGTCTCACAGCACTGACAATGTCTGCTGTTCCAGAGGAGACGGTGTGTGATGTACCATCCTGAAATATTGTCAGCAAGCCTGGAGATATGAAGGCACTTTCATAGCAAGGCAGGGATGAAAGGAAAGAGGTTTGAGTTTGCTTTTTTGTTTTGCTTTGTTTCTTAGTCCTAATAAAATGTACCATTGTGCTCTTAACTTCGCCCCTCCCATTATGTTCAGCGGAGAAAGGGAACAAAATTCTCCTGCAGAAGAGTTACCATGTTCAGGAGGGAAGGAAGAGGCAGAAATTCCTTCCTGGAGGGGGTCACTTTAGCCACTGACAAGTTGTGTGTAGTATCAAAATAACTCTGAATGAAGAGACAGGATCAGCATCTCCCCACTCTCAGGTATTCTTTACAGTCTCACCATAAATCTAGATATTTTAATGGCACAGCTCAATAGGTGGGGATGGGAGAAAACCCACCCACAATAGTCTCTAGTTTGATGACTAAGAAATTATCTTCAGATTTGAAAAAAATGTGGAGTTCAATCTAACCAGGAATTACTTCTACAAGGGAAACAAGAAGGCAACTGAGGAAATATGCAACAGTTGAGTAAACACTTGTCAATGACAATTTGGCCTTTTTAAGCACCTAAATTAGTTGGGGAAATGCCACTTTGAGTGACCCAACAGTATGTCCTGACATCCATCCATGTAAATCTGGGACTTGAACCCACCACCAGTGTCCAGAAAGTTGAACCTTAATTGCTTTGTCTTATCTACTCTAAATTCACTTTTTTCAAGGTGTGTTACAAAAGCTATTTCTCTTCTGGGATCTATACAGGTGGCATTTTAAAATGTAGCAAGCACCCAACTCTTCAGAACCTGCTTGTCACAGAAAATGACACAGTTTGCATGTGACCTGTAATGACAGTTGCTAGTTGAAAAGAAACCAGAAATTCAGCTATATCTTCCACACTTTGGTTGCAGCTGCCATCAACTAAATCTCTCTCCAAGGGCAGATGGTGCCCTGTACAATGAACAATTTAATCTTTAGCAAATAGAGAAACTTTGCCAAAAAAATACACTTTTTTTTTTTTCTCCAAGAATAGGCTGTCAATAACATGTGCTCTCAAATACATTGTGATTTGATGACTATACTTTATTTATAGGGAAAAAAAAATGCTTTCTCATTTATTTTTTTTCTTTACAAGCCTCTGTCCATTCCAGCTACCCCTCTACTGGGCTTTGGTTGTGTGCATAAGAGATTAGGAGGGACCAGTCAAATGTCAGGATGTTTCTTTGTGCTGGTTAGATATCATGTGTGCTCCTCTTTCTTACTGAACATGTGTGTAGCCCGTGTCACCTTGAGGCCCCAAGATGAGATCAGGGGTGAAACCTTGGCCTTTCTCAACACAGATGGGACAAATCCCACCAGTCCAGGATTTCATCACATCTCTCTGCAGAGACGGGGAGATGCAGCCCCCAATTTTTCATCTGATTCCATCTATCAGTTAAACAGCTGAGGCATGCGGGGAGGTGAGATGATTTGCCTAAAGCTATACACACCAGATCTCTGGGGGTGGGAAACGGGTATTAACACCCACCCTGCTCTCTTCTCATCCTCTCCGGGCTGCCTCCAAAGGAAGCAGCTCCTGGCAGCAATGCTGGGTACCCCTCCTGCTCCCTCCCTACATCTTCATCACTGCCTTAGCTGGGCAACAAAGGCCTGGATTTATTCTTTGTAAGAAGAATAAATTCTTCTTGGTGCTTTTCCTCAGGTGAAATAGCCCCCCATCCCCACTGCACATTTGGCACCAGAGAGTGGTTGCGTGCGGAGGGAGGAAGGGGCTGCTTTCAGCAGCAATCACCTCCACCCTCACTGCATCTTTCATTTGCCCCTGTCTTTTGGGGATGTGTCTCATCATTCTTGCTTTTAAAATACTCCCAGATCTTTTTCTAGTCATTCACAGAAGAAACTGCCTGCCCTCTGGGGAGCTGCTCAGGCTAACAGATGTCAGCGTTTTCACGAGCCATGTTGTTCAGGTGGATTTGGAGGATCTAACTGTATTTGTTCAGGGATGTCAAGTAACCCTAGTGATCTAGGCACTGCCACACATTTTCAGTAGCTCTGATTGGGGTGCTTTTTGCCTAGAAATTCATGTATATACTTACATATAAAAATATATTTATTTTTGTATTTATATTTGTACATAAAATGTAATATATACGCAGAAGAATTTTTGCATTTCTTATGTCTCAGGAGGCAGGATTGGTCCACAGATGTACCTGCAAAGACATTCCCACACACATATGCCCTTAAAATATCAGCATTGCTGTATCTGAACAGCAGCCCAGACAGTGTTTGGTACCGTTGGTCCCCAGCTTCTGGCAGAGATGGGGCACAGAGATGGACTCTGCACAAGACAAATAGGCATGTGCTTAAGAGTTTTGCTCAACCAGGCTCACAGCTAAGAGATCTAAGCTGTGCAAAACTACATGCACGGACAGGAGAAGTTTTTGAAAAGAAGAAACTCAAAACATGGAAGGTTATTGCAATTTTTGGCAGATTTCAAGGAGATTCTTCTTTTGTATCCCCAAACTGTTGGGCCAGGCCAGCTGAGGTAAATCAGCAGAACTTCACTGAGCTCCCACAGATAAGGTGCTTTGCACCAGCTGCAGATACTTGCTCTGATGACCTTGCTGCTGAAATCCAGAGGTCTTTTATCTGGCCTTGGCCTTAGGCTCTTAGCAAAGTATCTTCAACAAAGAGTTTTCTGAGATAAATGCGACTTAATGACCTCAAGTTTATATTAAATGGAGTTTCCATCATCTCAGGCCATGAGGTCTCTGAATTCCACCACCTGGGTGTTACCGCAGTCAGACAGTTCTGTATTTAGGCAGACACACCCCAGGAACATCTTTTCCATTATCTTGTCCCGCATTCTCATAAGCTTAGATCATGGGACAGAAATATGTTTTACAATAAAGGAGACCATTTTTCACACTCCTCTCTCCCTGTGGCTGATGGGTCAGGTTGAATGCGCAAAGTCCAGTGCCTTCTGGAGGGGTATGAGAGGCTCAGGGACCTGCTGGTGACCGTGGTGGGTTGTCTTCGTGTGTCCTCCTCTCCCTGAGCTCTGCTGCTGGGCAGTGACAGTGCAGCTTCTTGTCACAGCACCCTTCAGTATGAAGAACTGTAGGGATCTTCTGCTGGCATCATGTGGAGCCTTTGCAGGTGTTTGGGTGGGTGCTGCACCCTCAGCAAGAACAAAGAGCTGAAAGTATTAGTTTTTATGAGAGTTATTCTTACCTCTCCCCAAATGCTTTCCCGCCCTACTAGAGTGTGTTTTCTGAAACAAATATGTTCTATTTATTTATTTAATGTGCTGTTAAATGACCTTCTGGAAAGCTATTCCTGCCGCAAGGCTTTAAAATGGATGGGCAGGCATAACTTAAGAGAGCACGCTCCTCACAATCAGGATGAATCATTTCAGTAGTTACTGTTTAGATTGATATAATTTTAGTTATAATTATGGGTAACGAGAAGGCATTTAGAGTCTATAATATTGTAATTCATGGTGAGAGGAGTCCTAAATGAAATAAAATATATCCAGATTTGCTTTTTCTCCCTATCTAGGTATTATGCACGTGAGCACGATTCTTTAAGGAACAGATTTTCTGCTGCTGTAAAAATCTAGCAAAAGTAGGTCAAAAATGACATCTAGAGATAACATGTTTGGTAACCACAAAGGGACTGTCTGTGTCTTTCTATTTGGCCTTTTAAGAGTCCTGCAATTTATTACTGTAGGTACAGATGCAGCATGATAAGGTTTTGATCCATAGACTCCCATGGACTTTGGTGGGTGGATCACAGATACATATTGTCATTTTTGTTATCCCATTACAGTAATAGAAGATGATAAAATGATATTAGCAAAGATCTGGAAACACACACAAAAACCCCATTATAAACACATGAACCTGCTGTCATCTGCCTGGCTCTAGAGAACCATCACACTCCAGACCGTGCTGCTGAAGTGGTTGGTGCTCTTCTGCAGAACCCAAAAAGCAACCAGGGACAGCAATCCCCAAGCAAAGATCTTGAACACCACCTGGCGATAGGACACCCCCTGTCCACAGGGAGCTGCGTCATTGGGTTAGTGTGGCTTTTGGCAATGGAGAAAGGGAAAAAGGGAGAGCAGAGAGAGTAAAATGTGGGATTTGGCATCTGTGTGTGAGAAGGGCTTGAGCTCACGGCTGCTCTCAGGAACCAGGAGCCCCACGGGGGCCAGGGAGCAGAGCTGAGCAGCACGGTGCCAACCTGGTGAGGCTGGACATGGGCACGATTAGCTGTTGACATGTAGTTGACAGTTGTCTCAGATTGTAGACCTGTTTGAGAGTTCCTATTTCAAAGGTTTCACAGCTGTGTTTTTACAGCAAGATTTGAACGAGGAGAGGGAAGCTGTGCCATGGGCAAGGAGTGGGAAGGTGATTGCTGGAAGGAATCCTAACACATCTGCATTAAAATAGATACAACATTTTACATCTGTTGATGGCTTGATAATTAATGTTAAGTAAAAGCAAAACTACAGTGTCTGCAACTGATATTTCACATATGCTGTACAAGACATCAGCATAGTG
Source organism: Scolopax mira (assembly GCA_004320125.1). Taxonomy (NCBI): domain Eukaryota; kingdom Metazoa; phylum Chordata; class Aves; order Charadriiformes; family Scolopacidae; genus Scolopax; species Scolopax mira. The sequence goes on along the minus strand of BJBW01000296.1, from coordinate 211,740 downwards.
AACATCCTCAACCACATTTTCATAACATAATTTAGAGTTTTCTTTACAGTATGTGTTGAACTACATTTCAACAAATGCCCAGGAAGCAACAAACTTTACCCATCAAGTGCTGTTTGAACATCCAAACTGCTATGCCCTAGACTGCTGGTGACAAGCTCTCCACATACTCCCTGAATCTCTTAGAGACTTGATAATGAAATACATAAACTATGACCCTTATTGATCAGGGCTCACACTAATTAATTTCGCAAAGTCCTGTCCCAGCCTGCAGTGGTATCAATGCAAAAAAAAAAAAAACAAACCCAAGGATGGAGACTTTGGTTGGGCAAAAGACCTAGGGGTGAAGTACTTATCCCATTGAAATCAATGCCAAGTCCCTATTGATTTTAGTCATGCATGGATGTTACCATTAGTCAAGTAGATGGACGCTGAGCCTCAAAAGTTGTCACAAATGGCTTTTGTAGCAGTGCTAAAACTAAAACTGCCTGCACACATGCAGCAGCTCCCCGGCACCTCGTTCCATGTTATCTTTCCTCCAGCAGCAAAACCAGTTGAAGAGAGGTTTCCACCCTTCCCTGCTGGCTGCGCAGTCCCAGACCTGCTCTGGGAACTCCTGTTGATGGTGTTTGGGGCCCCTTGTGAGACACATCAAGGATGGATCCAGTTTTTGGCTGGGGTGGTGCAGACCCACAGATGGTTGCAGGGAGACAGCTGAGGGTTGTATCATACCATGGGGTGGAAATGATAGAAAGAGGAGAGAGCTTCTGAAATGGGTTTGTTGCCAGAAGAGTTTCTCATGGACCTGCACCCCAACTGATGTGCCGCTGAAGAGGATTAACAATGTCCTTAATGTTGCTCTGTGCCTGCTCCCCTTGTGACCTGGGAGCAAGCAGGAATTTTATGGCTGGTCTAATACAAGGACCTTCACAACGAATCAAAAGAAAAGGAGGCAGGAGTTTGGCTTTTCAGTTTTCCAATCCAAGCCCTTGATAAATATTTCCCGCTGGCAGGGAACCAATACTCTACAGTTACTTTGCTTCAAACCAAGATTCCTTCCCAGATTTAATAGTACGTGCTGCTTAATTGTCCTAATGACATTCTGGAGGCAAAGTTGGATTAATCACGAGTTATTGGTCTGGCATTCAGCTGTTTCACCACTGCCACTCATATTGGCCTATGTGGGACCAGCCCACGGTGTCTGCGTCCCGCACCCATCAGGTTGGCATGTCAGAGCTTCATGTGATCCAAGGCAGGAGTTGGCATGCCCCAGGTAGCTTTCCATCCTGGTGAGGGCTGCAAAAATCTAGTCAGAAAGGTAAAGTGAAAGGCCTGTGCCATGTCCACAGTCTGCATTTGGACCATTTGCAGAGGGTGATTCTGCAGCTGAGAACTTGGCCGCAGAAGCGGAGCCAGCTCGTGGTATTACTGTATTTCAGCTCTAGGCACTACAATAGTAAGGCTTCTGGATTTCTTTACAATTGGCACAAGGTGTAAACTGACACAGCTTTGTCCTTTTGCACTGAAAAATAATAGCTTTGCAAAGTGTGAATTGGTCTGGAGCATTACCTCTCAAACCTAAAGACAACATTTTAAAGTGTCAATATGGATTGCTTTTAATATCTTTTAAGTGGGAATAACGATCTAAGGTATTCACCACAATTTCAAACTGACTTCCGTGCGTCTTCAGTTGCCAAAAGTCTCCACCTTCAGCTGCCAAAACCTCTTCTTCCCTTCCAACAGTTTCTCCATAGCAGGTTTGGGTTGCCAATGCAAAACTCAGCATCACTGTGAAAACTGAAAAGGTGAAGATATTGTAAAACAAACCAAATTATAAACTAAATAGCATGAAGTCAATGTACCTTTTTGTTTTCATATGGGATTTTTTTTTAAAAGCTGAGTTTATTTTACTTTAAATAAAACCACTACTGAATTTCCAGTTGATTTAGCCAGAACACAGGAGACACACCGCAGGATCTGAGTTGTGTTTGCTGAAATGTCCGTGGCCTTGAACAGATAATATATTTTTCAGTAACATATTTCTCTTTGCCCATTGCTGGTCTTTTTTGCTCTGTGCTCTCTGCAGATTGACTTTCACTCTACTTATTGCCTGTCTCATTTCTCACCCTATTTTTCAGGTTGTTTTTTTCTACTGTTTTTCTCAGTATCTTTCTCCCAGGTTATAAGCAAAACAGAACTCGACTTTAGGCTGAACTTTTAAACCCGCATATTGAAATTAAGTTGAACAAGCACCTTCTGTCTCTGTGTAAAAGTAACTTCACAACTTGAGTCACTTAGCACTTTTAGTAGCTGCAGAATGGAAAAGGCCTAGTGGAAGAACAGCAGCTTTTAGTGCTGGTGAGGGGGGAGCATGCCTTAACGACCAGAAATAAGACAGCAATAGGCCAGTAATTTAAAGACACCATGTGAATAACGAGATGTCCAATTCACCCTGAGGATTTTAGGGTGTATTCTTGGCTGGTTGTAGAATGAGGGCCATCATATTTTCTAGCTTTAACCAAGCAGAGATGCAGAGTAACACACTCAGTGGAGCGGACAGAGCCACAGCATCAGTTAGAGTTTACCCATTAATCCCTTCACAGTTTCAGATGTAAGAATCTGAGGGTTTTTATTCACACTTCTGTGTCCTTGGTCTTTGTGAGCCTTTGGGTGGACCATGTAAAGCCAAGCTGACTCATTTCCCGAAATTTTAATTGACAGAAGTATATATTCAATAAAATCTGGAATCGTGACCAGAAACTCGTTAACAATAGTTGTTCTTATTACTCTGCTTGCAGGACGAATGCCTTAGTTCCAGCTCTCCAGCCCAGGCTTCCTGCACCCAGCCCGACTCTGCGCGTCACTCCGATCCTGACATTGAACTCACAACAACCCGGACCGAGAAGACTGCCAAAAAACTCCCACTATTCTTCTTCATCCTCACTAACAATTTGGTAATGAAGTATTGATTTCCACTCCCCTGCTTATGGACAATATTAGATTTTCATTGATAAACTGCACTGGGGCTGTCTGGTCTCCACTGTCCCTTTTTGCTGTCACTAAAACAAAGTGCCACTGAAGCAAGATAATGACTGAGAACATTGATGTACTTATTTCGTCAATTTGTAACACTTGACAGGAAAAAAAAAATTCTTCATAGTTTAATGTCCAAGTGTGCTGCACAAGATGCAGTCACATTGGAAGCTTTACTTTTCATGGTAATGTCCATTTCCTATTTATAACCCCTTTGGGATAGTTTGTCTAAAGGAAATGTTTCTATTCTGTGCAGCTATTACTGTTGCACCTGGGTTGCCCAATCCAGTCATTGCACTAGGGATCAATACATCACAGTAAGTACAAGAATTATTAAGTTAAAACAGATTCTGAGCCAAAAAACCTCTGAACAATGTTAATCTTCTGTGCAAGTTGTTCAAATAGTTATGCTTAACCATGTTGCTGCCAAAGATTTGTTTAAAATGGATTATTTTCAGTTTGTTTTATTCCTCAGATATATATATATATTTAAATCTCCATTATGGTTTATGACGAGACGTATGCGATGGAGTGATTTTTAAACAAAAGCACTATTGTTAGATTATCGAACGTTATATAAATATAGGTATATCTATATATAAATATCACTATATAAATATCTATATATAGATATAAAAGAATTCCTTTCTCAGTTAGGTGAGTGTAAAGCTAAATCTCTCTGTTGCAGTCAGTGGAGTTACACTGGGTTTATGCCACCGTAAATGAGATCAGAATCTGGGCTTCGCGCTCTCTGTCCGGTCTGGCAGGAGCTGCTGGTGGGGACAGGCCCCACAGCCCGGCTGCCTTCCAGTCAGCTGAGACCTGGGGAGAAGGGGGCCACGAAGACAGCATCTTCAAATTTTGTGCTTGTAACTTTTTTCATTAAAACTTCGAGGTCCCAATTTTAATTTGTGGAATATTCACGTTAATAATGAGATCTAATTAAGACATCCATTAAAAGCCCGTTAAAGTTAATTTAACGTAAAAATTCCAATAGAACTGTATTAGATTTTCTCCATTAAATTAACGTTATGGATTTTTAACGGATGTCTTAATTATACATTATTATTAACGGGAATACTGTATTACACAGATTAAAATCGGGTCCCGAGTCAACTCACAAAATCGTCCGGGATATGCTAATGTCGCGAGTCTCACGTTACCCCGTGCTCTGCTTGGAAATCCAGGCACAGCCCTGGTTACCCTCACTGAGCACTGCCTCGAAAGCAGCCTCCAGTAGAAAAATCCATCTCTGCGTTTAACGATGAACTTCCTGTATTCTCCAAGGAAAAATAAGTCTGGACCGAGTTGTAAATTGCTTCTCCATCGCAAATGAAGTATTCGAAGTATGCTGGGCATAAGTTGAGAAGAAGATCTCTCTCAAATAAGAGAGGGCTTTGGGGTGTCTTTAACTATTGTTTTATTTCAGAAGTTCAAGGATATAACTGAAGTGCAGCATTCACAAAATCTAAAAGACTGAATACCTTTATTGCATGCCCCATGGCTTGTGCAGAAGGGCCTGTTTTGGCTTTGTTTGGGAAATTTTGACATGATCCCTAAACTCAACATGGAGGAGAAAAAAAGGCCCTTCTTATTTACCTCCTAGGGAAAGTGTTGCCCTTATGCCACATATAATAGCAAATTGCTTTTTTTATGGCATGCATAACCTAGATGGGAAAAAATATGGCGCTTGAGGGAAGGAGGGAAAAAGTAAATGAAGTTCCAGGAATGTCATTCTGAAGTAATGAGGCATGGACAGAAAATATACCCCTCACATCATCGGATTGAGATGGCAGTCGAAATAGCTTCATTGAAGTGTCAGCACTCATCCATCAATCAATCATCCACAAGGAAAAATAGCGACAGTACAACGGGGCGGCTTTTATGGGATTTACTCATGGGCATAGGGAATAGCAGCTCAAATGTAGTTCTGACATGAAAAGCAAGGTGCTGATATTATTTTTTATGATGGGAGGATCATAAAGTGAATTGAGAACAGTGAGGTCTGTCTTTGCTTAACCTATTCAACTGGAAATGAACGGAGCTCAACTGGAAACGAGCAGAGCCTTCAGATGGGTTAAGATTGAAGCCTGCACCGTGCTGAGCACCGGCCATTGACAACAAAATTCTATTAAAGCAAAATCAATGCATTAGCATCGAGCTCCTCAGAAGCTGTTAAATTGCACAGCCCAGTTGAGAGTTATTAAGTGAAGTTGCACAAGGTGGGTCCTGCAGCACAGGAGGCAGCCAGCGCTGCGGTAAAATGCCACTTGGGAGAAACCACCCACCTATCCCCAGGCCCGCTCCTTTCCCCAAGCTTTGGGATGCTCTAAAAAAAAATATTTGGCTTGTTGTGACATCCAACAGGGGAAGTACTCCCCAACTTATGACCACCCACATCCTGCACCCTGTCCCAGCTGGGTGATTTGCTATCTCCATACCCTACATTTTGCCACTTGCAGCTATGGCCAAGCCTCAGAGGTGCCAAAATGGGCTGGTATACCAGGAGCAAGGAGCCCTCTTCCTGCAAGAGAGTGACTCTATGGCCCCAGCCAGTCTGTGGCATCCAGGGCTGGGCCTCCTTGGGGCATCTGCTGCTTGGGTTTGCAGAACAGAAGCATCCCTGCTGCCCCATTGCTGGTGAGCAGAGGGCTCGTGGTGACAACAGGAAACACGGTCCCACCACCAGCTGCCCCAGCCCCAGCCGTGCCAGCACCTGGGGACCTCAGAGCCAAAAACCTCTCTCAAGGTTTTGGGAGGGCTTGTGTCCCCAGGGAGGTCTGGCCGGCCCAGCAGCATGTTCTGCTCTGGAACCTTCACTCCAGCACAGGCAAGTGCAGAAACAGCTACTTAATTTGAAATCTGGCCACAAACCTTTATTATACTCTGCTAAACCTTGATTATTTTGCCTGCATCGCTGTCCTCTGGGAACATTTTAGGTACATAGCTGAATTAAGTGATTTTTCTTATTTTTTTTACAATATGATATAAAAAAAGAAAATGTACGTCGCTTCTCTCTCTTTCTCTGTACAAAACTGGATGAGTTGATAGTTTATCTGTCATATAAATCAGGTAACACAGAAAATCATTGCATCTTTTCTCTGTCGTATCTACTCAATATCTATCGTTCTGACTTTTATTCTTATTGGAGATCATCAAAACATTAATTAAAAGCCTGGTGATCAAACAGCCGAATATTTATGATTCACGTCCTTGCTTATTAACAAGTGGCATATTGATACACCACATACATATCCAAGCTGTTTATGCTCTTGCACTGCAATAAAGCAGTAAGAATTGTTACCCTTACACGCTGCTTTGAGAGATTTATTTAGAAACGGTGGCTCCCTTCCCTCCACCATCTATGACAAAATAAGCCATATCACCTTTAAAAAAAAAAAAATTCTGTTTTTAAAGGGGGAAATGTAATTAGCATCTCTTTGGAGCCCAATGTATAAGAATTTCAGTGGAACAGTCTCAGGTCTTTTTTCCAGGCTCTTATTATTTAAGCTGAGAGGGAGAAGGACACTTAATTTTAAAAATGGCTGTCATTAGTACAATAATAATTGTTGGTTTAAAAAAAAATCTTTGAGAATCCGCTAACAAACCTGCCCAGTAATTACTTGTCAATGCAACTTATCATGGGTTTTATTACCTACTTGTAAAAGTATTTACAAGACTGCCCTCCCTAGCTTTTTTAGAGATCATGGAGGATATAAGAAGTCATTTTAAAAATCAATGAAATTATATATTAACACGATAGGAGTTGAAGCCTTCCAAGCCAATTTTACAGGCTACTGAGTCAACTCTCACACATTCAGATGGCAAGGATTTTTCCCCTAATTTTTAGTCTTTTTTTCTTTCCTTAATCGTGTTTTGATAAAGTGCCATCTTTATTAATTTATACCCACAGTTCAGTTCCTAAAATAGAAGTGGACATTCCCACCAGGAAGCATCCATGCAGGTGACCCCCTAAGTGATCAGGAAAGTACAAAAGTCAGAGAGTTTTGGCCCGGGGCAGCCTCTGGGTGAGAGCTACCGAGGGGAGACATACTTTTGACAGCGTTGCTCTCTGCTAATTACTAATGGGTTGCTCCTCCTGTGAAGGCGCTGCCCTGGCTTGGGCACAGCCACTCCAGCCAGCCCTCCCTTTGGTCTTGTGGTGAGCATCATCCTGCAATCAAACCTGTTGAGAAAATGCAAGGGAATGGAAGATGGCAACGCAATTTTTAGCAGAGGTTTCTTCACAATGAAGAAATGACTGTCCAGTGCCCAAGGCCAGGCTGGGCTGAGGACACTGTCCCTGTCCCCTCTCCACTTGCCATTGTAGCCCTCGGGCTGGAGAAAGCACCTTGGCTAAGTGGAGGTGGATCTCCATCACACAGGGCTTTTGTCTCCACAAACAGATATACGATGCAATTTATATTTAAAACTCTCTCTATAAAGACAGTATTGATCACAGATTCCAGATCAATATGTTGCAATTACAGCAGGCTTTAAAGGCCATCCGTCCCCAAGCAAAAGCACCAATATAACCACCTCTATATATTTTGAAAAAGTGCTACTGGTGTATGCCCACCTTCTTACAGTACAACTGGACATATTAGTTTTGTTCCTAGGAAGCTGTGTTTAAGAGCTATATAGAGTTGGAATTCCTGGTTCCTGGCCACCCAAGAGGAGACCTCAGACCAGCTTCACCGTTGGGTTTCAAAGTCACAACAGGGGCAGTGACACTGTGGTCTCACTGGCCCAGTTTTCCTGCTCCCCTTCATGATTTATCCTACAGGTTACAACGTTCCTTTTTGCCAAACCTCTGTCCTCACTTGAAAGTGATCAGCAAGAGGTTATTGAATGTTGTTAAAACTAAGGACTCCTTTCAGTAATGGGGTGCTTGAGCTGGGCATTGGTAGGTATAAATGAGCTGTATTTATATGTGACAGATTGGACCACAGTGAACATAAAGTTTTGAAGCTTTTAACTAAAGAATAAATGATATGCACCTAAAGGCAGGTTTCAATTCACATTTCACCAATCTGAGGACCAAATTTATCAGACTCTGAAGTCAATATCAATGCCCTGGATGAGCCACTCGGTGGTGATTCCAGAAAGAAACACTTCCTGGGTTTTCCTTTTTCTTCTATTCTTAATTACTTCCTGCCGTAGTTGACTTCACATAAGCATACAGAATTTAGGATTATTATTCTCCATTTGGCTCCTGAAGGAAAGCAAAAGAATAAAAAAAATTAAAAATAGTGGGTTTACAGTGATAACAGAAGCCACTATACCTTTGTAAATGAACATACGCCTGGTCCCACCAGCACGGTCCTCATCTTCCCTGCCACCGCCTCCCTCCTCAGTTCAGTCTTCAGCTTTATTTATACCATCTTCTAAAACCCAGAAGCCAGATTCTGAATTCAGTTATTCTGGTGTAAATCCAGAGCTACTCCTTCAAATCCGGTACATTTACCCTCTGCCTACACAGCTCCAAACACTGTCCTAACCTTGGACTCCTCACGTGTGTAGATGGTTTTGAAGAGAATGTCAGCAAACAGTCTCTAGCTTCGTGCAGATTAAATCTAAGGCACAGCCTGCACTTCAGAAGGTTTATAGTTATGTCAGGGAAGTGATTACGAAACTTTGTTCTTGATGTGTCTATGCTGGTAAAAGTCCTGATGTAAAAACAGTTGTATCGCTATAAAGCACTTTATACTGGTACAGCTCATTTTGCTTTGCTGGACGACTTTTATACCAGTGCAAGCACTTTTATCCCAGTATTCTTCAGTCTACACTAGTGGTCATTTTTTTGTGTTAACTATGCTGGCAAAAATGTGAAGTGTAGATAAAGTTTAAGATGACACTGTTGTTTCTTGAACCAAAGTGTCTGTACAATATTTTCTTGGAGAGTATTTTTAAAAGTGAAATAGCTGTACCACTGGACTTAACTGCAGAGTAATAAACTTCCAGTTCATCATCACTCTCAGCTCATGAAATGTCTTCAGGCCTTTGTAAAAAGCCCTGTTTGAGACAACAGATTAAATACTAATCCTGGCAGGTCGTACATCTCCACTCGAGTTCATACCATCTAGCTGAGCAAACTTTTTTTTTTCTTTTTTGATCTGAGTAAAGACAACAAATTCTTTCATTAAATTTCTTAGATGAGATAGCAGGGGGGGAAAAAAAATCACTATTTTAAAAAGAAAATGAAAATAACATCTTGCAAAAATGCAGCTACATTAAATGCAAGGAATTCTTTCCCTTGCAACCCACATCCCTGCACGGGCATCACCAACCCCAGGTGAGGGATGCTCTCACACAGCCATGCGATCGTCTCAACTATGGAATATTTATGTGGGCAATGTTTTCACTTACTGACTAGGCCATGTAACTTTCTAAAAACACATATCTGTATATATCTAGGTAGATATGCAACTACATACAGATACCTGCCCCCTGTATACATTCTTCTCTCTGTGCACACACTGGCACCGTGTGTTTGTGTGTGTGTCTACGAACAGGCAACGAGCCTGTGGCTGAAGTAACAGCTGGGCACTGTTGGCATCAAGTGAAGCAGCAGATATACCTTCAGGATGTACAATGCAGTATTTTGGCTTTATAACACAGCAAATGCTGGAATGTGCAATACAGGTTGCAAAAGCTGACAAGCTAAACAGTTCTTATTTGGCTCAGGGTACTTCACTGTCATGTCTCTGGTACAATATGCCCTTTCGTCTAGTGCTCAGGCACCACTTATTAATCCTTTGTTGGATGGTTGGGGTTTTTTTCTGTACATTTGTTTTGGTTTTTATTATCTGGAATGTGTCAGCACGAATCATCAGATCCACCCCCATTTTAAATAATAGAGTATAGTTGGCCATAACAGTAAATTTGACAGTTTTGCTCTGCCCCGGCGCTTGTGGTATGTAGTAAGTTTGTTATTGGCAGCATCTTCAGGTTACATCTGTGACCCGTGGTGTTAGGTCTAGAATTTTGTTTAAAAAAAATAAATAAAAAAAGAATCAAAGGGTCATTTCTCTTTAAAAAAAAATGTATATACTACAAATCGCAAAAAGGAAAGATTAACCACATTTTTTATATTAACAACGGAAATGGGACTTCTTTCCGAGAGGACTCACGGTGACTTTATCTGTAGAATGTTTCAGTGCTTCTGCACTAATTTTGTAACAAGTGCATGCTGTATAGAATATATTGCCTGTATACTTAGAGTGGAGGTGGGGGCCAAGCTGCTTTTCATTGTGCACTGCAGCTTGTTTGGATGAAAAGTTACGCCTTTGATGCATTTTTATACTGTACATATTTGTATATAGTAACTATATTGCCATGTTATGAACACAGATTTTGTTATATTTGCTTGTTTCTGTTTCCTACAAAAAATTGGTCCATAATGGGGGATATTATTTTTTTTGGGGGTAGAGAAAAATATGCTTGTAATTTTTGTTTGTTTGTTTTCTTGGTCATCATCTTTTAATGGTTCCTAAAGGAATTAGAGATGAGTTTTCGGAAGAACTCTGAGAAGCAAGTCTGTGTTTGCATGAGACCTGCCCAATTGCTGGCTATAAAGGGGGGCGGGGGGAAGAGGGGAAATCTAAGTCAAGTTTTGCTTTTAAAGCATGCTTAGTCCCATGGGAAACTCATACATGTACAATTATTCTCTTTGTATTTTATCTAATAGTGCCTGAATTTTTTTTTTAATGTCTTCTTGGAGGAACAATTCATAATTGTCAAAATTTGAAACATTAGCTTAATTTTGTTTTCATGACCTCTCATTTCTCCTCCTTATTTATTTTGTTGCTGTTTATAATGGGCCCCAAGGCCATTTCTGACATTGCAGTGTTCTTCTTCCACATTAAGGATGTTTTTAAAATTACTAAGATTATTGAGCCAACAGGCTGTTTTAATCAAAACCATGTTTCACTTGGTTTTGATGATTATGAATGGTCCTTACAATGGAAAAAGCCCTTTCTGCTGGGAGGACCGTACCACCTAGTGGCCCTAAAGCTTCATCACAGATATGCATCTTCCCGTATTTACTGTCTCTCTCAAAGCCTAGCTGGCAATTTTGCTTCAAATTATTTGCTTATTAAAACTAACTTAAACTAAACAAATTGATAATGTTAATGGCATTTTTTTTTCCTTTGGTTGATTGCTAAATAAATTCGTATAATTTATACTAGAGGAGATTACTGCTTTTATTGTTTTGGGTTCCCCCAAACCAATTATTAACAATCAGGACTATGTATCTCATTAAATTTAAATCAGGTCAAACCTATTTATCTAAGGCCTTTTCAGATTTACAGGAAGATGACTGTATTCCAGTGCATTTAGGATGTATTTCTGTGTATTATTTTGCAGCATTGAAATCTATTAATCGTGATTTTTTGTTCTGTATTTTTACCACAGTAAATACATTGTAAAAAAAAAAAAAAGAATCCCTCAACTTTACCATAGAAAATATTACTTTTTATGCCCAGGGATTTTTTTTTTTAATAAAATCACTGCAGTTTTAGAACTGTAATTAAAGCCCTGAATAATAGATCACACATCTTTATCTGTTGTGTTTAAAGGGAAAAAAAAATAGCCCAAACTGTTCACATAATCCTGAATGCTTCATTTCCATAAAAAAGGTTTCTATACATATATTATTTACATTTTTAAACATGGTAATTCTTTCCTTTGTGGCATAAAATGTCTCTTTTCCACTGCAGCTATTGGAAAGCGACTGCTCACATCTGAAATGTTATCGTAATTTGCATCAGGAAACCCAACTGCAGACATTAAGGACTTGGGTGTGTTCAATTATGATTTTGCTGGAGGCTGTCCCTCATTTTAATGCTGCACTCATTGAACTACCTTTCTGAAATCTAGCTGATATGGTTCACCATAGACATGCTTCACAACATCATTAGCTTTGCAAATGGCTTCATTTCAGTCAATGCAGACTTCAGTTTTGGCCAATTGTAAAATGGAAATTTGAAAAGGAAAAAAAAAAACAGATGCACTTAAAACATGAAAAGAATTATTTATATGATAAAAATATATTTAGATTTTCAAAGCACAAGACTGAACAGAAGTGCTCTTTTTATGCTTTCTGAAGATGTTACTGTTAAAAGTCTTTCTACATCAGGCTTAATAAATCTGTAATGACATTTGATGGATTGATTTTTGTGTGGGTTTTTTCTTTTCTTTCTTTCTTTTTTTTTTTCTTTCTTTCTCTGCAGAAAAAGACTGACCTGGAGAGGCTGTGGGAGTAAAAAAACCACAGGAATGTGCCTGTTTCAGTAAAACTCACGAACGATTTCTAGCAGCCTCCTTTCCCTTAAATAATAATCATATAAAATAAAAAAAAAAAAAAGAAAAAAAATAATCCAGCTACACCACCCTGTGTTTGTTTCTACAGATCTTTTTCTCTCCCTCATCTGCCTCCTCTGACCACTCCATGCCTGGGTTATTTATGGTGTAATCTACAGCGAGGCATTGGGCTGCTGTCACACAAATTCAAGGCTCGCTAGCCATAAACCAGGCATGATTGAGATACCAAATACCCTTCTCTCCAGCGCTGCACCTCAGACGGATGGCTCTGGTTAACACTTACTTTCCCCAAGCACTCCCTTGTCCCCCATAACGCGGCGTCCCCCCACGCGGGGCCGCGTGTCACAGGCCGCTGCCGCCCCGTGGGTTATTTACTGCCCACGAGTCAAAGCTCTCGGGGGCAGAGATTCCCCAGACTCTACTCGTTAAGTGTTGATGGGCACAGTATCACCTGGTAGCCGTGGTTAAGGGCACAGTATCACCTGTTAGCCGTGGTTAATTAACCTGTGGTTAATTGCCGCTGCTCCTCCTCGCTGTGGTAAAACCTGGGCTGAGCGGTAGAGTCCATCTCCAGCAGCCACTGTCCTGAGAGCAGAGCATCCTTCACAGCCTGTCTGTCCCACCACGTGCCTTCTGGTCACTGAAAGAGAGGACAGTTGGCCCCCATCAAGGGGGGGGAAGTGTTGGATGCATTCCCCCACTCTGCCATCACCTTTCTCTCCAAATCTCTTGCCTTTCCCAAGCCCCCCTTCAGGGTCTCTCCAGCGTGGCATGGAGGCCAAGGGCCACCAGGGCACCATCCCTTCTTCAGCAGAGCCAAAGCCACCAAAAGGCTCCAATCCCTTGGTGTGTCCATCCCACACCCAACACAGCCCCACGGATGACCTGTACCAGCCACCCTTCAACTTCTACATGCCGGGTAGTTTGTCAGCGAGCACACTTAGGAGACAGTGCCTTGGATCCTGCAACACTGACTTCTTTAAGTGATTTTTTTTTTTTTAAAGGAATATATTGCACACATTTCAAGAAACCCCTCTAGGGTAAAATAAAAAATATATATAGATGGCTAAAATAACAAATGAATCATAAAACTTAGAGATGGAAAAGGACTATTAGATCATCCAATTTATCTTTCTGTCTGCCAATACAGGTTTGTTCCCCGCAGACTGCTCCCCAGGGCTTTGTCTGGCCTTTCTGACTTAACTCCAGCACGCAGGGTCCTCTGCCACTTCCCTGGGAAGAACACTTAATGGTTTAGGCATGTTTTATAGGTGCGGGGCCAAATCCTGGACTGAAGGGAGTCTCACCTGCGAGGCGCGCGGGTGCTGACCCCTAGTATTTCAAAAACACCCCAAAGCAGCCACACACGCACCCCTCCAGCGTGTGGTCACCTCCTGCCCTCGCACGGTGCTGCCCACACCACCCCACGAGGCTGCGGGGCCGGGACCATGTCCACAAGGAGCCGTGTCCCCTCCATCCCGGAGCCCCGGGTCCAGCCAGGTGGGCAGGCCCCAGCGTTCCCGCGGCGGTGGAGACAGCCAAAGCAGCTGCAGGCAGCTCTCAGCAGGCTTAAGAGACTGCTCTAATTTATTCCAAAGGTTTGAACTCGCATCTCTCTTCTTTTTTTTCTTTTTTTTTTTTTTAATTATTGGTGATACACTCCACCAGAAGAACAAACAAACAAATAAAATCAACCCTTCAGCTTCTCAGATGGATGTTTTGGCTACAGGGCAACTTTGAAAGCTGGTTCAATTGGTTGTTTTTGCTTTCATTCTTTTGCTGCTCCTTAAAACTGTCTTGATTTAATAAAAGTTAAATGTTTTCATAGGAAAATCAGGCTGGGTCGTTTGTGATTCTTTTATGTACAACACGAATATTACATTATTCAACAATTCAGGAATAAATTTAATTCAGTCTACCTTCTACCTTTGCTGAATGTTTTACAATTTAAATAGCTGATCTGACAGTGACGTCTGGGTACTGAGGAGAGACTGATTAGCTCCAGGAGGACACCAAGGTCATGGTATGAAGGACTTCAGATGGGAGGGACATCACAAGGCCTGAGGGATACAGGAGGGGAGAACCTGGGACCAGGGGCCGGGGTTTGCCACGCTAGAAGTGGGATTATCTGACTCAGAGAGCCCCACTCACCACCTCAATCCTGGCACAGGGGCACCTGGGCTGGGGACACCTCCACATGGGCTGTGGTTGCACCGGGCATGGGCTGAGCTTTCCCAGGAGTTTGCAAGTGGCCGATGCCCCACGTTCCTGAGGTGGGTTGGGGCTGCTGAGCAGCCAGCACAGCGGCTGGAGAGGCTCATGTCATTCAGGGCCCTTCATTAGGAAGATTTATGGTTGGGAAAACAAAAGTTTGGAGGAACAAAGGCAACCCCACATGCCCTTGGCATCTGTTCCTGGCTCACACCAACTCCTCATCCCCAGCGCAGAAACAATTCTGGAGCAAACAGAGCTTTTAACTGGGCTCCAGACCTCGGGCTGAGGACAGGAGAGGCTGAAAAGGAAAGAGTCTTCATGGAAGACTCTTCGTGGAAAGAGAAGTAACAAATATCATGAGAAAAACAATCCAAACCAGAGTATAAAAGTTCAGGTTGTGTAAAGTTGCTCCCCACTATTGGGAAGGTCTTTCACGGGAAAGAGTTGAGGCCATGAGGATGAGGATGATGATGGGGACCCCCGGCTGCCGGTGCTTACCCCTCCCAGGACAGGAAGCCGGGAGATCCTCTCCTCCTCCATGGCCCTGTGCACACAGGCAGCGGGAACATGCTGGTGTTGGCAGTCATGCACGGGGCCAGCCTTTTAGCAAAACAGGTAGAATTAACCAAACCAAAAAGCTACCAGATTTAGCCTACATGTACTCAAGGACTGACCTCAAGCGATGTTTGCTCATATGCCCTGGTTTTGGTGGTCAGCAGCACACGTGGCACCATCGATGATAAGCAGGAGAAGGGATGTGCTTGTATGGAATTCCATCAATAGGAGGCTGCAGTGATAGCTGAAGAGACACAAAAGGAGATGGGAGCTTTCAGCAGGTTCCCAGCTTCCTGCTGCTCAAGGGCTGTGTGGTACCTGAAACACTGTGGAGCAAGGTCCAGACCACTTCATTTCATAAAATTTAGGACTTTGGCACAGCTTTCTGTAGCCCAAACAACAACGCAGACTAAGCCCTTTGATGTCTCCTCTGGTTGTCCTGCAAAATACACCCAAGTCCCTAAAATATTGAGTGCATCACATGCCTAAATGGCCAAGGTGAAGGGGGAGGAGGCTTCTTGGAGAGACGATCAGATCAACCTCAGCACTAACAACAACATTTGTGAAAGTCAGTGCTTTTATGGATGTAACGCATTTAGGGGGACTTTGTATAGATGTGGCGATGGACGCTGCCTTTGAAATGCTGGGGATTGTTCTTCCAATGATCAGACCCAACAGGGCTGCAAGGCTGACATTGGACATTTCAGGTGCTACGCAAAGGAAACCTTAAATTGCATAAAAGAATTATTGCCCAGAGAAACATACCTTAAATATGGAGTTTCTTTTTTCAAAAAATAGATGCCAGTTTTACAGTAATACTCAACTTCTGTTTATAATGACACATGTGGAACTACAGCTCCTCAGTTACCAGAGCTAACTCTCCACCAAAAAAGGACTTTCTGCTGGTAGATTATCACTGATCTTTATTTTTAAATCCTTCGCAACTAAATTCACTTAATCTGGCTTTTGGAGCGTGCAGGTCAATAGTGTGGCTCAATTCAGGTGCGATTGAAGCGTCCCAAGACCGGGCTCTATAATTCCAGTGCCAAAGATGGCTGACAAGACAAAAAAAACCAAAAAGCCAGAACCAAAAGCAAATCCAAAACGTTTACCGTAGCAGGACGGCCAAGTACTCCCATTTAGTTGACAAGAACAGAGCAGCATTACAAGTGTTTTAGAATTTTGTTTGCTTGTTTTTCTAAAGTAACTAATGAAATATCAATAGTTCTGGCTAGACTCAGCCCAGCACGCACTCAGGTTAAATTAACAAAATGAGAAGCCCCTGAGCTTAGGAAAACAGCAATAATGCTAGGCTAGAGAAGGGGGAAATCACTTTTTTTTTATATAAAAAAACTCCATCTGCAAGCAATTGTGCTAATGCTTTAAAGATGATCAACTCAGGCTTTTGGAGTCAAACAGGAAAACAACCAAAATTCTTATCGGGAAAGAAATTTTTCAACCTGAAAACAGATTCTGTCAAAATGTCAAAGGCCCAGATTTAGGTTCTGCTAAAGGAGGCTTTTACAAGACCCAATTTGAATGGAAATGTTGAGTTCAATTACCTTTTAACCTCAGGCAGAGGGAGGGAGACAAGCAGCACAAACCCAGAGACAGCACTGACTCAAAACGAAGCCGCAATTACAGACCCTGAGGTGACTTTGGGGAAGCAAAACTGAGAAGGTGTTTCCATTAAGGTGTTATTTGCACTAAAGTTTACCAAAAAAACTTGATCCTGGAAAATAGCTTACCTGGACAGTAAGGACAACTGAAGCACCGAGCCATTTCTGCTCCTTTAACTGATAAGGGAGCCCCAAAGGCGGGTGCAGGGAACACCTTGGCCACGGCTGAAAAATTGGGCTGTTCCTGGAGGTTTTGGCAAGAGCTGGAAGAGCACAGGGGGGAAAGAAGGCAAGTTTGGTGAAAATGTATTTCAGAAGTAATTATAATTTCGCTCAGTTGTTCTGATCTTCTCTTTTCCCGAACTACTTATGCTCAACTTTGACATTAAAATTTCATTCGGATCCCTAAGAATTACTTTATTTAGCAATGCTTAATTAGACTTTTGAGAACATACATACATATATTAAAGGCTCAGAAGTACCCTAAACTGAAATAACACATTTCATGACAAAATGTTAACTTTGGTTGGATTTTTTTTAATTTCATGATAGCACTTTTTTGCTTGAAGTGAAAACTATTTTATGATTTCCCAGAATTATCAGAAACCCAGGAAGTCTGTTGTTTCTTCAGCTCACACGGGTAACGCAGGCTCCTCCTGTTCACTATTTGCCACTTGTTCCACTAAACTGCACCAAAAACGGAGGGATGAAATCGTGGAAAGGTTCTTTGCAAGTAATTATTCAACAAGACAAAAAAAAAATTTAGTAATTAGGTCACGACTTTCAGAGAGGATTAATGAAAACATTTTATATGTGTTAAATGAGTTTTAAATGCCAAAGTGTTCTATAATTATTTATTAGACCAGATTTACTCATGCAAATAGTTTTGTACCTAAGCTTCACACAGAGAAGTGTCTGTCTCATAGCACTATAAAATGCATCATTTAATTAATCATAAAATCTTGAGCTGTCAAAAATAATGGTAGCCAGAAGCTAAACCACACACTAAATCTGCTCTGTAGCAACACATTTCAGTAAATATTGATAGGGCGAGAAGAGAAAATTGGAGATAACATTTCTGTATCTACAGATTTCCTTTGGTCCATCTCACTTGTCGGTGAAGTTTTCCAGTTACAGTGTGATTTCTGCTACACAGAATTTATTTAAATAGGTCAACATCTTTCTGCATGTATGGCCTATTCCGGGGCAGCTCTGTATTTGTTTTATTTTTATCTACTTTATGTTATGCAATTGCTAATTAATTTAAGAATCTAAAGTAAACTTGGCCTTAAGATATATAGCACCTTCAGCATCGCGAGCTGCTCCATCGTCTCCTGACGTTCAGCTCGTTCCTGGTGGCTCTCCTTTGCTAACACTGCCATCTAATGCCCAAACACGCTCTGAGCTCTCACTAGGAGGAGGAAACACGATGCTGTGACTGACTTTTCTGTGCCATCTCTTGATCAAGATGCTGCTGAGAGCCACCAGAGAGCTCCTACCATTAAGTGGAGGGACGATGCCATTTTTGAGGAGTGCTCCATCGCAGCCTGGAAGTCACCACCTTTCCCTGGTGGTTCCCTTGGTGGAAACCAAGAAGTGAAGTGTTAAACAAGAGAAGTGATGGACTCCTGGAGGCTGCAAAGCTCAGCCCGGAAGCCACCAGTGATATTTTACATGTAGGCAGTCAGGGATAACCTCCCTGGTTACAAAGGGAGGAAATGACTAAAGAGGGAGCTGTATTACCAACATCCAGAGATCCCCACTCCCAAGCATCTTTATCCTGAAGAAAGATCCAGCTTGGTCCAGAGCTATGTGTGATACTTTGCTTTCAAACAAATATATACAGAAGGAATATAAAGCTGCTGTATCTCTCTAGGCAGACTGGGCTCAGTTCAGCTAAAGACAACAATAAAATTAGGACTGGGTGATGTGGGAAGACACCACACCTTTACATTTAATACCATAAAGAAAGAGAAGGCATACTTACAGATCTGCGGGCAGAAGGGAGGCCAACATGGCACTCTGCGAAGCGTGAAACAAGACAGAACTTCTTCTTCTGTAACACCACACCGGACCCTGCAGCCTGTCTCTGGACTCGGACACCGACAGCTGCTGACACAAGATTTCTCACAAGGCCCAAGACTGGACTCGGTACCAACCAACAGTGAACTCCAAACTAAATGAAACGGCCTGTCCTGTAACCAACTCTTGTAACAGATAACAATCCATGTCAAAATGGGCACTCTTGCAATTAGCATGTAGTGACTCAATCTGCATAATTACACATGGCAATCACGCTGTAGCATGTTTGGAAAGGATAGATCTCATTTTCCCCAGTAATC
This sequence comes from Scolopax mira, assembly GCA_004320125.1. Lineage (NCBI taxonomy): Eukaryota > Metazoa > Chordata > Aves > Charadriiformes > Scolopacidae > Scolopax > Scolopax mira. The sequence continues at coordinate 192,653 of BJBW01000296.1, read as the reverse complement.
CTAAGTCATATGAATATCTTCTTCTGTAGGACCTACTTCTTTAGATGTTATGAATTAATATTAAGATGAAATTGAATTAAATGTACTGATTTTAATGTCATGAACGCACTCATAACTATTTTTTCCCCTGAGAACCATCTGCAATTTAGAGACTTGCTAATCCTAATTAAATGCACTTTTCTTAAGTGTGTGCAAATGAAGAGAGAAATCTGCACTTGCATTTTTTCCTCTTTCACAAAGGAGAAGAAGAAACTGTTTTATGATTTAATATTAGATCTTCCTCATAACAGAAAACGAGTGCTGCTTCTGCATAATTCCAGGACATAGAGCAGCCTGACTATGTATCTGAACGGGCAATTTGTTAGAAGTGCAGGAGGAAGATCCCTCAGTCAGGGCTGAGCTGAACAGTGCATTGTAGTTGTGCCTTCCAGCGTGTGTCAGGCAGTGCCTGAAGTCCCCCAATCCTCTGCCTGGAGGCCACAGACAGACCCTGGAACTCTGCAGGTTACTCTGCAAACTGGTTACCACCAGGCTTCATTGGCACGAGGGGGGAAACCACAGCAGACCACAGACCAGGAGCACTTCCACCAACCCCGCAACTGGGACAGCTTTATCACCACCAACAGTGAAAAGCCACCCTGGCTTTACTCACCAGCTTGGTTTTGGTGTTTCCCCAAAGACAGCATCAACCTTTCAATTAACCCAACTGGGGCTGGCAGTAACAGTTATCTCAAAGTGACAGGGGAGGGAAAAGTCCTAGAGTACTAACGTATCTCACAACTGAGAAATCAATTATAGGAGAAAACATACACGGCAGCAACCTAAAAATTAATTTTGACCCTCAAAACCCCACATTGTGAAGATGCAGGAGAGTCAAAGCCAAAAAGACCTTTCAACCTTCAGTTGAACATCCTTATACCGATTCCGTATCTTTAACACCTCCCTCTCAGTTACTGAGATTTGCTCTTTAATTTTATTTTAATTCAGCAGCTTGCATAGCTCAAAAATCAGCATGGCATCAAAGGCACCCGACACCTGAAGTCACAGGAACAGACATCTATTGTCTGGACCCTTAGCACTCCTAAGTGGCACTAAAGGAACGAGAGGGTTAATAGCACAGATGACCTGCAAAGCTCACACTAATTTCTTGCACCCTGTCTAAGCTCCTCCTCATTCAGCGCTGCACAAAGATTTCTGGAGTCACCTTACCCTAAGCCCAGCTGAACATCTTCTGCATCACAGCTCCAAGACCTCTCTGCACCAAGAGCTCTGTAAGGACATGCTCTTTGCAGAGCAAGTCACACACACACACACACCACCTTCTGTTTTTAAACTCCCACTTCAAAGCTTTTACCCTCCCCAAAAACACTGCTTTTACTCAAGACCGTAAAGTTGTCCAACCTACTTCTACAAACCTTATCCTGGCAACAAATGCCAGCCCAGCACAGGAACCAGACACTGAACCTGTGATGTCAAGGAAGCTGTGGGCACATCTAGGTTGGTTGGCACCAGGGATCTCAACTGACAGCTCCCTTTCTCTCAAGGATGACTTGTCTTTCACAAGTCTTTTCTAGCTGCCTTCCACAGATGTTGATGAGGTCTGACACCTCAGCTGAGTTCCAGGCACACATCAGACCTAGGAATTTTTCAGAACATATTTGGTTTCAAAAACGGTTTAAGCCCATACAAATTCTCAAGCCTTACAAAAAAAAAAAAACTTCCCATGCTCCCATCATTATTACCACAAAGAATAGATACAATAACTCAATTTTCTTTATTGAAGGAAATTGAAAGAGAGAAACAGAGAGAAGTTTCTTCATTATTTTAAGTTTTCCTCCTAAACCTCACAGACAGCTTTTCTGGGAAGTGACTCAGTATTTTTCATATAAGGAACTGAACAGAGAACAAATTTGGGTTTGGTTATCGGCAGGTTCTCCTTCTCCCCCTCCCCCAGCTGTGAGAGTACAACAAAAGGTCAAGTGAATACAAAATTCCAGGCAACTCATTTTAAGCTTTAAAAATCAAGACACAGAAACCAGTTTTGCAAAACACCAAGTCTATATTTACATCCACATGTAATAATATACTCAACTAAAGTGAAATATATCATAAATTAAATGAGTAATGTGTGTCTACTGCTTGACGACTTCCGGTTTTAACAATTAAAATAGAACAAAATGGAATGAAATAAATACATAAACAAACAAAAAAAAATCAACAATTTGTACCTCTATATATGCACTGTTATTTCCAAAGAAACATACAAAACCAGTAGTATCCCAATAGTTAATACTGATGGGCAAAGTGTATTCTGAAGTACAGGGCTGTGCTGCCAGGAAATAGAGTCTTCATGTCCATTTTTCCACTCCAACCTCAAGATACCTACCAAAAAAAGCCTTGAGGGAAACTGTACCAGCATGAAGGGAGATTAAAAACAAACAAGTCTTAGGTCTGTTTGCTGAAATATCTTAAAAACCAGCCCTGTACATTTAAATCACAGAACCCCATAAGGTACACAGATAGTTACAGCATGCATTCTATAAGACTCATTGAAAGATCACGCAAAAAAATAGATTAACCATTTTCCAAGTGAATTCATCTTCAAAAAATAGGCTATAAAAGTGCAAAACTAGGAAAACAAAAATCTAGATTATGTACATATGGCTCAGCTTATGAACAGGAAAAAAGGTAAATAGTGTACAATTTCCTGATACACAGCACTTCAATACATTGCCAGTTTACAGAGACATTAAAAATAGGTCCCATATACAGGAACTAAGACATACAACTGGAACATCTCAAGTTGCATAATGAAAAAACAAGAGTTTCTAGGTTTTGCTATTTTACATTTGCTGTACGAGGGAAGAGAGCAAAATGAACAGTGCAAAATTTTTCTTTTTTTTTTTTTTACTAAAATATATGGAAGTCAAAGCCAGGTACAGAAGAAATTATCTCTTAACTATAGGCTTGATGAGAAGCAATTAGGAATGCAAGTCCAAATATGCAACAATTCTGCTTTACTGGCTGGTAACTGGCCATCTTCCCTTTACAAAAATTAAACTGTGTGTGCATTAGAAAAAAACTCTTGTTGTCTTTACAAAAAAATAAAAAGGAGATATTCTCCCATTTACAGGCTATTTCTCACTTATTTCAGACACCCAGTAGATGCTAAAACTCGACATCAAGAAGCTTCCAAGCACAGTCAAGCAGCTATACCATCACCACATCCCTTTTGAAGTCTGTAGATCCCATACTCTTATTGCAAGTCTGTCTGCTCGTGACTTTACAGTTTGGACAAAGGTGCAAAGTAGTTTTCCTCTAAACGTAACTGTATTGAGTTTAGTACAAAACCAAACATTTGAAATATTTAGATTAGTATCGTTTCTCATGCAAGTCCTGGGTATTTTCTGCTGTAGAAGTTTGTTTGGTGGTAGAGATGTCTAAGAGGCTTCTCTGAAGAACAGCAACCAATGTCAAGAGAAGAATCCAACCATATTTCAGGAACACCACACCAGAAATCCAAATGTCAAGTATTGCTGCGTCCTTACATTTAAAAATATGCTGGAAAGAACCCCAGGGAAATGGATCACTCCAACATGTTATGGTCCTAACATACACAAGGCGGAGCAGCACAGTGTCAGCACCGTTGCTTTCATGTGCACAACGTGTATAAACTGGAAACTTTTAGACAATTTATTCGGAAGCTGTTTTTAAAAACTAACATAATTCAACAGAAAGAAAAAAAAAAAAACACAGATGAGAAACTCTCAACTTTATGAAGAAGGAGCATTAAGCCGACAGGATTTCAGCTTCAGTATCTACAGTTTACCTGAGGTGCAATGAATATATATTCTTTCAAAGAGAAACTCTCCAGCAGCGCTCAAGTATGTAAAAATATAATTCCTACCTAATATTTGGTCAATTAACTCTAATGAAAAATACTCAAAAGTCAATGTCAAGATATACATTCTCCACACACCTTCATAACCCAATTGTTTAGACTACTTTTTAATGGCTATTTGGTAAAAATGTTAACAGAACCAGTATTATAAAACTGTAGTGTTTTTATATACAGTACAATCACAGCTTAGTTCAGTAGCTTTCACCATTCATTTTTCCTCAAGGGATGAGCTGCAGGTACAACTCCATAAAACATGCACTTGTGTCTTTAGACCTAGGAGAAAAAAAGAAAAAGAGTTCTGTGATATACAACTCTAAAAGAGTACAACTTTTTTTGTTGTTGTGAGTATTATCTTTAAAAGATAAAGGGAATTTCTTCTGCACCCTTGCATATGTATTTAGAAATTGCTATTGCCATATAAGGCCTGTGTCCTCTGTTTGCCAAGTAAAAGCTGGCAATCAAGTCTACTTTTGAAGATACTCAAGCCCCAAGCAGAAATACAAGCAGGAAATTGAGTTAGCTTAAAAAAGCAGAACTAGGCAAAAATATGCTTATTAGAGGGATTATAAAAACAGTAAGATTAGAAGAAAAATCAAGAAAGCAAGCAAAGTATTGTAAAGGCTGTCAACTAGATGTCAGATAGCTCTGCTCCCAGATATGCACAATCTTTCCATAAAATAGTACATGCTGGTCGAGGTGCCATAGCATTCAAGACATATCTCCTTAAATTTGAATTAGGAAAATTATCTGTAGCTCTGGGTTTGAAAAAAAGCATACAGATGTATTTATTTATAATCTTATAGAGTACTTCTCTCCTTAGCAGCTAAGAACATTGCAAACACAATGGGGTTGTTAAGTTCTGAGATACAGCTACAGCACTGAAAAGATGAAGGACAGGAATTCAGAAGAGCAAGCTAATTCTTTTCACTTGACCTGTTTCCTTAAGAGACACCCACCCCTCAAACAAAAGAACTTTATGGAACAACCTCTCCAGTACACAAAGATAAGCTGTCAAAGAGCTACCAGGAACCCTTACTTCCCTATGAAATAATCCACACAAAAAAAGAGTCTTCTTGTTTGAGGTAGCCCTCACAATCTTCAGAAGTTGTAAAATGAGTAACATCTACATTTTCAGGAACGACTGACCAAGATAAGGTTTCATAGGATTCAGGAGCTGCGATAACAGGCACCTTGTCTCATTTCTGCTTCTCCGCAGTGTTTCCCCATCTCCATGTACTGACTTAAGGGGAAAGCCCTTTCATTGAAGGCTTCTCATTGGTACTGTAACTCATTAATAGCTTTATCTATTGTGAGCCCTTCCATTTCTTTTAGAAAAGGAGCATCTATGTACTTTTTATGCAAGCCATTAGTGGTGCTCAAAAGAATTAATGCTGCTACACCAGTATTTGTTTCCCTTTGGAAGAGATGGGAAGTTTGTATTTTCAGCTGTTCTGGGTCAGACTTTCATAACCTCTCATGTTAGTATGCAGCAACCTTTGATGGGATGAGTACATGACACGACATTTAAGTAACAATTAGTTCCAAAGGTTTGTTTACCATTTCTTGAAGTAAACGATCAATTCTTCTTGTCACTTGGTCGAAAGTGTGTGTTACCAATGAAACTCTCATAACTTCGCTTTTGTAGCACACTGCTAGATAAGTGTTGGTATGACACTGATCTCTTTCCTGACAAAAACAAATGTAGAAGAGTTAGACTTATTTCCTGCTAATTGAATCATTCAGTCTGTCAGTTGCAAGCAAGTTTACATCAGTATCCAGAGTCTCAGGATGCCACAGATGCTGTCACAAATCATCTCATGAGCAGGGCCCAAGACAGCCCCAAGCCCCTGTTAAAAGATTCAGCATCCAGAATAATGCAAGAATGACAAATATTAAACAACTTTGTTCTAAGCTGTATACATGTAATGTCCATCTCTCCAGATTTTGCTCGTTTTATTTGCAAGAAATATCTGCCTAAATCATCACTCTTCAGGCTTCATCTTAAGAATATTTTAGTGCTGCAGTACGTTCTACAGCATAATGCCTACATTTCTACTTCACATATTTGTTGGAAAAATTAATTTTTGAATATAAGTATTTTAGAGGAAAAACCGGTATACTACATTATTGCCATCATAGATTATATAGCCATTTTGACACTTTAAAGAGTGTTAATATAAATTTACTTGAAGACCTTTGTTAAGCAATTTTCAGTCTAGTATACAGGTAATTTCATATTTATCTGAGACCATTAATTCTGATTTATATATGTGAAATCAATGCCTGTTCCATATTACATCTTATTAGCTTAAGCAAGCAGTCAAAAACACATCATAAAATTAAGGAAAAAAGTCAAGAATCATTACTCCCACAGGATACAAAAAGCCCAACTGCCATCCATATTCCATGAAAGCTTTAAATGCAGCATTGAAAAAACCTAGCAAGCTTTAATTAAATTAAAATGGCAAAGCTAAATTAATATTTCAACTGAATCTACGGAGCCATTGGAGTGTGTCATGAGCAATTGTCTTTAATTTGCAGCCTCTGCCAGATCAATCAGCCAACAGGTTATCCTTGATAGCATGTTGCCATTGCAAAGGCAACTAATTTGAAAATAACACAAACTGAGTGGTTTCAGAATGTTTCTGTCTCTTCAGGGCAACAGAGAATAGCAGAGTTTACAAGCAATAAGGGAAGGCATCATGCTTTAATCAAGTTTGCCAAGTGGAACATATTCTCATGACAACTTGATCCAGCATTTAACATGCGACATAACATGTTCATAGGACCTAAATAATGTTGCCACAAGGCACACAGGCCCTTAAAAAAGGTTTTGACATTGTGTTTTATAATATCACCAGAGTTCAATAAAAAGACTACAGAGACTTACAGGTCTCCACCTGCAGTACTTTTTGTATATCTTACAGAGTACATCTCTGAGGAGTTACAATTCTTTGACAAACATTTTCACTTTTTTTTTTTTGTGAAAAAAGCTAATTTGCAAAAGCTTTCATCTTTACTGTTTCTATCTGCATTAAATCCCTAATAGTGAGAAGCTTGCCTGCCTGCTATCCACCACCCTCAAACAGCTATCAAGGTTTGGGTTGGGGACTTCTGAGCAGTATGGTCAGAAAACTAGGAATTTAGCCTTAAAAGCCTACATTTTATTGCACAGGGCTTTTACTGAAGTTGCTAAGAAGACCCACAGAGGGGGTCTTATTTCACAAGTCTTTCCAATGTAGGTAAGAGCCATAAAAAGTTGCTTTTCTTGCCCTGAGACAGCACCATGTAACAAACAATGACATCTTTATTTACATGATAACAATACCATCGAATTAGCTGCAGCCATAGTTTTGAGAGCTCTAAATAACAAGAAACAGTTTAAAGTTCTTGACTATAGGCTACTGTCTCCAAGGCTTGAAGAAGAGGAAGAAAAGCCTACCACAGATTTCTCCAGCAGACAGGTGGAGCTTTCAAAAGAAGAACAAGGTGGATTCCAATTAAGTCATTCTTCAAAAATAATATTGCATCAACTGCCACTTTAATAGGCCAACTAAGACTACTGGCAAAATAAAAGAATTTCCCTATTCCAAATGTACAGTAATGGTGGAAAGGAGCAAGACACTGCCCACCATCTAGTCCTGGTGGTACAGGTTTCTCTTGCCTAACTGGTTGAAGCTGCAAGACTTTAACTTTCTCCTTCCTGTGGTCATGAAAAACATACGTTTTTATACAACATCAAGAGCATCCCTGAATGTTCTATCTGCTCAACAGATAGCAATGTCTTCAGTCAGAGCAAATTAACAGTCCTCCACCAAATGTTGAGATCACACATGACACTCTTAGCTGCTATCAACCATTAATTTTAAAAATAAAAAAAAAAACCCTTGCAGAGCACTGTACATTTCACAACTGCATGAATGACTTCTGTGCTCAGAAAATACCTGTATGCATTTCCTGCTCTCAGATCACTAGGAATCAAAAGCCAGCAATAATATTTGTCCTTCTGCCTGTCCCTCTGCATTCTATGCATAACCTAGTGCCCATTTTACATTCCTCACAGCAATTCACAGTACACAGACAAAGCTCCTCATGAAACCAAGAATTAGCTCCATTTCACAACCACTCCAGTGAGTCAACTGTGGTGCTGGCTTTTCCTTTATCCACTCCCTACCCCAACTGGAAACAGAACTGTAATGCTTTCCTTTATCCTTCCATAGCCCACTAGCAAGTCTGAATATTTATGAAGGCCACAACCTTAAAACAAGCAAACAAAATCCAGAACGCAGCAAATATTTTTTTTTTTGCCATATAACTAAATGCAGATTTAGTATTTTGCAGTTCACTCTGACATAAGGTAATACACCCCTGCTTGTTATGAACTCAGACTACTTCAGAAAAATAATCTTGCTGCTTCCAGAGAATGGGAATATTCAGTCTAAGAATTTACATTCACAATTCATTTTTTATAATAGAATATTCCTTTCCAAATTCAAAGTCCTATATTTATAGCTAAGTCCATACTGACCTCAGCTCAGTCATAAATACCATCTTCCACAAATAGTCAGACAACTGCTTAAATATCACCTAGCATCTTTTAATCTTGGCCTCCTGCTAAGTTTTGAAAATGTTGACTAAGAACAAAACACAGAAAGCATGTATTTCATAAACATACCAAAGTTTTCCAACTACATCACACAACATTTATCTCTGCTAGGCCCAGCATTTTCCACTGAGCATTACTACTTAATGCAATGAGACACCATTAATTGGAATAGCAGAAGTACATTGCCTTGATTTAACAAAGTATTCTGATCCTACTAAAACCTCAACATTATAAAAACCTATTGAAGAACAGTTATAAGATTTAAATGATAATTTTATGATTTTTAATACATAGTTTTCTGCAATTAAAGGGAACAATTGCCCATGACATTTTGGGATTTTTTGGTAAGAGGTTTTATTAATATTCCAGATGGTCCAAGACTTCTTGTGTATTAAGCAGAAAGGCTCATTCCATACCCTGTATTAATTAGCATGTCTGGAGGGCTCTGATGAGCAAACAATACACGTTTGCTATCGGAGACCTGTGGCAGAGGTGAGGAGAGAACTTGAGGAACTTTAAATCCCTCTTTAAAATTCAAACCTAATTCCCCAAGACAGGAGTTTGCTGAACTTGGGTTTTAAATTTAAAATCCAAGCACTGACTGGACTTGGTAAAATGCTAAATACAGCTTTATTTTCTCCATTTCAAAGTGGGTACACACTGATTTATATTTCATTCCCCTTCCTTTGGAATGGTGCAAGATAATTTAACTAGGAAGGAGATACAGTACCTTCTACTGTAGAGCTGGTAACTTGGCCATTGCTAGATCCACAAGAACTGTAAAGCGATCCAGAGCTATATGGCTCATAAGGTTTGAGAACAGTCAGTACATTGGGAGGATCAACATCATCTGAATTCAGAAGCCCTTGTTTGGTTGGCAAAACAGAGGATGCAGATTTGGTGCGAGAACATTCCTGAGGTAGCAGATTTGCATATCTGTTTGCAACACGAGATCTGCTCATTTCATATCTTCTGTAATTAGCCATTGGAGAGTCAATATGTTCAACAGCTAACAGATTAGTTTTCATTCGTTTAGAAGACGTTTCACCATAGTCTAGATTTACATTGCTCACAGATTTACTACAATGATAGTCTCTTCCTCGATGACAAGACCAGGCAGATTCATTTAGGTGAGAGTCGAGAGCCCCGTTCATACTGCTGCTCACCACACTGGACTGAGACACTGGGACACCCAGAGCTTTTACTTTAGATTCAGATCTTTTTACTCTGTCCAATACTGGAGAGATACTGGAACTGGAGTGCATTTCTGGCTGAGGTTGTCTATAGTTATTTGCCTGAGCTCCAATATTACTTTGCTGCTTATGAAACTTGAGGTTACTTGGGGCTGTGCTGCTCGAGTCAGTCACTGAATAGAGAGGGACTTTGTTCTGTGGAGGATGACTTTGTTTAGCTTTTCCTGTTTGCAACAGTTTTTGCTGTGTAGATGGGGAAGCCTTACTTTTTTTAGAATTAAAAGACAGAGGAAGCACATCTTTACCAAGCAGAGCCGGAGGGCATCCAGTGCGTCTGGCTTTAGCTACAGCCTTGCTTCTACAGCCATTCTTGTTAATGGTATCAGGATTGTATTTGTGCATCAGCCTCTGGTGCATCATTAGGACTTCAGGGTAAAATGTTCTGTAAGTACAAAACGGACAGGTGCTGGGTGCTAGTGGGCCTCGAGTTGAAACCACTGAACATTCTTGTGAAGTCCCAACAGATAAGTTCAAGGGCTTTTCTTGAGAGTCCACTATAGGCTTGTGTTTGTAGCTTTCAGTGCACTCTCGCATATCATCCACATTTTTTCCATCCTTTATAGCACAAACATACTGGACGTCATCTCCCTCTGATGCCACAGAAGCCGCTCTCTCTCTTTTATGAGGAACACTGGGCTGAGTTTCCTTTGTTTCCTTCTCAGCCTTTAGTTTTTCCAGGTAAGCAGTGGACACGTTCTCGTGTATTTTATTTGAATTGTTAATGGAACTTTTGTGCGGTTCCCTAGAATTATTTTTCATTTTTAAAAGGACTGTGCTGCCCATTGCATTGTTCAAGGACACAACTTCTTTTCTCTGCTTCGCAGGTGGGCAGCCCCCAGCATCTTTGGCACAATCAAAAAGCCTCTTCAAATTTTTGGTTTCTTGAGCACCATCAGCAGTCAGCAAGAGCTCCGTCTCCTGACTCTGTAATGAAACTTTACTGTCACTTTTCACGTCTGCTGCACTATCAGCTTGCTTGTCCTTGTGATGCCTCTCTAAATGATATCTCAGGGAAGTTTTCTGTGCAGCTGCGTACTCACAGAATTCACATTTGTATGGTTTTTCACCTGAAACACAGTTTTATCAGTAAATAATAAGTTTGACACAATTTGAAGTCCTGAATACAATTAAAGACAAGGGAATAACAGACTGCAAAATAGTAAAATAGATTTTTCTTTCCCCTTCCACATACTCATAACTCTAAAATTTATCTAAATCATTTAAAGAGCTACATCTTACTGCTTTTACTAACTACAGTGACATCTTCTGGCTACAACGGAGATATTTTCCACATTGGCTATGTATGGAGATGGGAGCTGACAATATGTTTGGCAGAGATAAGCAAGAAGTATAGCTGTGGGTCAACTCCAACAATTTGTAGTCCTTGATCATGCCACAAGTATGCTATTCAACACCACCAATATTACAGTTCATCTAGAAATAGAGCTGTTTCAAAAGAACCTAGCTGTGGAAAACAAAAAGGTGAACTGAAAAATAAGACACACCAAAAAAAACCCTCAAAAAAACCCAACGACCCCAAAACAAACCAAAAACACAACAAAAACACACCCACCAACTTTATGCTAGGCTTCCAAAAGCAGAAAGAATTAAAGTTTTAAAATATGTTATCCCTAACAGTTTTTAGTGTAATTAGCACTTTTCAAAAAAGATGTACACTTATGGAGATAATTCCTTCTAAGAAATTTCAATTGGAATATTTTTTTTAGTATTACAGAAAACTTAACATTCCATCCAAGTGGATTCCTTTCCCCCCCCACAAAGGTGAAGCCCAATTACCTGTATGAGTTCTGAGATGAATATTGAGGTAATAATTTGAGCGAAAATACTTTCCACAATAGCTGCATTCTCTGGAGGCTCCAAGGTTTTTAACTTTTGTTCTTTCCAAACCATCTTCATTTTTATCTTTGGGAGAAAATATAGCTATATTATGAAGAGCAAATGCAAATTTGGAGTCTCATTTAAAACTCTACACATAAGTACCCTAAATGTCTTTTTTAAGGAAAAATACAGAATGATGAACTGCTGTCAACTCCTACAAGCACCTTTTGTTGTTACTGCTGCACACTTAGTAGTCAAAGAGCAAGAGAGTTAAAAGGTTTCTGTCTGCGTCAAACACCACTGTGGTTAGTGACTGTAATAACAAACAAGGTGCAAAACTAGGTCTCAAAGAAGTAAAAACAAGTTATCTTTACTGACCTACAGGAACTTGACAGAGAATAGCCCATCTCAAAAATTCATACCAGTCATAAACTGCATTATTTTATTAAAGGGAGTGCTTGAGTTACTGACTGTGATGACTCAGACTGTAAACCTGCTCTGAGTACCGTGGCAAAATGCAGGAAGATGTTTTGGGAAAGGAAGGCAGGGAGAAAGATACATTTTCTTTTTAATTGTAATAATATTATTATTTCCATGCTAATCAATGCAGTGTTATGCCCAAGTAACAACATCCTTAGATCTAATGAGTAACCTTCTTTTACTAGAAGTATTAATTCTTGATCTTTAACAAATATAGGAGTAAAAAAGTGATAGGGGTTGCTACTACTCTGTGAAACCTATTCAAGTAATAAATTCAGAGATTAAAACCTGTTTCTGCTCAAGTGTAGTGACCAGCAGTGACCGCTGGAGGGCGGCAAGCACAGTATAATGGTAACAAGCAAGGGGAGAAAGCTCACAACAATACACCATTCAAATCTACAGGATTCCTTTGTCAGGTTGAAATGGGGGGGGGGGGGGGGGGGGGGGGGGGAGGGGAGGAAATCAAGACAACTTCAGTAAAATATTCAAGTCAAAGCTGACAAGAAAGCTACAGTGGGAAGAGAAGGAAGGAGACGTTCTGCTTGACTAGAATGTTAGATCCATAATAGATAGCTTAAAACTACTCTCTGAAGTTCCTATGTGGTGGAAAGCTTATATTCTGGAAAGGCTAAGTATGGCTAAAGTGTGGCTGAGCCAAGCCATAGCTGTTTTAAACAAACAGATAATGTCTCAATAAGTGTGACTCAGCATCTCACAATAAAAGCTGGTGTAGTTTAGGATAAGACACTGAGAAACAAAACAAGCAAGTTAACATTAGGTAATAATTCCATTCCTTTGTTACTGGAGGCAAAATAAAGGGCCGCACATTACCAGAAATGGAAAAGTCAGTTGTGTGTGCCAGGACATTCTGTACGTTGTGTCTTTTCTTGAGATTATGCAAGTGTCTGTTCTTTAAATGCAGACCCAAAGCATTTCACACACAAGACTGTAGATTAGCTGCAAGGCTTTTTGCTATTCCTTTTTGCCCCCAGCCATGCTATCTTTTTCAATTAAGGAATCATTCAGCATCACTTATTTTTCTAAGACACAGTAAGATGCAGAATTAATCCTGGGTAACCTGGAGCCCATCTGCTCCATCAAAGAGAACTTTTAGCAACCCTCCAGGGAAGAGGAGATAAATATATACCACTCTTACATACATTTTACCCAAATATTAATAGGCTGCATGCACGTCCTTACACAACTAATTTAAAATTGCTGGTTCTGCCTTTCCATTTACATACTGTGCAAAAGAAATATATAATCTGTAGTTTGATAGCAAAGGTTTAGAATTATTCTTTACTTCTCAGGATCATAGCTGCTGATATAGAGCATTACAAGATGCAGGAAATCTGCAATGATTTCTTCAGAAATACTATTTGTAACAACATGTACTAGACAAGAATGTGCAACAATCGAAAGCATCCAGTAAAACTAAGCATCTTGCTATTGCAGGTATAGGGGAGTTGGAGGAGTGGTGTAAGTAAGCAGTGACTTCTCCTAGACTGATTATTACAATTATTTTGATGATTCCAGTAACCTAACTCATAACTGCAAGTAGGCCCAACGCAACTTCAAAGGTCTCAAAATGGTGGTGTCAGAACCTTTCTTTCCCTCTCATTTTTTCCTTTTTCCCCCCTTCCCCACCATAACATTTCATACCTCTGGCCAAGTTTTGAAAAGATAACTGAGAAAGGCAAGGTGCATTCTTTTAGGAGCTTTAACAAGTTCCTAAACAATACACTAACAGCTATTTTCTGTTTACGTCCTTCAAAATGCTACTCACCTAAGTTAAGTGTTTCTGGAAGCCCATCTTCAGATCCATCTTCAGAGCCTCCTTCTGTTCGTTCTGCTGCTCCATTTTCATCCAGACTTGCCATTATATCAGCACAGTATGTCCTCGAGGCAGCTGAAGTCTCCCCATCAGTCCGCCTGTCTCTCTTGTGTACTCTGGAATGAAGGACTAGCTGGTGGTATGTTCTGAAGGCTTTACCACACTCTGAACAGTGTGTTGGTTTCTCTTTGTTCTGAGACAATTTAGAATCCATCTCCATAGAAGGCACTTCACCACTGGGATGTTTCAATTTTTCTTGGGATAAGTTGCCATTCCCTGTAAAACTGCTGTTTTTATTTACTTTTGACTTCCCTGTAGTTTCAGTATGGCTACCTTTATTTGCATTCCAAATTTCACCGAGTTCTTCTTTATCAGAAGATGAATCATCATTGTCTGTACTTCCTTCTTGCCCTGGTTCTTTAATTTGGCCATGGCCAACTGCAACTTTACCTTTGGTAGCCAGCTGCCATGCTTGATATGTGTTGAAAGGATCTAGTTCAGCTATCCATTTCACAGACTTTTGTGATTTATTTTCTGGAACCACATTTGGTCTTAAGTTTAAGAATCGCAAAAATTCCTCTCTTTGAGACATTTCTTCTGCACTAGATTCAGCAGTCACCTGGGGACTTTCAGCACTGGGTACTGATTCTTTGGTGTGCACTTTACTGTGCTCAATTAGAGTCTCTTTATTGAGAAATAGGAAACCACAAACCATACAAATTTTGTAAGGTGACGTTACATTTTCAGTTACATGCTCCTGCACCACCTCATTTATTGTTATGGGGCTTTCAGAACCTTGTTGGTGCTTGTTTCTAGAACCAGGCTTTCCAGTATGTGTTCTCATATGATTTTTGAGGAACCAAGGCTCTTTAAATCTTCTTCCACATACATTACACCAATACATGAAAGAATCTTTATGCTTTTTCATGTGTGCCTCAACGTCAAAAGCCTCATCAAACGTCTGTCCACAAACTTCACAACTAAGTTCTTCGCTGTCCTTTTCATTGTCTGGTGAAGGCAAGTTTGTTCTTACTTGAGATTTATCTAGAGGACTAAGATACTCCGCTTCAACACGCAGGACAGCTGGTTCACAAAGAGTGGGCCTATGCTGAGTTAAAACATGCTTACCAAGTTCTTCAGGATGTTTAAAAGTCTCATCACAAAACATGCAGTCCAGAGGCATGCATCCCTCAGCTTGCATGAGAAACTTTTCTTGCAAGCTTTTGTAAGAAATGGTGTTTGTTCCTTTTATTGTCATTGAGGCATCATTGTTCTCCATCTGTGCACCAACGGTACTGGCTATTCCATCCGGTCCATCCATGTATGCCAAGAGAGGCTGAGTTGGCATGTTTCCTACGTTCTGTTCCCTATTACGGCTTTTAATGTAAGGTTTCAGTTCTTTGGAGATGCTCGCTGATCACAATAAGGACACTTGTAAAGTACTCCAACATGTGCTTACAAGTCCGATAAAAGAGCTTTGTCAGAAAAAAAAATAAAATGCCACAAGCAAAAAATTATTCCTTTTTCGTTTTTATCTGCGTTCACACATCACTGTAAGTGTATCCATCCGTTTTCTCAGTGACAGAATGAGGTTTTTTTGAACTATTTCTTCAAGTCTGTAGAAACAGTCAGTTGCACTCAGTTTTTTTGTATGAACTTTTCAAATAGTTGCATTGGACAAAATACACTAAAGGACAAGTTCAGTGCCACGAAGAACTCCAGCACCTGGAAAAGAGGAAAAAATAGTCAGTCTTTTCAAAAGAAAAGGAAAGTACTGCTTCCCAAATAATGAAAACGTTAGGGCTGGAGAAGTCTCAAACTCTTCTGAACACAGTTGGTACACATCTAATAAATAGTCAATGAAGGACAGCTAGAAGGCTGTCTGGTTGCTCTCCTACCTACCACAGTTGAAATAGGATGGTCTTGAACATCTCTACATCTTTGTAGCTGGGCTTCTGGATGAAGACTGCCATAGAAAAGCAACACTTTGTCTGCTCCCTATTCTGAACTAAGTCTTATCCAGTTGCATAAAGCTGCTGAAACCAAATTCCAATACATACACCACTGAATTCATAACAACTAAATGCAGCAAGCCTTTCCTCAAACCTGTGAAACCAGTGTTTACAGGCACAGTAAAACTTCACTTGTTTATTCCCTAAAAGCCGTTGAGCAAGTTTGTTGGTTTTCTTTTCCCCACCAAGACTAGGCAACTTGGAATTAGCTTTCATAGTTCTGGGACACAGTAGGCATCAGACCAAATCTTTGTATTAAGAACTATTCAGTAGTACTACTGCTCAAAGCTTTTACTATCATACACAGATTTACAAGCTCTGTTTTGGGTCTGGTACAATTAGATCACCTCAAAGTTTGAAATAAACTAACGATACTGTTTCTTGAACAGTATTTTAGTATTTAAAAATCATCTGATGAAAAGAATTCACTCAAAATTTAACTCAAACTTTCACATGTTATTGCATAAAAGGCAGCTGGCCATTGGTTCACATTTCTTGAATTAATATCCCTCAGAACACAGTACGCTCCGCTGCTCTTCTAGCGGAAGACATATGGACAAAGTAGGATTTTAAAATTCATCTCAACTTCCACTTCTGCCTTGCTTTTATTTGGAGGAAAAAAAAAAATTGAAACATTTGTTTCAATTCAGCTAATGAAAGGATAACAATTCAAACACAACCCTGTAATAGATCAGGCTACAGAGATTTCCATGACAAGCAGCTGTAGCAGGTGAAGATGTGGCTATGTATGCTGCTGAGGTTGCTTTCTCAAGCAACCATTAAACCTTAAACCATTTCAGTAGAACTCAAGTCACTAGAACTTTAAATGTTTATACAGTTCAGTGGCCCAAACATGTTTGCAGATAACACTCCTGTAAGGTCACCTGCTGGCAGAACCAGTATGTCTATCAGCCATGGAGGTTAATGGGGCAGGACCTTTAACCAGCTGAAGCAAAAAGGCAACTATATCTATAGACCCAAAGTTTGATACAATGCCTTCACCTACCACAGAACAGTGAAGCCCAGGCAAGATAACCACCTGGGAAAGGAAACATGACAACACATTGCTAGGAGTAATAGATCTAACATCTCAAATGCTTTATCCACTCATTACAATACAGGCTGGTCCTGAGAATACTCTTCAGTTTTAATTTAAAAAGTTAGCAGCTCCTTTTCCACCATCACACAGGCAACAAGATCCTGGATCAAATGAAGATAACCTAATACAGAATAAAATGATTTTTGCCAGTTGTTTGACTTCCATTTTTTTGCTACATATCCAGAACCTAGTGTCTTCATTGTCCACTCCTGTAGTCCAGGTCTAGATGATGATCAAATCTAACATCCAAGCATATTCTAGCTTTTTAAACCCAAGTCATTTCAGGAAGGGGCCAAAGACTCATCATGTGCTAAGTTAAACACAAAGGGAGGAATCACAGGGGCTACGGTAGAGAGTGAAAGAGGGGACAAGCCACTGGCTGAGAGGTCGATAGCTACAAAACATGAATTTTCTGCAGCCAAAGCCTCTTTTCTAACTACACCCTTTATGCCCATTTTCAGTTTTATCGCTGCCATGATTAACACTTCCTCTCTGCATGACGACTCAAAAATCTTTTGTAATAGGCAGGTTCGGTCTATGGTGCAACATTTCTGAATTGCTTCTGTTACCACCTTCACTTTTGCCTTTCTACCTTCCCCATTGAGTTCTGACTTTCTGGCTTTCACGCAGCCCCTATAGGTGGAGAAGCTATAACAAAAGTTTGAAGTATTCAAAAAGCCTTCCCTTTTGTAAAACATAAGCAAAAATATATCAAAGGGTGGTGGTTCACATGTTTTACTTCATGTTTCAACTTGCTATTTTGTTCTATTTCTGCTGTAGTTTTAAAGAGGTATTTTTTACACAGCAGGATAACATGCTGTGGCAAAGCTCAGGTGCATAAATGGTGACTATCTGCCTGAAAATAATTTCCTTGCAAACCAAAAATGAACATCAACTTTGAAAGACTCCTGAACATCTGTAATGAATATCCAGGGAAGATAAAAGCTGAACAAAGAGTTTAATGCCTTTATATTCAGGATAAACTCAGTATAAGAATCATCCTACAAGATGGCCAGAGGCATTTCTGGTATACACAGAGCCAGACACTAGAGTGCCTGAAGTCCCACATACTGAATTGCTGAGATTCATCATCAACTATTTCCTTGCTACTGTCTACAAATACAGAAAAAGACGATTATGCTTTAATAGGCTCTCCAATTTGTGGCATTACAGTATATACACAATAGAGCAACAAGTCACTGTAGAGAGAAAACAGAAGAAAACCAGCAGAAATGCACACTCAATCTCCTATTTTCCACAGCATTCTGGGATGAGTATAGAAGAAACACCCTCGTAACAGGGACCACCACACAGGGTTTGACTCGAACCACACACTTAAAGATTTATTAGAAAAAGAGACAGGCATAGATTAAATCTCTGGGAAGGCTCTAGGTTGGTCACTGGCGTGTGAAAAATCCACCTCAATCAATCAATAACATCTTCTCTGGTAAGCCCTTTGAAAACGTATATCAACCTCATATCATTTAAATGTACCAAAGCAGACATTACTCAGCTGTCTAAAAAACTAAACCTGTCCCCAGAACCACACATGGTAAATATAGAGCATATAACTTTAACAGAAGGATCACAAGAGAAGTTTAACAGGACTTTAGATCCAAATTGTCTTAGGTACCAATTGGTTTGGACGACTTCTTTGGAGACTTCTTCCTCCCTGGCTCTTCAAAGTACTTCACACACCTCCACCAAGCTACATTAGCTGCTGAATGCTTTTCAAGCTTTTCCTATTTTTAATAGGAGGTTCTGAACACTTTTGAAGAACTGGCCACAGTTCATCCTCTAGGCAGCATTGCAAAGCAGAGCAAGATATTCCTGTTTTAGGAATCTGAAATGCCTAGCTGCAGTTCAAGCAACTATTGTTCTTGGATATACCATCCTATACAGGAGATAGTACCTACAGACTAAAAAAAAGTAGGTAGCAATTCTCAAGAAAAATACAGATGCAACTAGGCAGAACTATATTTAAACTGAGAAGAAAAAAAAAAAGATACTACTACTGGAGTCAGAAAGTGAGATACAAAGCTCTAGTCTTATTTTTATATCTGTTGATTATACACTTCACTGATTAGATATATGGCTTTTACAAGTAGGCATGATTTTACACTCTGTTTAGACAAGTTAACACATGCTAAAGCTACAAACAAATATCTACACTAGGATTTTATCCATTATTAACAAAACCTTTCTTCCTAGTGAAGATATTATGCCTTGGATCTGAGGATCAAAAATGCTGATTAATTACATTCCTGTTATTCAAAACCCTGTAGGCAGCAGCAGAAGTGTCAAGAGTTGACTTAATTCTGTACTATTGCTTCCTTGGGAAAGTGGACAACCTGCTGTTTTGATGAGCACTCTAACTATTAGCGGCTGAAGGTACGTATATTAGCTCAACAAAATGCAGTACCTGGTGTTTCTTCTGTTGTCTTTCACTGTCAAAAGAACAGACACAACACACCAGTATCAGTCAGAGAAAGAACAGAACATAACAGGAAATCCTTCCCTCCAATAGCTGAAAAGTGATACATTTGCTACAGATAAACTCAAGGTTGAAAATAAAGAATTACTATCCCTCCTCACAATAAAGAAAGTCAAGAAATCTTGACTTCTGACTCCCCTATCCATGTGTAAACACACCACAGGCCAGGACCCATTTTTTCCAGTGCTTGCTTCAACTGTCTGGAGGTGAGCGAATGAGCAGGTCAGGAGGAACCCATCTTGCTCAGCCCACCCAGACATTTCCTAGGATGGTCTGTCCAGAATCAGCAAGTTCTTCTCAACTGCAGGATCCATCCACTGTACTTTATTCTTCCAATACTCCAGAGCCTGGGTATTTAGCAAACTTCAGTTCACAACTGAGTCATATTTGGCTGTATGGCCTTCAGTCAAATATTTCAACAGGTCTGCAGCAATACCCATTATATTTATAAACACCACAAAATCTATATAAATATTGAACTGGACAGATGAGAACTTCTTGTTTTCATTGCACTTGCCACACAACCTAAGAACCACACCAAAAAGCTGCTGCATATAAATGGATTATTAAAACAGAAAACTTTAATTAGGTGCCCGTAGAGAAGTTTAATTTATTTTTATTAAATTACACAACCAAAGACAACATATTACAGTCCCAAAGATTTCTTTGGGAAATGACCTATCAATAGTAATTTTATTGCATTTCTACTTCCTCCATTTCAAAATTGCCATGAATATGTAATAAAAACTCTAAACACACTTTTCAGAGAATAGCACAGTCTAACCATTGACTTTCCCATGTTAAACACCATAGAGCACTGGGAATAAAAGTTGCATAGCTCGTACCAGGAAAAACAAGTATACCTAGCTAATTTTGTGCTAGCAAAACTATTGTTAAACTGTAAAAGCCAAGCTGGAACAATTACAGAAGTTGACCTAGTTGCTGCAACACTTTTTAAAAAAACAGAAGTGAGAAAACTAGAAGAGTTACAAACTAAGTACATGATACTTAGTTACTTTTCTGTATACTAGATGTATACTCAGACAACTACTTTAACAAATTGTTAGCAGATCCTTACATTCAAAGCCAGTAGCAAAGCTATCACTGAGAGCTGACCAGAGTTTCTTCCACTATCCCAGTAAGGTTCCTTAAAACCCTAGGTTTTAAGTCCTCCATAAACCAGTGCCAGCAAAAAACGAGAAAAACACTCCAAAACTCAGAGCACCAGCTGCTGCCTATTAACGACCTTAATTATTACTTTGTCAATTTGACTTGAGAAACCTTCATGTAACTCAATTACACTTAAAAAAATAATCTTCAGTTTTCCTCGTGTCAAGAAGTTTCAGGATATTAAAACTTATTTTACATCTTTTGGTATGTTTATATCTCAGTACATGTTGCCACCCTTTGGCATCACTAATGAAATAGCTTCTATACTGCTGATTGCTTATTGGAAACTACAGGTTATTTAAGCACTTTTTTTTTTTTATTTGAATCTAAAAGTTTAGAATAGTTGTTTTAGCTCTACCTTATGTAGATAAATAAAACAAACCAGTTAACATTACTTCCTCCTCGTTGCGAGCAGAAGTAAAAACTACCTCATGGACATTATCTATTTTGCCTGAGCACATCTATATTGAGGTGTTGGCAGAGTAGCTCATGTATAAATATAACTTCATATTCTCAAGAAAAAGACTGAGACAAGGTTGAACTTTGCGATTTAGAGCTTTTTTTAAAAAAAATACACATATATAATTGCATAGAGTTAGGCCAGTTGCACCACACCTAGCACGCACATAGAATATTAAGCAGAAATACCATCCCTAAGTAGTTGCTAACAATATGCAGGAGCTCCAAACTCTGGAGATAGCACCTATAGGCTCCTAGGTAGAGTGTGTTGAGTTTGCAGAAGCCATCAGTGACAATGGCTGTCTCAGCATTAATGGTGTGCTGTGGCCTTCACAGGCTCCCACGCTTTGTCAGAAAGGGAAGCAAAATGTCACTGTGATGTTCCAATTCACCAATTGCTCCAAACCATTAGTCAGATTTCCAAATACCCACAGCACGAAATTTCAAGTTTGTTTCTACAGGTATTAGTTTTTCTGGCAACCACATAACTTCCTTACTCCATTTAAGAAGAAAGGCATACATGTCACACCTCACGCAATGAGGTGCTTTCCCATATTAAACAAAAACATCTTTCCTACCTACCCCAATTTGAGGGAAGAGTAGCTCCTAAGTCTCAGGAGGACAGCACACTATTTGCTGCATAGACTGTGACCTTATTTCTGAAAAAGTACAACTGCCCATCTGCCTATTGACTTCAGCTAAAAGACTGGAAAGCTATAAAAGTCAGCATAGATAAAACATTACTTTGCAAAGAGCAGGAGAGTCAGCTTTTCTTCATACTACTACATGAAGCCAATAACTTACCCTTCATTACTCTGCATTCTATCGCTTTCTAGGGAAGGGAAGAGCTACTCCCTTCTATCTTTTAACAGTAAATCATTTTAACACAACATCCCAGTGTATTTCTTTGTTAATGCAGGAGCACATGAGTGCACCTAACATTGTTTCTCATCCACACATGCTTTTGTACCAAGTGTTCAAGTACAAAAATGTTTTTAAATATAGTTTAACAGTTCAGTCTGATAAAGAACTAACATGAGTACCTTTAAAGGAAATGGAGATTTAGGGGGAGGAAGGGGAGGAAAAGAGTTGTTTGTTTCAGTTGCAGGAAAGATCAAAATGAAGACGGTTCAGGTTGAAAAGAGAACATAAAAGATGACCCTAAATTGGAATTTCCACTCCCTAAATCTGCAAACTTAAGCCCCCTTGTTAGTCTTCATCCTTCAGGCTTGAAGTTTTCAAAGTTATCCTAAACTTAAACTCTTAAAGGCGTTTTCATGGCTTATCTTTTATCCTCTCTAAGAGAGGGGCTACTCTGTTTTCCTGTTACAGTCCCTTTAACACCACTGCAGAGCTTCCCAATGCAGTGATACTAAGACAATTCATAAAAACAGCACTGAAGAAACAGACATGTATATTAGAATGCAAGAATGTTATTATCCAGGCATTTCTCCACAAACACTTTAGAGTTTGCATTGAAAGCTCTTTTGTAGTCAGATAAGACAGACATACACGCAAGTCATTTTCCCCCTGAAGTCTAGCAAACAGGATTTTAATCACCAGTGGAAAATAACTAGTAGTTAATAATGAACAATATTAGGAAAACTCCCTCCCCCCATTTCAGACATCTATACTAATAGAAACAAAGGATATCCTTTCTCTAAAAAACCTTTTCCTGTGGAGACCCTTTTTCTTTAAGGCTATATGTCTAACAGTGTTTTGGCAGAGGATGGATGAGCTGAATGTGTCTCCTCAGTGAACTGAATGCCTCTTCTATCAAAAGATGTAATTATTCCTTTTAAAGCAGAGAACATATAAGCTTGCATCATTTTGCACATGTTTTTCCTCCACTGAGCAAGAGCAAATATAAAAGAGACTAATTCTTGGCATTAAAGGAGGAAGTGCTACAAATAAGTATTGACTTTTAAAGTTCAGAAGGACTGCTCTACAGACAGATTTTTTCCCCTTTTTACCCCTCCGATTAGGAGAGTTTCTCAGGAATGACAAAACCAAAGCATGCTTTACACAATACAAAGTGGTCACTACCTGTTGTAGAAAGGCTGAGAGAGACACAGGAGCAATCCTATTTTAAATAAGTCTGGGACACATTTCACCACTGCTATAAGATGATGCAACTTCATTAAATCAAGAAGTTACACGCACTTAAACTAGCAATGACCCCTTACCTTACAAAACAGTTTATTGTTCTCTCCACAGCAGGTAAAGGCTCTCTTGGTGCAATGAGTGATACATTTTTATTGTTGAGTCAGTCTCACCTTACATGGACTGACTTATATGTTTAGTCTTGGTTTTCATTTGAAAGAAAGTATTTTCAGAGACCTTAAAAGCAAACTTGACAGGTTTTTTTTACTTCCTGGAAGAAGGATGTTAGGTCTCTCCAGCAGCCACAACTACAAAGAAGTAGTAAACTCAGAGTTTACCAAATTAGACTTAATTCCTTGTTACTCAATAGCTAGGAGTTCCTCCATAGCAATTATAGGCAAGCTGCATCCCTTTGGGCAGCTTAGGTGAGAATTAACAGGAAAAGAGGTTCTTTTACTATTCCTGAATTTGAGAGAACTAGTCACTAGTTCACTTTGTTAAGGTCATTAATCTCCCCTAGTGCTCTCACCTGATTTCAACTCTGAATCTAACCCTTACCCAAAACCAGCTCAAACCCCTGTACCTTGGGAAAAAAAGCAGCAACTTTTTACCCTCCCCTCTGCAGAGGATTGACTTGGAAGTTGTCACTTTCAAACAAATCCACAATCATGTATTTACAAAAAATCAGTCTTGAAGGATGGAAAAAGGCTCACAGTCCAAGGAAAAGACATTTATTTCTACTGAAGTCATCCCCTGGACTAACATCTGAAGATACTAAAATAGAAAAGTGCTAGAAATAGACACTTCAAATAGCTGCCTCCTTTCTTCCGTGCAGGTGGGAGATCTTCCAGGGACTGATGAGACTAAACTTTTTAATTGCCCAGCATTACATTATCTCCCACTAGTGGACCAAAGGGATGTATGTGATGATGCAGTCAAACATACTGGGCTTCACAATGCCAAACTGTCCTAGAAAGGAGAGTTAGCACCCACAAGAATCTGACCTTTCAAACAGGCAGCAGTTTCATATACAACTTTTAACACCATAAGCAAATATATATATATATATTAGAAACAAAGATTAAAGCTAAACAGAAATTGTGGCTTCTCCAGAGCACCTTTACATCCATTTTCCTTACAACGTACTAAACATCACAGTCTTCCAGAATACATCTAATTTGCTTCTTCCTACCTGTGTACCAAAGGAGAGGCTGACATAACCCCAAGGATTTCACCCAACTAGTTCTCAACTATCGTGCTGAAGTAGAAGCACAACACAAGGGCCTTTAATTTCCCTGATGTAGTTTATGTCAGAAGTAAACTGTACTCACTTTATTACACTGAAAAATGCAAGTGTACCCATTGCGCATAAACAAACTCAGACTTTGATACTTTTCGTTACATAAAATCTTTAGCACATAGAAAATCCCCATCCAGTCAATTATTCACTTATACTTGGATGGATTTCTGCTCAAACCTTTAAGTCACACTGATCTACATAGATTTTCCTGCATATTATAACCACATTTCCTCTTGTACTTTCATTTGAAATTCACAAAGCAGTTTGATAACCAATTCCATCTTCTGCAATGAACTCAAAGACATATTTCAAAACAAATTTGTCACCTGTATTTTTGATTTGTAACTCTTCCCCCACCACATACATTGTTTTACTTTGAAATGGAAAGTCTGTTCTTATCATATCACTTCTCTTGTGCCCCCCCCCCCCCCTTAAAAAAAAATGAGGAAGGCTGAGACAAGCTAGATTTGTGATAAACTATTCTCTGACCAAAGTCATATGATTATAACAATAGACATTTTAATATTTTTTCCCCTCACTGACATATACCCAGGACTGGCATAAATAGGGTTTCATCAGCAACAAAACAAGATGATTCTTCAGGAATTTCACTGGGGGAAAAAAAAAAGAAGTTGATTTCTAAAAGCAAATTGTGTTGAGAATAGCTCTCTGTTTGGAGAGGCACAAAAACCTAGGTAAGTTTAGGCTGGAAAAGTGTGTTTGGTTCTTTTAGTCCTAAAATACAACACATATTGAGAATCTTACATAGTTTGGTCATATCCTTTTCCTTACTTTTGTATTCAGTTGCAAATCTCTTGTGGTATGAGTCACATCTCTCTAAAAGCATGCATACAGTAGTCAGCAGAATCCCCTGATCATATTAATGCACCAGAAAGAAAAACTTTTTTGTTCTAAAGTCACCTTAAAAAGGGGGGGTTCAAAGGTCATCAGAAATGACCCAAAGTCCATAAAAAGTAAATAGTAAGTTAAAATTAATGTAGTTATGAGATGTGGAAAGAGTATCTGATTGGAATGCTGACGTTCTAAATCAAGAGTCTCAAAAATAAGAGGGCTGAGCTGGCAAATGGCAGCCCTGCTGTAACTGAAATATACTGTCTTGCTATATTTAAAGACAATACCTCAACAGTTAAGTATTAGAACATTTTAAGTGAGATAAATAAGCATAAGACACAGGCAAATATCCTTGGTTATTTAATCATCCTGAAAGCAGTGTGGAAGTGTGAGGGCGAGTTCAAAGGTCAAACTCTTCTTTCAGCTTCTTGCAAAGAAAAGAAAGCTTAGCCCATTTTACCTTAGGGAAGGGGGGGGCTGTTCTTTCCATATGCCAGCAGTAGTTACAGCATTTCATAACACAGGAAAGAGGGAGGGTATTTACATATACAGTGTATGGAATCTTTTACTAGGACAATGAATTCCCAATCAAGATTCAGGTTAGAAAGAGTCAGGACAACAAAAAAGTCCCAAAGAACAAAGGGAAGTTAAAATTTACTTAACAATTCCCCAGAACTTCTTAATTACAAGCTCACAGATTTTTGTAACTAAAAGTTTTTTGTAATCACAGTTTTGAAAGTCTAAGTGAAACCCACAGTTCCCTTTTAAAATAATTTCTCCCCCCCCCAATCACTGTAATAACTTAGCACTTTGTTCACAGAAAATATATTATTTATCAACATAGTTCTAAATGAAAATAGAGTAATAACAAGAAGATACATTCAGAAGATAAGAAATAAGTGTTCAAAAGGGATTTTTTGAGTGGGATCTAATGAAAGGAGAAACCAAAATGAAGTAACCTTTTGTGTAAGACAGTCTGATAAAAGGTGCTAAAGTTTATTATCTTCCTCTTTCTAGCCCCTTCCCTCAATCTCGACTGCCCACCCTTACCAAAACAAAGCAAAACCAAAAAACATTATTCACTTAAAATGAAAAAAAAAAAGAAAAAAATCCTCTAATCCAAAGCCTAGAAGCCATTCTCTAAAGACTACTTAATATGAAACTTTGTTTACAAGATACAAATATAGCCTTCTTACCACATTCAAAACCAGAAAACATCCACTTATTTAAAGAAATGTTTTTTCTATTTTGATCAACCAGGACATAGGTATTCATTTTAAATTTAAATTCGGCCCCAATAGTGCCACATGAATGTTTTAAATTCATATATGATATGCACAGTTTAAGAACGTTTAAACAAAGGAAGTAGGAAAAGCCTCAAAATACACAGCAAAACTTAATGGCTTCAATTTTAAAATATATACTGATTGCAGCATGGCAAAATTATTCTCCCATGCTTACAGCCAGTCTTCAGAAAGAATAACTGCAGTCAGTGTAGCAATTTGTCCCACTGGAAATTCTGTATAAAACATCTACCTAAAATAAACAAGGCTTCGCAGCAAGAATCGTCAGTTGCCATTAAGGACACACCTTAAAGTTCTTACCACACAGTAACTAAACAAGTACAAACTAGTGGTGACTGTTTGCTACTTTTGTCTGAAAAGTTAATGAGATCAATTCACTCCTCAGTATGAGATCTTAAGATAATTTTCTTAAAAATGCAAGAGACAAACAACCCCAAAACACGAAGATCCAGGATTCGAGCGTCTGATCTGATGTTTGATCAGAATGCCTAAGGTTCTTGTAAACACGAACAGAAATATTAACATTTAAACCTGACACCACGTAATACTAAAAGGTAAAATGCTTAACTGCTAAGAACACTAGTGCTCTGGTACTGGAAGGCAGCTGTTGTTCCCCTGCCTTTTCTTTTGTTGTGCTTAATCTCATGTCAAGTCATTCAACCAACTCCAAAGCGATGAAGACATAATTGAACAACCTTAACTAAAAACTGATCTACTGTTCTTAAATAGCTAGATATACTGTTAAACGATTCAAAAGAGTTAACATATATATATATTTTTTAAAAAAAGAATCTATAGAATATAAATCAGCAACTCTGGTGCATGCAGAAGAGTTTCTTGGCTGTAGGCCAAGCCAATCAATAATCACTGTAATAACCGTGTTTCTAAAGTTATTTTTTTTTTATATATTCATCATCCAAAAAAACTTAAAGACAAAACTTGAAAACTCATACTGCTTTCAAGAACGAGTGGCGAGATATAAAACGCAAATATTTAGCAGAGAATTACTATATTGCTTATAAAAAAAGTTACAGAATTAGTGATCACAAAGCCACATTCCTGCTACAGATCTTAAAATATTGACTCAGTTACAGAACTAGTAAAGGGGAAGAAAAAAAAAAAATACCTCCTCCACCCTTCCCCTCTTCCCTCCCCCTCTGCCAAAGAATGCAGTTTATCCTACTTATTTGAAACTGTCCTTTTATATTAGCCAAGGAAATGCTTCAACTTTAGTGTGGACATCGCAAATTAAAGTATTAGTCGTATTCCCAAACCTACAGTTAATAAGAGCTCCTAAGAGCAATAAAACATGGCGTTAAAGCATTTGCAAGCCATTGTCATAGCACTGTGCTCTGATACCTTTGCAGACACAAAACCAGTCCCCACCAACCAACAAGCATGTAAGCATTGGTCAGCAAGTCAATGCCTGCTATTCAACTTGTAGTTAGGCGTTTTATTTCTGTGTCTTCCAGATCGTATCACTCCTGCATTTCAGGGCCTAATAAAATGTGAAGAATGATATGCTCGCTCTCTCCTTGCATCTGAAACTGCGTTATTTCCCTCTTTTTCTTTTTCACACATTCTTACAAAAACTTCCCTTTTCACATACTTCTATAAGAAAACATTTCACTGCATCTACTTCAGTTCCTATTTCTATTTTCGATTTTCACTAGATCCTTCTGCTACTGCCTCTCCCTCAAACCCACTAGTAGAATCTGATGTAGTTTTAAAGCTCTCAAGGTCATTTCAAAAATGAAAAAAAAAATGTTGCCTTAAAAAACCTTTAAACACACAAAACCCCTAAACTAAACCCTTTTCAAATTCAAACCCCTTTCATCAGCAGATCAATAACCCAACATAAAGATTTTTGTTCACCACCACTTCAAAACTATTATACTTCAATTCAAATACTTACTGGGAGTCACACAGCACATTTTATGGGATGGCTCATTAGAGTTACATACAGACCTTACTTTGGCTGCAGGTTTTCTGTGTGGGAAACAAACAAACAAAAAAACCCCACACCCAGAAACAGAAAGTCCAGTGGGTATCACGGAACAGGAATGAAATTCAATCTCTAGATATTCTAGAATTTTATTGTCCTCGCTTGGCAACGTCTTTTGTTGCTTAAGAAGTCAGTTGAGGCTTATTTAATTATTTTCTAAACTTCCTATTCCCCTTTAAAAAAAAAAAAAGATAAATACGATGATAGAGAAATGATCAGCAAGGGTTTAGTCTTTAGAAGACAAAGGTAAACGAAGCAAAAACTGGCAAAACGGATCAATAAACTTTTCATTAACAACCTCCCCCCCCCCCTCCGCCCCATGAGCCACTTACTACAAATCCTTCTTCCAGGAACATCTTTGACTCACAAAGAAATAGTCTCTTCCCGCTCCACACCCACCACCCCCCCCCAACACACCCGGCAAAAAACCACCCCAAATCCCAGGCTGGAGCCTGGAGTATTGAGGGGCGAATTCCCAGGTATACAATGGAAGTTTGAGACACCTACTTGCACGGGGGGATGTGGGGGGGACGCAGGGGAGGGGGAAGCGATCCCGGGCTTTTCGAGGAGGAAAATCGGGGACAGGCAGAAGTTGAGGGGTGGGTGGGTGGGAGGGAGGGAAGGAAGGAGGGAAGGGCTCCTCTCCCTCCGCGCCCGCCGCTGCCTCTGGCTGCCCGGCCCGCCCCGGGCGGCGGGGCCGGCCGGCCCCCGGGGAGGGGGCTGCGGGAGGGGCTGGTTACCTGCCGCCCCAGGAGGGGG
Organism: Scolopax mira; assembly: GCA_004320125.1. Taxonomy (NCBI): domain Eukaryota; kingdom Metazoa; phylum Chordata; class Aves; order Charadriiformes; family Scolopacidae; genus Scolopax; species Scolopax mira. The sequence goes on along the minus strand of BJBW01000296.1, from coordinate 163,183 downwards.
CGAGGCTGAGGCGGCCCAGGCTGCCCGCACACCTGGCCCCCTCCCCGGCCCTTCCTTCCTCCCTCCCCCCCCCGGCCCGCAGCTGCCTCCCCACACACACCTGCCCTTCCTCCTCCTCCTCCTCCTCCTCCTCTCCCCCAGGGGCGGCCGCGAGCGGGACGGGTGGGCGGCCATGCTCTGGGAGGGGGGGTAGGGGGGGGCTGCGCACCCCTCCCCTCACAAAGCGGGGTGTACCCCCCAAATCCCCTTCAAACGGCCCAGAAGGGACCGACCTCCCCCCACACACGGTCAGTCACACAACCGACCCCTCACGGCTGAGGGGCTGCGCCTCCCTCAGGTGTGTGGAGGAGATGGGGGTGGGGGGGGGGTAAGGGAAGGAGGAGGGGAGGGGGGGCTGGACCCCCTGGAAGCGGACCCCCAGCCCTCCCCTCACCTGTGCCTGAGCCGCCTCCCCAGCCGGCATCCTGAGGCGGGGGCAGAGGGAGGAGGAGAGCGGGGGCGGCCGCCTGCGGTGCCGCCGGAGCCCGGACTCGGCGGCGCTGGCGCTCGGGGCACTGTTTGTAAACGGCTCGCGCGGCAGCTGTTGCTGGGGCAGCCCCCTGCCTACGGCCACGCCCCCTTAACCCCCCCAGCGCGCGCGCAGGACACGCCCCGTCTTGGGCGCAGGCCACGCCTCCCTCGGCGTGGGGCGGGGCGGGCGGCCCGTGAGGCGAGGGGCGGCCCCGGCCTGAGGAGCGGGTCCCCGAGGCGGCGGGAGAGCGGCTGTGCAGCCCGGTAGCGGTTCGGCCCTGGGCCTGGCGGGCGGTGAAGGCCGCGGGGAGATCGCTCCTTTTGTGCCGCCGCGGTGGGGGGGTACAGAGGGGGGAGCGCAGGAGCCCGGTTAGGTCCCGGCGGCCTTTTGTCTGTCGCGATTTGAGGCGATGGTTATCGCCCTGAGTAACAAAACGGCGGCGGAGGACGCTTGTATAAAGCCTCATATCGCCCCCACATAAAGCACAGACGGCCGGATCGGTCCGGGCTGATCCTACAGCAACATCTTTGCAAGTGTAAATAAAAGCAATGCCGCTCCTGAGTGCCCTCCGTCGGGTTCCTCTGGTGGATGGTTGCGTAAAGAGGCCCAAACCCCTGCTTTCTGCCCTGCTTTTGGGAGCCCCGGTGACCTCTGACCCCTGCCCAGGCAGTCACGCAGAGATGCTGCCTGGTGGGGAGGGAAATGGGGCAGAAAGATAGCAATTGGCGGCAGAAACGACCCAAAAGAGGCCAAGGATTCATGTATTTTGCATTTCTTTTGACAGTCACGAGCACCGGGCTGTTCTGGCAGTAGCTTTACTGCTCCAGAGGTGCCGACTCTACGTGGAATTAAATGCAGCAGCCAAAGACCGAAAATACTTTTTGAAGTGTTCCACTTGGAACTGAGGAGCTTTTCAGGAGTTAAATGCAATCTGTAACACTGTTAGCAAAGTGCTTAATCTCTGCTAGACTCTGAGGTTAGCGCCTTCTCCCAGAAAATGGGATAAGAGGTGAGTTTCCATGTGGTCTCTCCTCTTGTTTTTCCCCCAAAGACACAGGGAGACCTGTTAAAGTCAGAATAGTTTACATCACTGGGTTTAGATCACACCCAGGGGCTTATTTGCTTCAGTATAAAAATCATCCTGCCTGAATGGAAGACATTTCTAAAATAATTGCAACTAAAATGGTGGTGGCGGGGGGGGGTTGGGGGGTGTGTGTGTGGCAGAAATTCATGCTGTTTTTAAAGTTTTCTCAAAATGTTCTCCCAGTCTAAGATGAGCAACACAACTCTGGTTGAAATTTAGGTTACTTACATGCCAAATAAAGATTAATCAAAAACATTACGGAATGTGGTAATACACTTGCTCACCAGGTAGTCCTGGAAGATGAAATATCTTTATTGGCAAATTCCAATCTTGCCTCACAGTAACTTCAAGCAAATTCTTTCAATGAAAAGAAGGTCAAAACTGATATGGTCAAACTTTTAAAATATATATGTTGAAGACCTGGCCCTTCAATTGGGCAGATAGGTAGTGCATCTTCACTAGTTCCCCAAGGGTTAAAAAACCTCTGCATGGATCAGCTGTGTCAACCATGACCACGGGATTTTTCCTTACTCTGCTTCTTTACAGGATTTCAGGCATTAAGTCTTGATCCTCCCGCTGTTCCAAGAGTTTTGAATTGATACAGGAGGAAAGTGATGTAGGGCTTGTCTCACCATCACCCCCATTTCAATTGTTTGTTTTTTTTAAGTGTGATTTTTTATTTTTTGCAGTATGATGTATCAGAGCCGGGTGTTTGTACACACATGCAAAATATTCCACTCTATTGCAAGAGCTTCACGTTTCTTTGTAACTTGCTGCACTAATGTGTACTTTGTGACCAAACCTGATCCCACAAACACTCCCAAGTTTAAGCACAGGAGCAGGCCCGTGCCCTTCAGTGGGACTTGCTGCATTAAGTATCGATTATCTGCAAATGGCAGGATGGGAGAAGAACAAAGTAGAATTTTGCTGGAAATGGGCGTGGGAGTTCCCAGGTTTGTTACACCCTAAGTTCTGAGTCACATGACTCTCTGAAACATCAGGACTCTTAACAAAAATAAATCATCTTATTGTTTTCTGATTTTAGCATTTTGAAAGTCATTATATTGAAATCTTGGGGGGGGGGGGGGGAACCCTTCAGGGCCCACAAACTTTTAAAAAGACTTTTAACAACTTTTTTCTCCTAAAAGACTTGCAGAGTCAAGTTTTGCAATAGTTCTTGTTCTCATGACATACCAAAGCCCATTACTTCCCTACACACACTTTCATTTCTTTACCCCTTTTTAAAGATTGTGCTTTTCAGGTGAAATATACTGACCTTGATCACAAGGGGTGTTTCACTGGGGCCAGGATGACTGTAAACATGATGGTTTTTATCCACTAAGATGCGGTACCTGTGCAGAAAACATAAGAAAATAAAAAGGCCATTTCAGGGAAAATTGAGATGCTCAGAATATCTTAAGACTCTTCTTCTTTTTTACCTTTTTTTTTTTCTCAAAATGCATCATATAATATCACATTTCATGACCAAAATGAAAACATCTAATTTATTTTTACAGATTAGCCACAGTGACCTCTGGGATTTATATCGTGACGGTGGAAATGCTTGATATCAGGCAAGGGCCAAGTTGTGAAAATAAATCTATTTTCTCCTCCCTCTGTTTTGCCTTGTGTTGAAGACATTTGCTGCTGAAGCTTCTCCAGAAAGGCAATCTGTGTATTGTGGATGAAGTAAAAACTTCTACAACAAATGCACAGGAAAGACTGACAGACCTGTGTTTACTGTTCTGCACTATATGTTGCTACACAGTCTCGCAATATTAAACCTAGCCCCAAAGTAGACTTTGGAACCAGGCAGCATGCCCAAAATTGTGATAATCTCCTCCATAACAACAGAAAAAAAACTTAAAATAGCATTGTCAAAAGCTGAAAAGTTTCGTTCCGGTCCCCAAACTCCTAATGTACTTAAATGTGTAAGTTCTTTTAAATTACATTAGGTGCCTTTACGTTATGTAAAAATCCATGCTAAAAGTCTTACGAACTGGCTCAAGGCCTGCTCTTCTGCATCGTGCACATGAGAACCCTCTCGCTGTCAGAGAGAATGGAAACAGAGCTGGTGGGGCCACAGGAAGCCCTTACCTAAACGTGAAGTCTTTGGAGGGCTGGTGGGGATGTTTGCCTCAAACAACTGACCTGAGCAGCGAAATACCCCGTCTATACCAGGCAGCAGGAAACCAGCCAGGATTTATTCTTTTTGCACAGGGACTCTCTCACTTTAGATTCGTATTCAGGCAGTTATTAAATCTGGCCCGTCCTGTGGTTAAGGCACAAATGGGATTTAAGGGATCTGGGCTCAGTCCCAGCCCTGCCACAGACTTCCTGAGTGATCTTGGGCAAGTCTTCTCTCTTATAGGGCCCACAAAATTTGGCAGGTTTTTTGTTGGGTTTTTTTTTGTTTGTTTGTTTGTTTTTTACAACAGCCCCTGCTCTAGCAGTCAAGTCACTACATGACATTCTCCGTGTGCTGGCATGAATAGATAAATACAGTAAATACGCCGTGTTTTAGCTTTCAAGGAGATAAGCTTGAAACCACGATCAGAGTGTAACATAATGTCTCAAAGTTAGGGAGCAAATTTTAAAGCCCTCTTTAAAATTACTTGGGGCATCCAGGCCATGAGTTGGAATATAAAATTTTACAGTTTTCATTTCTGCACAATTTCTTTTTGTAAAAATCAAGATCATTTTGCTTCTTTGCTTACAAAATTGTTCATAAATTGTTTGTGCGATATTCAGATGAGCCAGGCTAGAGAACAGAGAATCTCTTACGAGCAGGCTTTATCAGTGTTTTGTGGCTTGTTTTTGAATTTCCCCTTTGCACAAATTACTTCTTTCAGCATTATTTCAGCAACGAGCAAGAGAAAATCCCATCGTGTCAGATGATTCTCCTGTTTTTTGCCCCCGCAGCGGCGCGGGCCCTGGTGTGTTTACAGGAAACGCCTGCTGCAGAGGCGCTGGTCGTTAGACACGGTCTCAGATTTGCCTAACGTGCTCACATGATTCGATTTACTAAACGAAGACACAGATGAGAGGGCGATGAGAAAGCTGCAAGCAATCAGGTTCTTGCAACATCAGATAATCCATGGAGCGGCTGGGTGCAGTGGCCATGCAGAAGGCTCCCGCGCCCTCCCCCCCAAGAATGTGCCCGGCTGCTGCAGCAGGGACTATCTCCTCAGCCCAGATTCAGTTACCAGCCTCCCGCTCATCAACACCAGCTTTTTTTTTTTCCTTCTTCTTCTTTCCACCCCCCCCTCAACCCCCCTTGCATTCTAGACCAAAGTGCTGCATTCTTTCAAAATGCATTCGTAGGTATTTTAGTCCTCAGCTAAAATGTTAAGGTTTAGTTACTTTCTAAGCAGCACATTAACATAGAGCAGTTTATTTTTATAATGAGAAAGAAATTGCAGGGTTTTTCTTTCACTGTTTTATACATCCTGTCTGTATAAACTTGTAGATCTCAAGCCCTGCGAGGCACGTTGACAGTACAGCTATTAAAGATTTTCTATTTGACCTTGATTTTGTTTTGTTTTCGCTGTGTATGAACTTTAACAGACTTGAAGCGTGACATGCCTTTTCTTTTTACTTATCACAGTACACGTCGGGTAGGAAAAGCCATGTAAACAGGACCTTGTTCAATAGCATGTAGATTTCTCAAAGAAAATATATCCCTTTCTCGAAGCTCGCTTTGCTCGAAACCTACAGTTCTGTTCCTGTACTTTGTTCTGCAAATGGATCCTTTTCAGAATGACGGCACACCGTGATGTGCCTGTTCTCTTTTCTTATAACTCACGGGGTAAAAGATCTGTGGGATTTGACTGTTATTTACTCAAGCTCACGCTAGCTGTTTGGTGGAATATATCACAATAGCAGTAACAGCAGCGTTGCTGCTACTGTGGTGGTAGAAAGAGAATAAAGATTTACATGGAGGAATAGTGCCTCTTATTAGATGTAGTGGTAAGACAGAGGAGAGCCTTCAGGCACACAAGCCCTTCCTCGGGACAGGAAACAGAAACAAACTTCAGCCCTCCATACGTTTCTGCTGGGCAGGGAATGGAGACAAATTCATCGGAGAAATAGAAATGATGTAAAAAAGGCTGCTTGAGTAGATAAACAAACTGAAGATAATGAAGTCATACCCTCTGCCCAGAATGGCTCAGTTATCAGCACCACAGCCCTAAACTTTTGTTGTAACTTTCCAAATTGTCCTTACCAGTATCACGTGGCCTTTATTCTGAATATCAAGAGTCAGATCTAGGGACTGGCTGTTAATCCTCTCCCTTCCTTGATTAGTTTGAGCTTCCAGTCTTCTCACTCTCAATCTATAAACTACTTCTTTGCATTGCTTGGATATGGTCAAATAAGAACATATTCACCCACGTTAATTAGCACCTGGCACCATTCATTCTTCAATTAAAAAAAAAAGTCTAATATTAAATGCCCAACCCTGAGCTGACAACTCACACATGCAGAGGTCTGTGTACACTGAACTGGTTCTAAAATTGAAGCCTAAATGCATTATTTTGATATGATGACATGTTTAAATTCTGTATTTGGTAATGCAGCTTTCCTCAACGCTGTTGGTGAGCTCTGTTCACGCTTGTTCCAAAATAAGTGGATCTACACCAAAGATCCAAGATCTTACAGAGTTCACAAGTCTGTAAAACAAGAGTTTTACGGCCACATTTCAATTCTGACACTTGTGCTATGATGTAGGTGTAATTCAAATGTCAGCATTTTCTCCACTTCTCCTTTTGGGGGTCATTTTCCATTTTGCCTTCCATTAAAGAAGTTTGCCTCTGCTTTGTTTTGATCTTAAATTGCATTGAAATTTCAGGCACCCCAGTAATATTTGCACCAGGGCACATCATCAAAACAATGGGAATACCTCTCAGAGTTTCACAAGATGTTCCCAGACTGAAGAAGGCACCTCTAGATTCATTCCCTTACTTTTTATAGCATATTCCAAGCACATTCAAAAATCAAAACTGCCTTAAAGGGTGGCAGTTATTGCTGCCTGTAACTGTGCTGTGGGGGCAGATCCCCAGGAACTGACCCATGGGCAAGGAAACAAAATTGTCTGCCTTAAGATAGCAGAGAGACTGAAGACATCTGTGCACATAAATTCAGGGTTAAGGAAGAATTCATTTTGTAAAGGTTTTTAGGTAAGATTACCTCAGACTCTGTCAGGTGCAATGTCTTGGAACAACGTGGCGAGTTCAGTTAATTTCTTGAGACATCCTTTTTCAAAAGTATTTACCTCACACTGGGCTGAAGTGCTGCTGCAGCACTTAAATGTTGAATCCCAGAGAGAATGGGATACAAAACATAATTTTTTTATTCTTTCCAAAACTTTCCCAGTGTTAAAAATAATAATTGTCTCTCATAAACTGAAAGTGCTGATAGATTAATAATGGATGATGGGATTCTTGCACATGCGTTTATTAATTTATAAACACCACATAGCCTCAGAATGAAAGGTGCTCTATAAATAGAAAGCTAATATTGATCAATCCTGAAGTGGTATTACCATTCTTGGAGGGTTGAAACGGGTTTTTTTTACCCTTCTTCTTCCTAACCTGATAACAAAAAGAATTCCCTAAGCATGGCTCTTTGTTATCATTATTTGTTTCTTCCTATTGTACCTTCATCAACGCTTCCTTCTTCTATGAGATGCAGGAAGAAAAACCTGAGGCTTCTCAGCATTGTGAGTGCCATAGAGCTGGTATGACAAAAATGTGCATTTGAAAGGTTATAACAAAAAAAAAAATAAAAGAAAGGAAAAAAAGACAAGCAATTGTTTAAAATGAGGTATTAGCATGACAGTTGACAAAGGCATGGTATGTTGCCAGATCTCACTGGTTTCTAATGCTGGTTAATGAGAACAAGTATTCCTTGATCTGAGCGAGAGCTGCCTCGCATGTTCTTACACACACAGTGAATGTGCTTCCCCATTTGGGGAATTATTGTTCCGACACCATAAGAAGAGATCATTTTACTTCAAAACACATTAGCTCCCCCCCCCTCCTCCCTTTCACAACTGACTGGTAACCTGATCCCTGCCCTTACATTTGTTATGTTTATTTGATTTACATCTTTCTGCTTCCCTCTTATTGCAAAAATAACGTCCTTGCAACTGTGCCAGAGGAGGCAGTCGGTGCTCCCATAAACAGGTGATGAACATTTGCCATCTATGTTCTGGGGGAGGGAGGGGGGAACACAGAAAAACCCACACTTCCCAGATCTAAGAAGCTTTCAAGTAACTTTCGAAACCAAGCCTGAAGCGCAGGCTCTTTGCGCAGCTTCCACAGCTCCCGCCATGCTGCATCGTGCCAAAATTCCCCACACCATCCCCCAAGGGAAGCTTTATCAATACCTTGCCAATACTCCAGCTCTGGTGCAGACAACTCTCAAGAGCCAGCCGGTATTGGAAAACCTGCCAAATTCCAATATATGTAAGAAAATGCTGAATTCCTCCTTACCTTCCCTGCCAGTCCTCCCTCACTGGGATGCAGCGGGGGGACAGAGCTGGGGCTGCTCAGAGCAGGGCTTCAGCTGGTCCATATCAATATCACACCATCCCCTTTAATGGAGCTACAGTAATTTCCAGCAGCTGTGACTTCACCACCACATTTTAGCATGCTTAAGAGGAGTTTTGATTTTAAAACCTGCTATTCCGTGAGGCCTAATCCCACGGTGATGGGCAGGCTGGCATATGGACACAGCAACCCTCTAAAATCTGCCCGTCAACAAGAAGGATTTCCACTCACGTGTGGAAATTCAAAAATTGAAGTTGGTGCTTTGCTACAATGGAATTATTGTATGTGGGACAGAGTAATGCCTTCCCTGCAGCCTGTTTGTGTAAGGATATTATTCAAAGTAAATCATTAGATTTTTGCTTCATTTTTGCCATTGTTACAGTATTTCCTGTATGACTTTTTTTCTTCCTCAAAAGAAATTACCTATTACTTCATATGGACGCTTTTGAGATGTCTTTTTAAAAAGCAATTAACAAAATTGGAAATTTTTCTACAGTTAAACCCCCTGTTTTCAAACAATCCACAGTGAAGTCTCACAGTAACACATGGAAGTGGAGACATTTTAAGCTTAAACTACTGACATTAGACAAAGAGGAAGGTGACCTGTTTTGTGGAAGTACATGCAAAAACCAAACCATCAGAAATTAAATGATGAGTAGAATTAAAATGTAAACCCCTTTCCGTTTATTCATCTGAAATGGTGCTACCACAGATTAAATAGGAGAAATTTTTTATGTAGGAACTTGGTTGATGTGAAAGTGCTCTTCCAAAGTTAGAAGATATTATAGTTTTATAATAATGAAGTTTCTAATAACACAATTTGGGAGAAGATATCTTGTTTCTGTGATTAGGAAAGCAGGACATTGAGTATAGAGTTGGGGAGTACATATACATGCATATTTATAAAATAAAAAAAAAGAAGCACGTTTGTCTGACGTGTATTACAATAACTAGCAATTGATATTGCTGAGAAGCAGACCTCTCTCCTGGGTCTCCTAATAACAGCTTTTGGTTCTGACAAAATCCTTGCCCAACAGATGTAACCATGGCTTTATCAAGGACTTCTGGTGACACTATAAACCATAAGAGTGAAAAAATGCTTCCTGCTGCAGACTTCCTGCCTGGGCTGCAGGAGCAGCACAGACCAGCTTCTTTCAGACACTGTATCTTTACCAGGCTGCCCTGCTGAACTAAAGCCTCTAATGCAGCACACAGAAGTTCAGAAAAACGCCTAAACTGGTTCTGCTGTGTCCTCTGCTGCTGTATATGCAGATTTATATAAATACCTTGAGCAAATTCCCTGAAAGGTAATGGTAAATGTGGTCATTTTATACGTAAGCGTAAGAAAAGCTCCGTAATCTCTTCTGCTGCGTTAGAGACCAAAATAGTTTTAGATATTCATCATCAAAGGTGGATTTTCAGGAGAAATTAGGAACTTGATGGAGTGTTGCGAATGCGTGTGAAGCTGGATGGCTGCTTTAGGCATGTAATTATTTTAATTCAAGTATGTAAACCAGGTAATTGTACATGGAAAGAGCTAATTGGGCAAATTTTCCTTTCCTTTTACCTGTACCAGGCACTCGGGAGACTTCTCGGTGAACACGTACCCTCTGCCTTTTCTACCTGCACCAGCCCCGAGCAGCTGTAAGGGTCTGTGCCCTGCTGCGGCTCCCCGCACAGATACACAGCTGCCTTTGAAGTAAGGCGAGGGGGTAATTTGGGTAGTTTTCAGAGCCCCTGGCCATGTCGGCCACTGACCCCCCCCCTGCCTTTCATGCTGCCCCCCGGGAGCTTGCCTGGCTCTTCCCACATCCCGGGACTCCGCTCTGACTTTTTCTTTTTGCAGGCTCGGCTTCTGGGCTGCCCCTCGTTCTGGTACAAAATTTTTAGACCCGTGCACAAAGGCAGAGGGGAGAAAGGAAGCACAGGATGTGTCTTCCTGCGCTCGACAAGAGGATTTTATTATTTCTTTTTTTGGTAGAAGTTGCAGTGAATATAGATAGAGGAGGGAAAGAGCGAGCGTGCATATGTACCATGAGATACAGGAATATCTCAATAGGCACTTTACTACGCTCTCGGTTTCCCTACCCCTAGCAACATGCTGACAAATCAAGAACTGCCATCCTATATACAGTACTCCAGCTGTCAGCCTTAAGCAGTGCGTCTCCTTGCCAGAGTGCAGCCTTTCCTTTGTTTCAGCTTCGAAAATAAAATCACAGTTTGTAAAATAAAGGGAAAAGAATTCTTTTTCTAAGGCAGGACAGTCGCTAATCCTTTCCGAAGGTTCATAACTGCATTAGCTGCTTTGAGCGAGGAGCCACATACTGAATGATAATGGATTTGTAGTAACAGTATGCCTTGTATTTATTATAATAATAGCCACTTACATAAAGTCAACAGACTCACTATACTCACTGCTTAATTTTAGACATATTTTCATTGTTTTAAATTATTCTTAGTAAGAGATATTTGTCATCCAAACAGCCTTTGTTTCTACTTGATCATTTTTCAAAGGAGGAAAAAGACTTTTTGAGGATAGCTGGGACTATATAAAATTTTTGAAGCCAGCTCAGAGAGGGTCACACACTATGTTCATGTCCGAGACTTTCATGTCTTGTGTCTTAGAAACAGGAATAGGTCAAAGGTAACATGAGTTTTCTGGGGCTTTTTGAGAATGCATTGTGTGGGCGTGAGTGACTTAAAGAGGCACAATCTGCAGAGGTAGCACAAGTCTTACTTAAAACCATCCACAATTTAATTAAAAGTCATAGAATGCCGTAAGAATAGGAGCACCACTGCTTGTACTGGCAGTACAAGTATTTTACAAACAGCAATAGGTATCACCATACCCATTTTATAGATGCAGAAACTGACTCTTGGAGAGGCACAGTATTTTCCCCAAGATGCTAAAAGTATGAGACACGGCCATTGAACCAAGTGTATAAAACCTTTAAAGATACTGTACAATAGCCATATGATCTTCTAATGAACAAAGCCATGGATCTGTCAGTAATTAACCTGAAAGAACAGAATGGGAAGATGCAATACAGTGGGATTAGCTAGGGCTTAGATATTTGCAGGCACAAGTTTTTTTTGTCACCAAGATGGAGAAAAGAATTTTTGCCCTTTGCTTCATTTTTCAAGAATAATTTAGTGACTGGATTTGCCCTTCCTCTGGGATTTCTGACTAAAAGGGCAGTGCAGTTGGAATTTCTGTGCGGTAGAGTCAGATGAATTTTCATACATCCCAAATTCCCGGGATCTGCATAGTGGATGTGTGGCTCTTGTACCGCTTTTCTCGGAAATGTTGGATTTATTCAGCACACAACGTATGGTTGATTCACACATGTGCAATAAGTTTGACGAGTCCCGGATACATCAGGTTTACTCTACATGCCGTTAGACAGCACATGTGCACACATTTCTGTCCAGGAAATCCCAGACAGAAATGTATCAGCCCCAGATTAGCTCTTCATAGCCAAGGGGGGGCTGAGTAGATTAGGGAGCCGCTGGCTGTGAGGAATACATTGACTCATGGCTTTGGAGACAATACCCATCATCCCCAATGCAAAATCCCAAGGGGAAGTATGGGAAATTTCCATTAACGAGTCAGCTTCGTTCCCCCCCCCCCCCACCTCGTTCATTGCTGTAGGTTTCTTAGGATTGAATCTCTCCAAACCCCCTTTCATCCCACAATGTTCAGGAAGTACCTGCCAGGCTCTGATTTCCTTGAGAAAGGCTGCACCGTGTCACTGAGAGCACACACAGTTTGGGCCACTGCAGTCAGATGCAGAGGATCTCAATTGAAGGTTTTTTAAAAGAGGAAACAAAGGAATCCTAATTAGATGGAATATTAGAGGCTCTCATCTGGGACACTCTCATTGTTTGCAAGACAAAGGTGATCAGAAAAACTCCATGATTTAAAAAAAAGAATCCCTTAAACTGCTTCTTTAGTTTGCAGGAGCTACTAATTGATAACGCAACAGAAAAAAAATAGAATGTAATATTTCCAAATTCTACTAGAAGGATGATATCTTGAACTGAAGTATTTGTTAATACAAGAGTAAAGCTAGTTTGCACATGAAATGAATCCCAGTGACAGGAATGAACTCAAGTATTATTAATGTAATATCATACAAAGCAATAAAAATAGTAAGTGCTGCAAAAGCAGGAAATCACAAGGGAAAGTGTCCGCTGCCCCAAGCCTTAAGTTGAATGAATTCCTAGAATCTTAAATGATAATTTAAAACTGCTTCGTTGCAGATTTATTTTGAATATTGTATCTTGTCAATAGACAAAGGGTAAGCGACACTAAAGCACTGTGTTAAAAGCAGTCACAGTAGTGGAGGTCAGATGTCTCCATAAGCTGAGAAGTACTCAGATGTACTGCATTTCTCTGCTTCACTTGTAGAAATTTCTTGCCCTGTATCTTTTAATTTGCTAAATGATTTGAGAGAAACCAAACCACCTACATTTAATTAGCTTTATAAATCAAAGGTGACAATTCTTTAGTAACCTGTATTATTTCCCAGCGTGGCAAGCTAGAAAAATGCTGACAAATTTATTTATTGACCTGTTGTGTTTTGCAAGGACAGCCAATGTTATATTGATCCAGCTATCCAAAATACTGTAGCAGGGGCAATAACATTCAAGTGCCCGTGTCTCCACATAATCACTATTCTGTACTCTCCCTACCCGAGCGATATCCCCCGTCTCTTACAAAATGCAAATGCTCCCATCCCCCAGACCTGCCTGCTCTTGCTTTCCAGAGGGATCCTCATTGTTAGAAATTAAACTGCAAAGAGAGCAGAGACCTTCACATTTACTTGGCATATAGTTTGCTTCTTTCATCGGAAGTGATCATTAGTAACTACTGTTGCAACTTTAATTATATCTTCAATAACAGCTCCCCCACCCCCAGTACTTTCTGTAAACCTCCCTTTGTATGGTCCCGGAATCCGATCCTGCAATCCTTCATGGGAAAACCTCTATTGAAGTCAGTGGGCTTGACTTCTGATTTCCTTAAGTCTCACTTCTGTAATATATCTATTTAAGGCCTGGGCTTTGCTTTCTGGTGCTTAAAAGTATGAATGCACAGAAGTCTTTGGGAGATCAGGCTTTCCATTTTTAGTTCATGACAAAATGAAAAAATAAATGAAGACTTCAGTGTTTGACCTATTGGGATACCTCACTTGACAATCACTCATGAGGTAGGGTGACAAGGTCACGTTCCTTATTCTTTATTCATTTAACTGTTTTATAATTATAAGTAGCAATGGAAAGCAAGCAATCTTCCCAGTTAATAATCTTCCCAGACCCCAGGGTACAGATCTGGAAAATGGAGGAAACAATGGGGAAAAGTTAAAAATTGTTTTCCATAATTTATTACCATCAGGTAAAGAAAAGGAGTGTATCTTTGGAAATGCATGTTCATTTACATTTCTAGCAAAATCCATCCTGGAAGAGGCAGTCGGCTAAAAGAATACAACAAGGCATTGAAAATAGGCCTGGAATATTATTATTAGCCAGTCGATGTTCTCTTTTTCCCACGTGCATTTTTATGCAAATACTGTTAGTTTCGCCACCTCTGATGATCCTTAATTCCCACTGAAACCGCTGAGAGCTGAAGGTCTTCATCACCACACAATTATTTTATATATTAAAGCACGGCTGAGGACGGGAGGTTCGGCTGTCGCAATGGCCACGTGACTCTGGTCTCCCACCACGAATTTTGGTGTCACAATGACAAGGGCCACGAGTCAAGAAGTCCCTTTCGCACACGCTCCAGTCCTGCCTTCCTCAAGACCACATTTAAGCACGCGACCAACTTTAAGCATTACCTTGTGCGTGTTGTGAACCTCATGCTTAAGCGTGGTCTCAACCAGGGATGCATTCCTGAATCCAAATCAATCTATCAAAATAGCTGCAGGTGAAAATTCTTCATACGTGCTTTCTCTGTGTGTAACGAAATATGCGTGGTCATACAAGTACAGGCCTGTATTGCCGTTTATTTCAGGGAAAAAAAAAAAAGAAAGTATTTAGTTTTATGTGCTCTGCAGCTTAAAAGCTGCCTCTGGAAACGCAGGGTAGTTTCTTGAGTGTTATACTGATGAAGTATTTAATGCTCAGAAAGAAGGCCAGCAATTAAAAAGCACCAAACAAATGAGCAGCATTTCAACAGTACATATAATTTCTGTATTTTAGGCTCTGATATTTTTTCCTAGAACATTTCCTTCTGAAGCCCGTTCCAGACTAATATGCAAATTTCAAAAAGCAAAATGTTTGTGTAACCTCGTCGTTTGCAAATAAAGTGATGTGAGCTACAAAGTGATGTGAGCTACACGCCGGGTACCCAGATGGACGATGTTTTGTTTTTCTTTGTGAACGTCTTTTGTCCTAAAGCCAGTGTGAAAATCTAGAAGAGGGCCCCATATGATTGATCACCACAAGCATCAGAAGGAAATGATTCACCACAACACTGTAACTGAAACTGCTTCGACACCTGATTGCAAACTTCACACTCAGGGACTAATTAACTCCTGTACCTGCACAGAGATTGCGGTAACGCACAGGACACCTCATCTAGAATCATTCCATGATACTCTGCTCAGACCGATTCTTATTGGTAAAAAGGTACATTGCATTCAGAAGTTAAAATATACAGAGTTTGTAATGATAAGAAGACATTAAATTATAGCTCCATTAAGACGTTATATCAAAAAGAAAAAAAAAAAGTGTAACAGGACCTTAATATGTACCTAAATGAAATATACCTTCTTTTTTTTTGGTCTCATGATAAGACTGCTTTCAGCTTAAGGGTTTTCCTACTTTTTCCATGAACTTTGTTTTAAGCATAACAACATTTGTAAAACGTTTTCTGAATTGGCAACTTTAGGAACATAAGGTTCACATTGTTTGAATTTTAGATATAAACCAGTACATGAAATACCATCCAGCCACCCGTGCATCGTGCTCGTAACTAAGCCAATGTCTCAGCAGATTTATCATCAGAAACACAAGTTTGCAGTCTGCAAACAGAGATAATGTATTCCTAGCAAAGCACTTATACAGAGTGATTAGAAATAATGGCTGTGGGGTTTTTTAGGCAAAAAAAAAAGACAAATTCTATTAAATAATTTTTTTAGCCTCAGAATAGTTATATGGCTGCTAATTAATATAATAAGATATAAGTTTTATAATCAGTGTCCAGCAATGTTTTGTTCTTTTTCACTACATAGACAATGTCAGTTGTTTTGACAAACAAAATATTTCTTCCCTTTCTCCCCTACTCAATTTACATTAAAAAAATATTTTTGAATACTATTTCAAGCAATAAAAAAACCCCAAAACAAACATGTCCTAAAATTTGGCAAGAGCGTAGAACGATTTGGTTATAGCAAAGAATGATTTATCCTTTGTTCTTGTTTTCTACATTATTTTGATAGTTTGTCTTGAAGAAATCAGTGAGCTCTTCAGGAAAGCAACCTAAAAAGCCATAAAGACAGTGTCACAGTGACATCAATGTGATGCTTCTAAAAATAGCTAATGCACAAATCCCCACCATTCACAGGCCTCACCACGAGCAAAGTTCATTATGTACCCATAATAACAGGTACTTTTCTTGCTCATCAAATGTTCTTTTCCCTTTAAAAGCCTGCTAATTCTGTGCATACAGAGGGCTCCAATCTCTTCCATCACTATATCTCTGAGGGAAGATTTAGGTGAAATATTTTTTTTTAACCTGCCCTGTAGGGGGAAGGTGTGAATAGGTCCCCCATCCCAGTGGTACTTGCAGGAAAAGCACTGCTTTGCCCCAGTGCAGCTGTACCAGGCAGGACCTCAGCGCCCTCCCCTCAGCCTTCCCACGGGCCTTTTTCATCTCCACGTCGAGAAGAGAGGAAGACTCACTGGTAGAAATAGTGCAGGAATGAGTCAAGCCACAGCGGCAAGATTTAAGCAGATGATGAGTAGTCATCTCGCAGCCTCGCTAAAGTAAATTCCATGTCGCATTGCAAGTTTGCCCTAAACTGCTGACTTGTGAAGATGTTTCCCAACAGGCATGCATATGCATATTTTCAATGTAAATGAGAGTTTGAGGACTAAACCGAGGCTTGCTGTGTATTTTGCTTTCTGAAATCACTGCAACCCTGAGCTCAGCAGCAAACTGCTAATTTCATATTTAGAGGATTCATTTTATGTGTGTAGACAGTTGGTAATTTCATCTACACGTGCTTCCAATATTAATCACAAACATACTTCCTGTTCACAGATTGAAAGTGTACATCTGAGCTAAGACTTTTCCAAATTTCTCTGGCAATCCAGATCAAGATTTTGGGTCAGGCTTTCCAGTGATCTGTAATCAGACATTAGATTACTGCCTGAGTTAACTCCGATCCTCTGGGAAGAAAAGAAAAAAATATCTAGTACTTATCACAACAATATCACAACCCTAAGAAATTAAGCTCTTCCCCTAACAACAGAACAAGGAGGAAACATCTTCTAAGATGCTTTGACCACTCAAACACAGCCAGAAGCTCTGCTTTGACCTGAAAACAGCAGCTCTGGAGGGAGAGATTGGATCACCCGGGGTCACCTCGCTGAGATTCCCTCACCAACGCTGCCAGCCACGCTGATAGCTTTCAGGTGGAGAGGCTCATGCAGCTGGAGCCACTAAATTAATAGGCCAATTTCATCAATAAGTAACAATTTTAAATCACACTTAACCTGGGTCCGAGTCACAGGCAATTGTTTTTCAGTAGTAGATTCTGATGGTGTTATTGCGTAAGTATTATGACTCAGGTTTAATAAATAAATAAAAAAAAATCAAGCAAGCACAAAATCCAATAGCTTAGTAGTTAATAAAACTAAGAAAACACAAAAAGACTTTTCTGAGAAGGTCATATGATCATTTCTCAGAATGTGTTTTTCCCTTTTTTATTTTGCTGGAAAGAAAACCCACTATTTTTATTAGTTGTGCAGCAGCTGAAAAAAAAAATAGCAAGGATATTCACAAAGTTCCTAAGTATTAATCTTCCTTACAATAAATTCTAAGAAGTGAAAAAAATACGCAGGTTCATAGAAACATACAAGAAAAAACTACTTCCTGCTCTGATTTGAGCCCTGCAGAGATTACAGGGGTAAGGACACAGGTTAAACCTGGTCTCATTATTCCGAGTGGGTTTCAGTGCCTGCTTCACTGGGAGTTTTTAATGGACTTACTATCTTTGAAACATTCCCAAATCCCACATATAAAAAATATATAAATAATATATCTTTTTATATAAAATAAAAATATGTAAATAATACCTATATTTATATATAAATATATAAAATCTATGGCTTCTGAGAGGAGAGCAGTATGAAATAGGTTTTTGTACGTGTGTAGGTGAGAACGATGAATCTCTTACCTGTGGAGCAGAACGAGTGATGTCAGTAACTATGGGAGGAACACATCCACAGAACAGAACTGTTGCAATAAGCACCATGACCCTCCAGGAAGGGGACAGGTGGTGGCCAAGGCAGAGCCCAGCGTGAACCTGGGTGACATGGAGAGGACCAGACTGGAGCTGCACTTGGCCTGGAGACAAGCAGGGGGACACTGATGACCCACCAAACCTTTCTAGCTGGGCGAGGGGGGAGCTTTGGCATGTGGAACAGAAGAAGGCTGATGGGGAGAAAGCAGTGTGTGGCTTTTGTCATATTGTATGATATCTTTTCACCTTCTTGGAAGCCTCCAGTGACGCCACTGCCTGGCTTCCTCCCAGCAGCACTGGCCACTGCCCTCCCAGCTCCTTCTGCAGGTTTATAGCAGCCAACATGTGAGCACGGGGCCCATCAACAAACAGAAGCATCTCAGGACTCTTTATTCAGCCCATCAGATCATTCTTCTCACCTGTGTCCGTTCCCCCCTGTGTCAGCCACTTCCAACACTCCTCCCTGAGCCATCTCTCCAGGACACATGATTTTATATTAACCGACAGGCATCACCACAGAGAGCCTTTGGGCTGTTTACACAGGCATCTTTCTTGACAAAGCCACACTTTACACTTTGCAGATATTGGGCTGGCTCTTCAACTCTTCGCTTGTTTTTTACACCCAGTCAAACTCTGAGCAAAGATTAAATTAAACGTGAGCTAACTTAATGAGTTTTTTCAGTGAATTTTTCATTGAGGGACGTGCAGCCACTTCTGGAGTTGAACGCAACAGCTCGTAAATAACATGCAAAAATTTAGTGCAATAGCAGAGGAAATTTTAGATGACTGCAATGTAATTTGTCAGTTGTGGACTAATGGAGATTTGGCTGTAACATGCTCTTGCTTTTCTGCCTGTATTTCAACAAGCATCTTTGTTTTGCGTGCATCCTCTTGTCTAAAATTATGGTACGCTGTAACAGAGGGCGACCACAGGAAAATGCAAAAGAGAAAATAAGAACAAAGAAGCCACAAAAGGACAGGGCTACATATCAAAATGTTGCTCCAAATATACACAGGCAAAATGAAGAAAGTTCAAACAAAATTGCAAAAAGAGAATGGGGGAAATAGATGTAAAATTATTTGTGCTGCTTAGCTGATAGGTATACCAGGGTCAGTCAGGGTTTTTTGTGATATATAAATAAGTGAATGAAGAATTATTTTATCAGTCCATTTCTCATATGTATATTTTATTGGTACTAATGTTTAACTCCGATTACTGGAACTTAAGCACTCTTCCCAAATCAGAAGAAAAGCATTTCCAGAAAGGGTAGGAGGAATTAGTATTCCCTATTTATTTTTGAGCAAACTATCAAACATCAGGTATAATTTATTCCAAATGAGAAAAGAAATCAGTGGCATAGTTAGAAATAATTTCTCTGCTGCAGAGATGCCTATAATAGTCTATATACAGACTGTCCAGTTATGTTTCCAAATTCTAATTATGCAGGCTTCTTAGTCATAGCATTAATAATATGGATTAATACTCTACACATGTATATGACCTCCACCCAAGAATTTCAGAGCACATTTTTAAGAATTCATTTATTGAGCATTGTAAGTCAACTTCATAATGTGCAGAAACTGAAGATGCAAAGAACTGATGAGTTTGAGTCACATGGAAATGCAGTGGCTGAGCTGCATTAGGAGCCAGGTCTCCTAATTCCCAGTGCAAGTTTTTCTGTATAAAATTTTAAATATTTTGTCAGATTTTTTTTTAAATATATTTTCATTGCAGAACTGATTGTATGTCTCTTTATTTTATAAATAATAATTCAAAGACAGCAGAAGTGATGTTTTTCGTAGTGTGTCAACTCTAGCAATGTCACTAAGCCTTACAATATTGGGGCTGTTTTTAAGATTCAGTTCTCGAGGCACAAATGTTCTCATGTGTTTCCATGAGAACCGTAAGTACTTCGTTGAAGTTATTTCTTTATATCTTTTAGTCTTTCTGAATGAAAACAATATCTTGAAAATATGAACTGAGAATACATAAAGCCTCAAAAATGACAAACATAAAATAGAGACAATATTTTTAAAACCTAAGGCTTTGGAAAGTCAGTCCTATGACTATTTCTAACACTATTGTTGGCAACATCGTCTTGTTGGTGTTATACAAATAATGCAGAAAGGCAGTAGCATTTTAAAATCTTCCCACTTGTGTTTTGTCAGTTACAGAGTCGGCAGGTGTAGATTTTAACAGAGGAGAAACTCATCTCCTTGAAACTCATGTTTTCAAAAGATTAGGTTGGGTAATCAAAGATAGAGCCCTTTCCTTAGAACAGGCAGACATACAATTGCAAAGGGCTTTGATTTGAGGTATCAAGGTATTATATATATTTTTTCACTCTCTGAATAAAATTATCCACTGGAAAACTGAATGCAACAAAACAGCTTATATAGATGAGTTTGCACAACATCTGTTCTTTTTTGATCTAAACAAAACAGAGCAAGAATCTTACTTGGTATCTTGACATAACACACTTCATCTTTGTATATGTAGCGAGATCTTCCCTCTTATAAACAAACCTCTTCCTGTCGCCTTCATTTTCTTCTGGTATCATCTATAGATCAGCATATTTGTATTACATACTTTTGAGTTTTCTTTTCCTTCTCTGCAATATGCTCTGCTGACTTCAAATTGAAATGAACTAAAATGCTTCTAGGTGATACATTAGTATAAACTGAGGCTGGATTAGATTATCCATAATAATTTTTATGGCCATATGTAGGTAAGTGTATACAAGTATGTTTGTGGCTGCATACTGCAATCTGATTTTAGTAAAATTATCTTTGATCAAGGCCTATGAGTCAATTGTAAAATTCCACTTGAGTTCCGTGGGGCTTGGATTACATCCATATTATTCAAGGAACGAAAAACCTCAGTAGCAAGGCCAAACCTAAGAGCTACTGCCCACCTTACCTCCAAGAGTAAACACATGCAAGAGGACATACAATTAAGCACAAGGAGTTTAGTTAAGCACAATCCAGAGCTGTTATGAGAACAAGTAGAGATAAAAATTATTGTGATGGTTATATTTAAGGAGAAAGAAGTTTGCAGCCATTGTGGTCACCTGGAACCTTTCATGGGAAGCTTCGAGGTGAGACTTCATACAACCTGGTGCTGGAGGTGGATACGCTGCTCTTGGGGTGAGGCTCTGATGCTGCTTAACTTGCCTGAGGTCTGTCCTGCTGCCGAAGGGCTGCTTCTGCCTCTCCAGCCCATCCCACTTCTACCCACCTGGCCCTCTAGACCTGTCTAGGGAAAAAAAAAAAACCCCATATCCTTCATATTCCAATCATTTCCATAACCATAAGATGAAGCCCTGATTGACAGAACCTTCCAGACACAGATATGAGTCTACCCTATGAAGGACTTCTAGACCTTTATGGGAATTGCAGCCAGAGCTCAGTGCTACCCACAGCCTTTCCCATAGGCTGGTCTCCAGAAAGGACAGACAGAAGGACCACCATACTGCTTATGTTGGGTAGGAAGGGCCTCGCCTTCCCTCATGTTACTCTGACACAGACTTTCACTCCTCTTATAAAGCAGAGCTCTTCTCTTATAGGGAGGTTTCAGTCCACTGTAATTAGATTCCATGGATTTAATCCCCTGGGAATGTAGCAATTACCATATACCTGACAAGTGCTAAATGCTGCATTCCGAGGGGATTATCACCTCCGGCTGAACAGAGAGAAAAGGGGAGGGGAAGAGAAATTTCCACTTCCCCATGTTGTGGGGAGTAGGATGAAAACTGCCTGATTTGCTGCAGCTGCTGGCTCTGGATAGGACAGGAGAGAGCAGGGCATCCAGGAGAAGGCATTCCTGAGAAGGACCAGACAAAATGTTTATCTCTAATAAAAAGAATAAGGATAAATGCTGCACATGTGGGTCGCCCTTCTTGGTTCTTGTGGTACTTGCTCCAGCTGGTGTGTGTTTATAGAGGGATTTTTATTAATACTGTTGCTACACAGAGTAAATACGCTGCAGAGTAAGTGAGATTAAGACAATTGGTTTAATAGACTTGAGAAATAAATGAGATGAAATCAAAATTGTATGCACAAAATATAGCATAAAGACATTTATGTAGTGGTTTTGCACCCTGTGATACACAATTTATTACGGCTTGTTAAAAAGCGCAGAGTTGGTATAAAACTTCTATTCTTTGCATTATCTTATCTCAGTTATTTACAAGATTCATAGTGATGTTGTGAGGGCATCGTTGAAAGACTGCTTGGGATCATCAGATAAAAGGCATAATTGAACAGCATGATAATAGTAGCATTTATATATACCAACATTCACTCCGGCTGATTGTGAAGCGTTTTGCAGGTTTAGCAAACTGAAATTAAGGGACAGCTTCTCTGCTGGTGTAACCAATGTTCCTCCTACCGAGATTGTATCAGGCCAGATCCAATTAGAGGTAAAGGTCGTCAAAGTAAAATAACTTGATTTTGGTATGAGGTGAACACCCTGCTGTTGCAAAAACTATTGCTGGGACTCTGATGAGCAGAGTGGGGTAGGATTAGCTTTATATTTCATGGCAATGACAATGTTTTGTCCCCAAGAGCATGCTGTTTGCTGCTCAATGCAGCTGGGGGGGGGGAGCCACCCTCTGAACTGCTTATGCTTCCTGCCACCAAGTCCCTCGCCCAGAGAAACAACCTGCCGTGTGGCTGTACTGCACCAGGTACAGCCGCAACCCCCCCCGAGAGATACAGCTTGTCAGGGCACTACCACACTCTGCTCTTCTCCTACAAGTGAAAAAATACTGCCGTACTTAAATATATAATATTTATAGTGGATATGTGTTACGTTATTGTGGAGAAGTGAGAACACAGAAAGAAAAATAAAACCAAAACCATTTCAACAACGGCTGAGAGTCGATCAGGTCCGAGGGTGAGCAATTGCTGGAGCCCTGGAACAAACCGAGCAGGAGAACCTTCACTTGCACTGAATTCATTTATGGCTCTCTAGTTCAACCCTATACTTCTAGTACGGTTTAACCTATTTTATTACTGAAGTGAAATTCATTTACATAGCTGTATTAAACCTGTACTAGTGTTAGAATTTACGCACAGCCCTACAAGCGCACACCTGTGGCCTGGAGGGACAGCAGAGGCTGACACCAGCACAGACCACCTGGTTTGCTTGGGTTGGCAATGGATGGGTCCTGAGGAGGGATGTGGTCCTCACCCATCTGCTGCACTGGCAGGAGCCCTGTCATACAGACAGCAGCACCAGGAAGACTGTGACACCCTGCTATCATGGTTTTATGCGTTACAGGAGAAAACCCAGCTCTGCTTATATATAAATGCTTGTATGCCAAAAGCATATATAGGTGCTGAAATAGTATTTTTAAGATTTCAGTATAGTAAGTCAAGCTTTTTGTTGGTAACTCATGAAGACCAAGCTCACATATATCTCCATTTAATGCAGGCTAGATCCATAAAGGGTTTGTCATATGACACCTGCGTTCTCCATTACATATAAGTCCATTGTATGAGTGAAATAAATCAAGTGCAGGGTGTGTTTCTGCATTTCCTAACTCATTAGCAAGACTTTTAAGATTACTCCTGTCTTTCAGTAGCATGGTAAACCTGTTTAAACAAACAACAAGAAAATAATTATTAATTGCTAACAGTAGTAGGTCACTTGGATTCTTGAAAATCTCACTTACTAGGATAAATCCCTGGATAGCAATAGCACTCTGCTTCTATTTCTCATAGCTCTTCTGAAAATTGGATTCAGAGGTGCTAATACAATTTCTATTAATGTTCCCAGGGACGTCTCTGTTCCATATGTCCTGGGAAACAACCTGCTAATTCTTCTCTCTCTGTTAGCCCCTTACCAAGTCACTCTGCTTAGGGCTAATACCGGCATCGATAAGGCAAGCAGTTGCCAAAGGCGATAGAAAGGAATGGGATGCAAAACAGGGGAAATATTCTGTAGGACTGTACCTGTGTCAGACCAAGGGAAGGCACATCAAGGCCACTCCACCCCAGGAGGTGTTGACATTTCTGCTGGCAGCGTCATTCCTACCCCTTTCAGGCACCCAGGAATAGCAAACCAAATAATTCCCTGCTCTTCCCTTGTTGTCTCAATCCAGTTCCACCCATATTTGCAAGAAAAGCATCCTGGCCGTGGCCAAACTGTGGTCCTTTATTCCTGGAACAACAAATTTCAGGGGAGTGGATGTTCCTGGACAGCTTTGAGGCAATTTTGGTTCTTTTGGACTGTCACAGTTATCCCAGAACACAATCCTGAGATTTATCTGCCTACTTACCCCCATCACCTCCCTGCAGTCAGCAGGGTAGGTCAGACCCCTATGCTCTTTTGAAATCTCAGCTGTGTCTCTAATTGCATGTGAAGACTTGTTCCTGTTGAAATCAGTTTGAAACCTTCCACTGACTTCAATAAAGTCAGAGTTCGCTTCTTAGCTAAGAGAAATTTTTTAAAAAAGGTACGAAGTGCATATTGACAAGTTAATCCTCTCAGTGGCTCTGAGCTGATGTTAAAACTGTTGCATCCAAACCCAACCAGCTAATGACACCAAGTAAAAAACCTGTTCTTGTCTTTGCAAGCTGTCACCGGGCTTTGTCTTCGAATGGGGGGAAGAAACTGTATGCTCTGCAAGTGAATGAGACACATGCATGTGATCAGGATGATCAGAGCATGCAAAACACATTAGAACAAAACATACACTGAGGTCAAAGCAACGTAAAAATGAAAGCGTTTTGTGTTCCTCATTTGCTTGACTCATTGAGTATATGGTTATGTTCGTGCCTGAACCAGACTTGGTTTATTTGCCTTACATGCTATGATGTTGCATGTAATTACCTATACTGTTCCAATCGGCACCTGTTCTGAAGTAATTCTGAATTAATGTATTAGCCAAAGCCTCAAAGGGATGAACAAGAATGTTAGCTGAAAACTAGTTGCTTCTAATTGTCATGAAAACAAATGTCAAAAGAACATGTGTTTCTACTTAGCTAACTCTGCTTACTAGGTTTGAAGCTGGTTTGTGTTAGTTTCTACTATTTAAATTAAATGTTTTGTCTCTAACATACTTGATGTGGCTTTAAGAAGCTGTGCTTCCCCCCCATCCCCCTTATGAATCTTAATGTTTGGCTGGATTTGTTTGTAACATCAGACAAAAGACTGGCAGGCTGCGCCAGAGTGACATAGATTTTATGTTGAAACAAAGCAAAGCCAAAAAAAAAAAATCAATTAGGGGTCATTAAAACCCAAACTTTTCAATGAAAGAAATACTGTAATGGAATAGTAATACTTTGGGGTTTAGGAGTTCTTTTAATTCCTGAAAGAACTATTTTGCACTGCCCCTCCTCCACTTCATCTCTGTGAATCTGCTGTGTTGCAGAATGAGTCAGCTCTGGAATATCCAAACTCCACAGCTGTGCATTAGCATTTGGGAAGAGTATCACTGGGAGTTCATATTTTACATGTGGAAGCAGTGACGCTCTTTTTCAAGCCACGGAGAAAGAGTGCTTCAAAACACAACACGTATAGATCCAGCACTTGTCCTTCAGCAGCACTAAAGCAACTTTCTAAGGCAAGTTTTCTACAGATTTGCTTGGGGCAACAGCATGGCCCACCATGGAGTTAGAACGAGCAGAGCAGGAGCTGTTAGGAGATTTTCTGTACAACACAACTTAGCATTTGGTATCTTAAAAAGTAGATATCTGATTTTTTTCTTCTTCCTTTTTTTTTCCCTATTACTCGTTCCTTGAGGCCATCTCATTACAAAAGGAACACTGCATCTTTGTTTCCTAAGGAAGGGAAGATCAACTCCAGTTCTTTCCATCACAAATGTATTATTAGAAAAGAAAAATAAATCCTGCTAATCACAGCACTTCACTGGAGCTTGGCAATGGAGTTACGATGACACGTTAAATCAGCAGTTCCCAAAGATGAGCCTGTGACCCAGCTGGGTTCACGACCTGGAAGTGCAGAAGGAAATGGGCACGCAAGCCCGGAACAGGAATCACAAGCTGAAAGCTTAAAAACTACCATTTTGCATAAAAAGCACAGTAGTGACAATTACACTCTGTACCTGGGGGAGAATGCAGTCACCAGCACAGACCTGGGAACAGCAGCAAGACGGTGACTGGGGTGAGGGCTGTGGGAAAGAAGCAGCACACGGAAGCTACCAGGGGAGCCTGGAGGCCATTTGGGGGGTGACAGGGCTCTCTGGGGGGCTGAGCCATGGCTGGGTCAGGGTCCAGTGCTCCCCAGCTGGCACAGCCCCTTGGGAGCCACAGCCACTGCTGGCTCAGACCAGGGCGGTGAGGAGCACGTGTCTCCTGGCCACATCAGCTGTGGCATCTGGGGGCAAGGAAGGCAGGGATGATGTTCAAATGTCCAGCTCACATCTGGGCTGCATCTGTCCCTGCTTACAGAAGCACATTTTGGAAATACAGGCTCACAAACACGACTCCATTTATGCAACCTGTGCTGTGCCCCAGAAGCACAAGTCCTCCCCCCATGCGCTGACAGGGTGTGCTTTTTTATGGGTCTCAAATTGTCACGTTGGTGTAAAATTAAGCTGCACTTAGTGGGTGAATGTTAATTTACACCAGTGGAGGATACAGCAAATTCACTTTTTAAGTAGAGATCACTAAGGTTTCCAAATATATTAAAATATTCTGCACCCAGTTTGCATTTGGGAGTGAGTAACCTGCTGTGAGCTGCCAGAGCGCTCATGGCAAACGCATATTTCTGTTTCAGTTTGCTCAAATACAGACATACTTTTGCAAAAGCCCTCCTCCCCCCAAAGTAACCTGCAGGAAGGTAGGGAGGATCATATTTTGCACATGAGGGAATAGAATAACTTCGGTGCAAGCTACAGTCATTGTGTTGTGGAATAATTAAGTCTCTTAGAGACTGCCCTGTAGCTGCTTTTCTTTAAGGACTGACACCATCCTGCCCAACACGGTAGTTCTGCTGCACTGGAGATTTTAGTTCAGCACAAATTCCGTATCTTTAATTCGAATTATGTTAAGTGTTCATTAGTATAATGCACAACTGCATACAAAACACTTTGTTTACTGGATAACCACACCATAAACATGTTTTGCCTGGATTCGGACGGATGATAAGATCTATTCACAACATTATTTACAACAGGATGCCCAGTGAGTAATCCTTACAGTAAAATCTGCAGCATCGTGCACGCAGCCAAGGTAAGGCAATTCTTAAGCTAATATATTTGACATATATCATTTTAAAGAATGGCAAGTGAAAAGGGAAGACTTGGTGTCTGAGGAGGCAGAAAAGCCACTCTCTATTAAATTACACAGGTGAGAACAGCAATTTTCTGTACACCTTAGATGGCATGAGTAATATGGCAAATGTCAGTTGTATTTATTGAGATCTGCAGAGAATATATTTGTCTTACAAAGGGAAGAGGATTTAACTTAAACATCTAATTTGTCATGAGGCTTTGGAAGCCATTTTAAAAGTGGAATTTACCACTTTTTCCAGTCTCTTCTTTTTATACTCCTCCTCCCTCTGGCACTTTTCCCAAAATGCACACCATGTTCAAGAGAGGGAAAACACTAACCCTGTATAATTTGAATAAATGAGCTCTACATATATTGCCACTTTTAGTTCAAATTATGCAAAAATCCAAGATAAATGAGGCTGAGCATAAAAGCCCCTCAGTGTTTAATTATAAATACTAAAATGGTGTATTTTTCCCAAACAAGAACCTTTTTTTTTTTTTAATTTGCATACTCTGTCGACTTTTG
This sequence comes from Scolopax mira, assembly GCA_004320125.1. Taxonomy (NCBI): domain Eukaryota; kingdom Metazoa; phylum Chordata; class Aves; order Charadriiformes; family Scolopacidae; genus Scolopax; species Scolopax mira. Next base: position 135,796 of record BJBW01000296.1, on the reverse strand, counting down.
ACCTGCAATAAAAATGTAACACAAGTTGGTAAGTGACTGAGTCAGAACAGGACCTTCTGTTTGCATCATTCCTCCTGCCTTCTGGAGTTTCAGTCTCTAGCAATTTGCTTAGATTTATAGTCGTCCACTGAGCAGCTACAGTGTGTAACGAAAAGCTCTTGTCTTTAAATATATAAACTGTTAGATTAAGATTCCTGGGCTTCAGGATATGCAGAAACTCCCTGAGTCGAATTATAGATAATAAGTCCGGATCAAACCCCGAGATCCCTTTGGCTTGAATGTGTTTTTTCAAGCAGAGCTGTAATAAACAAGCAGGATGCCTCCTGCAGCACTCGGCTTCCAGATGTGTGCCCAGTGCAGCATCTGTCTGGGGACGGGGCTCGCTTCCAGCTCCAGGGAGGGTATAAGGAACGAGAAAACAGTAACAGGATAAAATCAGGACTGAAGTTTTCACTCAGCCTCTACTCCTGCTGATTTCTACTCCCTTCTATGTCTGTTTCTATTCTGTTTTCCAAACTAGATGAGTTGTCATCAGATATTTCAGTGTTCAAATTAGATATTTCCCAAGATATTACTTGGGATACAGACTTTTCCAGTTATTAATCTACACAGATGAAAATGCTAAAACACCTATATTTTCAAAGCACTGTGTGATTATTAATAACTTTTATAGGCATTACGTTAGAAAATACTCTGAAGATCAAACCCCAGTTCTTTTTGCCTGGATTGTATTTGTTAAAAAACACTGGAATTGTCAACCTGGTGTTTTTATCTGAGTCCCTACTCTTGCCTTTACTGCACACCCAGAGCCTGTAGAGGAGCAAGGGGGACTTAGCCTGGACTGGCAGACCCAGCTATTGCTCCCGGCCATGTGCCCAGCCGTGGCCACATGGAAATCTCAGCAGCTGCTAATTCCTGACCCACCCTGGTTTTCATAAGGGTGTTTTAAGGAAAATAATATTTTCTAATGAAAACAGTGCAGTACATTCAGCAATCAGAGCAGACGGGAGGTGGTAAGGTCTGACTGGACCTGGACCTGGACAAAACTGTATTTTGTCTCTTCCAATCAAGGAGAAATTCTATTGCAGAACTCGCTCCCATCTCACTGTTCTATAATCTTCCAGCTAATTTCAACACATTTACCCAACTCCTGACACATTTACCCATACTAACACCGAAATATGATGAAGGCTACAGGTAAAACAGCCACTTCTCCTTACATTTCTCCAATCTCTCTCCCTTGTTTCAGCAAGCCCTTAATCATGCAAAGAGCTCTAGCTATTGACCTCAGTGGGACCTTTTCAATAATAGAAGACCCCATGGGCCCAAAGGTAGCAATGCTGGATCTGCTTCCGGTTCATATTTAAAAAGGAAAAAAAAAATAATTAAAAAATCATTTAGTCAGACTCCAGAAGCACAAAAATGAAAGGGGGAAGGGGAAATGGTGCTACAACCATAGCTGATCACTACTTAGTGTATTTTCAGTCCAACCACTGAGTCAACACTGTTTCAATCCCATAAGACCATTTTGCTTTCCCAGGCTGAGTTTAGCTTTCGGATCACAGAACCATCCCAACGGACCTGTCCTAAGGACTCTGCCTTCAAGAAGCCATGTGGCCATCAGCAAGTCACTGATCCTGGAGCCAGGAATCCCTGTCATGTGGCTGCAACCTGGACGAGCTCCCATGCCTACCCCTCTGAGAAGTCAGACCACTCTGAATACGAGGGATGGAGCCATAGGACAATGGGCAGAGGGTCTGTTGTGCCCCACATGTGAGTGTACATCAGCTTTCTTCTCCCCATGTAGTGAAAACCCAGGAAAGCAGGAGTGGAGCAGAAGCCAGCACTCCGTGCGTTCACTCCGCTGCAAGAGCAGATTCCTTGATAAGGGAAGCTTAATGTGGAACAACCCTCGAAGTTATTGGACTAATCATATTTCTGGTTCATTTCCACAATTACAGAAGAGGTCAAGTGGATCCTTCATTTTAGTGAGTTGACTACAATCTGGCAGCAAGTTGTTATAAGGCAGATAATTTGTAAAAGCAGTGTGTGGTTTAGATCACATCTTCATTCCACATTGAATGGTAATAAACGAGTACCTTTCTGTGGAAATGCTGCCTCTTTTACAATGACTGTTAATTTAGGTTCTATTATTATACATTACGGTTGTTGTCTGGTCTGCCTGTACACTGGTTTCATTCTCTATATTCTAATTTTTACTGATTATAACTGAGTGGGAAAGTGCAAGTCCTCCACTTGAAATTCAAAAGAAAATAAATGTATTTTTTATGGCCTGAAGAAGCTATTCATTACTAAATCATTTATCTTTGCAGAAGGAGTGCTTATATTCAATATGCCTTCCTATTCCCCTAATTTTATTTCTCCCTACGTATGCTGTGTGCTTACAAATAAATCTTTCACTGATAGGCTTTGCTTTTGAAGGTCTGAACAAGAGCATAATTAACAATATTAAACACATATCAAAGGTTGTATATAAAGCTCGGACTTTGCTGTGTCTTCCCCCAAAATGAAACTTGGATGAAAATGTAAAACAACAGTGTAGACTCCTGGGATTATCAAAGGCGTATTGCACCAAGGGGAAACGGAGCAGAGATACACATGACCTTTAAACAGACTCGTTCGTGCTTTTTGGCTTACTTCAAAGATTTCTTAAGGGGACAAGAGAGAGTCATTAAGAAAGAGGGGAGGGAGGAGAGGCATGAAGATTGTTTAAATTGCTTTTTCTTAATTCCAAATTGTCTTTCTCTAGTGAATTCTAACTTTGTTACTTATATTGCATTTCAGGCAGTGCAATTACATTCTTACCTTCAACAAAGAATGAACTTTGGACAGTATTTTGAAGGGTTTACAAATAAAGTAAACAGCTCTGTTGCATAAAACATATGCATCTGAGGCAGAACTTCCTTCTTCCTAGATTAGACACATTCATGTAATTTAATTTGTAAACTGCTTCAGCTGCTGTTTGAAAAAGTTTCTTTCCTGTTTGCAATAAAGAGAAGTTTAAAATTCACAAACAAACCCTACACAATTGTTAAACTTTGGTGATTCTGTTAAAGTTATATCAAAATCTCTCTTTACCAGTTCATATATTAAATATGGGATTTCAGTTTCAACTTGCACTGCTGTCTTTGTTCGGGCTGGATTAAATCCAGATAGGTTATCTACTTTAGTTATTACTGTATTGTTCAAGTGGTGCTTAACTGTGTGTTTTACATTCAAGTGTAGAAACGGGAGGTGGGGGGAAGTTTGTTAATTTTATGTCTTCATTTTAAAAAATCAGAACATTTTTACATACTCAGGTTAAAAATTAACAAATCAGAATGTTGGACTTTTAACCCAATAGTCAGAGACAACGTAAGGTTGGAATATATTTTAACTACAGGATTGAAAATGTATGTGAAAATATGAGAGCCACTTCCAGACGTTATACTTCAAAGATGCCACATTTATTAGAGCTGATTTATGTCCTACTGCAAACACTGGTGAGAGATCTGTCACCTTCACATCCCCGGGTATTGCCCATGGCTCACACAGCTAATGCAGTCTGCAAGGTAGAGTCTGCAAACATTTGAAAATAACATTTGGTTTTTACATGCAGTGTTGTGCCCCGTTTCATTTGCTATTTGTGAGCACCAGCATGAATGAGTTTTTTATTAGCAAGGATATTAGGGGACGGGGAGAGAGGGTGGTTGTGTCTATAACTGACTGTTGCCAAGTAAATTTGGTATTTACTATTTATCATACTTTCACACTTTAATTATCCAAACAGGGCCAAAAAAAGAGGCATGTCATATGACCTAGGTCCTAGGGGACGGATTGTACATACTAAATAATGAATAGAGAAGGGAAAAGCTTGGGAACAATTAGTTGGTTGAATTTGGTTTGAATAAATAGTTGGTTAATGTCTAGATGGTGATTTGGATTCGGCATCTGCACGTGACCAAAGAAAAGAAGCCAGAACAGCACTCTTCTGTGCTGCAGCCTCTGGGAGCTGAGGCAGAGGACTAAACAACCTCCCGCCTTATGTTTTAATGAGCTCTATCTGTATCAGTCTAAACAATTGGGGATGCCATTCCCAAGTGTTCAGAAATCAGGGCATCCTTCACCCTCAGACCCCCAGCTGGCTTAGGAATCATAAGGTTCTTAGAAAATACAACCATTATTAGTTTGTTTTTAGGCTGTTTGGCTGCATATAAACCTCAGTTTAAACTTTCCTCTGAAATAACAAATGCAGATAACCTTTTTTTAATTAGGGATGTAAAATTTTACACTTAATCATGGGACTGATAGATGGAGCTTGGAAAAAAAAAAAAAATTAAAAAAAAAATATCCAGGAATTCATCAAGCATTGCAAAACTGGCAAGTGGAGGGAGAGCATCTCCCAGCAGCTTCCCGGAGCTGGCTGCCTGCTGACGCCTGCCTGTGCCACTGCCGGTCAGCACGATTATTATCTGCATTGTACAGGATAAGCAAACTGAGTCACTCACCAAGTTAAGATCAGAACACAGGAGTTTTGGCTTACTGCTCCATCTGCAGCCTCCTGGACTACGCCAGACTTGCTACTTGCTTTCTATAACGACGTATACAAACGACGTTGGACTTTGGCGCAAATCAAAACTTGATACTTGGGTCTGGATGTGGCTTTTACAGTTCAACCTTATTCCTGTCCCAAGCTGAAAGAAAGCCCTGTGCCTGGTGACATCTGAGGCCGGAAAAAAGTTCAAGTGGTGAGATTATTGTGCTGTGATGTCAAACTTCTCCAAAATGAGCTGAGTTCCCAGAGATTTCTCAAAGCTGGACTTTTACAGAAGTTAGCTTTTGCTGTCATAGTGACAGGTACTATATAAAAACCTGAGAAAGTCAGAAGAGGACACAGGATTTTAGGGCACTGCTAGACCTCATAATTCACATAGTTTAGGCATCTGGCAGAAATAATGGTATAGTGTGCAGAGGGCAAGCCGGAATGTTGGCCAGCATTAATGCTATTTTTAGGCATATTAAGGCCCGATCGTTTGCCACCAAAATTAGTGGGAGACTCATCCTGAGTGCCTCACCATGCTCAGAGATCAAAAGCAGCTCTGGCCTTCCTTCAGAAAGGTCCACCCGTTCTCCCTCCCCCCAGTCGTAATTAGGTCTCTCTCTCTCCTCCAGTTGCGGTTGTTCCAAATTTGCTGACCTCATGTAATTCCTAATTTGACAAGCTGGCTTTTTTTTTGGCTATTTTTGTCATAACAAGTTCAAAACAGAACAGCCTGTCTTTAGAAGCCTCCATTCATAGGAATGTTGGGACATTTCACGCAACACAACACCGCCACAGAGGAAACCCAGCTTTGTCTCCATGAAAATAAATGCTTGCAAAGGCAGCAAAACAACAGGAGGGGAAGCTGCTTTCTTTTTGTTCCAAACAATTTTGCCAAGAGCACACACACACACACACAAAAAAAAAAAAGCACCTTGGGGAAACAAAAGATGAACTTGTTAATAAGAGATAAGTTATTGGCCTTGCATTTGAGAGGAAAATAGAGATCCTTGGATGCCTTTTATTTATATAGCTTAAATATTTCCTCCAAAAATATGTGCTTCTTAAGAGTCAAACATTCAATGGCAGGAATTACTAGAATGCTGATGTGTTGTTTTGGATTTTTTAAGTGAGAAGTGCTGTTTGTTTTGGAATTTATTTTGAAGTGATTTTTTTTTTGTTTGTTTTTTGGAACAACCAGAACTAGATGATGTCTTGATTCTTTTATGCTTTTGCTTTGTTTGGCACTACTAATATCCTTGTTTTCCTAGTAACATTATTCTTTTTTCCTAAGTTAGTTGCTTGGTGACTGCTATTACTCTCCAATTTGCTCAGAGCTCAATAGCATTTTTACTACTGCCTTTTACAGAAACAAAATTAGTCAGAAAATCTCGGGAACTTTTTTTCCCTATTATATCACAGTTTATCAAAATTTATCAAAATGCTTGACCCAGACAACTCACTTTATGGCAGGAGACCCAGTCCTGCTTGGGCAAGGGCTAGCAGTGAAATGTTCTCGTTTTCTTGCTAAAACTTACTGGGGAAAAAATTGCAAGTCCCATTCAGACAAAGACCTAGTTGAGTAGAAGAAACTGCATCCATCTTGTGGTCCTGTGTCAGCACGGTTGCGTCACTGATGAGTCAGTAACTACAGTAGCTATATTAGCAAAAGTCAGCAGTTGGAGCAGCAGAAACTTATATAGTAACAATTCAGCCTTGCTTCAACTTATCATAGCTCAGTGGGAAGGAGAATCACGGGACAAGACCGATGCAGAGCAATTCACCCCCTTACAGCTTAGAGCAGTGGTACCAGCAATCCCCAGTGATGAACTGATACGTTTCTGCTGGTACCAAAGCTGCACGTGGGGCAGCCCTGGTCCCATCAAAGCCAATGTGTCCCATCAAAATCAATATATATGCTAATTTTAAAAAAAGACTTAGTAGAATCTCCAGGATGTGGGTAGATTCTGGGAAGCTGGGAAGTAACGTTTGAACCTATCAATCAGGGTTTATGCAGCCGATGCTTTTATTATCAGCTCTTTAGCTTCTGCATCTAGTGTCCCTGATAGTCTTTCAGCAGGGAACCAGCTACCATTACACTGAGGAATGCAACATTTTGGATAGTTTTCCATGCCTGAGAGAGTGACCACAGGACTTACTGTATTTACTGGAGTTATAGTGCTAAAGAGCATAGATGGCACAATAGGAACCCAAGGCAAATCTGAAACCACATTTCCCTTTAACAAACAGGGCAGGAACTGCTGGATAGCCCAGAAGTTTCCATGGGAATTTTATTGGAACTAGATAGGATGATTCATATGAAGAAAAATGTAGTTTTCTCTCTTTCAGTGTCTCTTTCCATGCAGAATAAATCTAGCTTAACACTGGCAAGCAAGAGCATTTGGACCTTGTAATTGCTTATGTTCTGGCCCTATTTTTTTCCCTTATCCACTTGTACAGAAGATAAGAACAATAAACAGAAAATGTACCACGGGGAAGGAATGCTGATTTCATCTTGCCACTTAAGTAATAACAATCTGCTCAGATTTAATGACGAGTGAATAAATGACAACTGGTTGCATCTTTGCAGCACTACAAACCCAAATAAGTTTTGTATTGTATTTTGACTTTGAAATTGTGCCCAGTTTCTGATCAAATTCTTCTCGTAAAATGAACAGATTTTTGTATTATTTCCAATCTGCTTAGATTTATTTGTGAAAACAATTTTAATTCCAAAATGTAAGCACACTATATTTTACAGTTTTGTGAGTCTGCAAATTGCAAATATTACAACCCATTGGTGTCATAAAGCCACAAAGGAAAAGAATAAATCCTCTGAAATAAAATTTCAGAGTAATATAGTATTCTTTCGCTGTAACAGCAAGCTTCTCCCAGTTTTCCTTCTGACATTGTTCCAGAACCTGTTAAAACTCATAAATCAAATGCCACAATAGCTCTGAAACTCACTGACACTGTGGTATGTTCTTGATTGTTTATTTTGTTTTTTCCTGCTCCTAAGGAGAACATTTAATTTATGTTTTTAACAAATAGGTGAATAACTTAATGGCTGATCTGTTGGGCTTTTTTAGATCACAGAATTGGAGCTACTTGTAGCAATGCAGTTTATTCTCGTGAGCCAGAATTACAGTTTTGGCCTCTTGGAACGTACCTAAAACCTGAGTCTAGTTTATAACAAGCAGATAGCTTAATCAGGAACTTTAAGATGCATTTACTTGACTAGAAGGATTCTTTTAATTGGTTCCCCTGAATCAGCAAGAATATGCTCAAGTCTATCTAAATTTTCCAACTATCTCCACTGGATCTGCACTTAACACAGATCCAAGGATGCTCCAGTTTCTCCTGTGGATGGGCTGCACCTAATCCAGTTTCTATCACACAGGCCATCCACCCTTTCCAGGGACATTCCCTAAAAGAGAAAACAATGAAACCTAGAGGCAGCCTGAAGCTGGGTGGCTGTAGAGGATCAGGAGGGTACAGGTGGTGGTGTGGGTGAAGTGGATGCTCTGCACCTCCTTGATCTCTGGTCAGGCTTCTAGAAAAAACACTGTCACACCCTTCAGATCAGGAATTGTAAAAGTAAAAATAGCCACAAAATCCAAATCATGGCTGCATGTCAGCTAAAACTGTATAAAGAGAGGTGATATTGCTCTGATGGCCATATAGTCTATCTAAACAAAGCCAAATTTTGCCCTTTATTGTAGCTACTAGTGTCCTATTCTAAAAGCAAAGGTGCAGCAAAGAGTGTGTTATGAGCTGGTGCATATAAGAACTGAGGTCAGAGAGGAGACCATAGTAGACATATATTTTAGCTAGCCCAAGTAAACAGTTAGGCTAAGGTGGCAGAAAAATTCAGAAAATTTACCAGTCTGCATGTCAGAGCACTATGGACCCTTATTTAGAAGATTTCACATCACACCTCCTAGAGTAGAAAATATTCTTAAGTATAAACATAAATTCATATTAAACTCTTTGTTTCTTGGCAAAAGATCCATCTGGAGTCAAGTTTTCCTACAATGTTTTGATTCGTTAGTTGAACCTGATTTACTAAAGTGTTTTGGAAAATGCATCAAAAAAAAACCCTAAGATTTTTGCCAAATGATCATAATCTGCAGCATTTGATATTTGAAATACAGATAGCAGTTATTTTGCTCAATCACCAACATTTTATTAAAACTGATGTGGCAGTTAGTGACTTTGGTAAGCCCCACGCTTCAGGAGCATGTGATCACTTGAGACTTTCAGTTTCCCCATATAATGTAAAGCAAGTCTCTAGCCCTCCTAGCAGCTGGAAAATCATGAACCACATGGGTTCAAGATACAAAAACACAATAAAGAGGTGCCAGTTTTACCATTTTGCCACAATTCTGCAGGGTTTGAATCCTTGAGTTTGCAGTACTGGAATAAAGTCACATAAAACCTGTTTGCTATCTGGGAGCCTCATCCAAAGTCCATTCAAATCCAAAGGGACAGATTTCATTGACTTTTCTAGACTTTGGGGGAAGATTAAAACCCGAAATGCTCACAAGAGTTCCAGGGCCATGGGAGAAGGCCTGTCGCCCACCCTTTGCCTTTGGCTTTGGTTCAGGCAGGTTTTTACCTGGTGTGTGAGTGCCACCCTGAACAGGAACGGCTTTTCTGAGCTGGGGTTAAAGTGCACTAATCTCTCTGACACAAATACTAATGTGTGCCAGTTTTAGAAACTTTGAACTTTTTCTCCAAACATTTGTTCCCTAACTCAGTCACACATATGTTCTCAGAAAGCAGAAGAGAGACGGGATACAAGTAGAGCCAAAGGGAATGAGTTCAAAAATTTCAGCAAATATTAACAGAACGTATTTATTTATTTGCAGTTCCTGTCTGTCTCGAGCATTAGCAGCAATAATCAAGAGAAATTTCAAGCACAGCCAACCCCTGATATCATATCTACTTATCATGGTGTTTATTTTTTCCCATCCTTCCCAGCTTAGCTTAATCACTCTAGTATATAGATTTAAAATGGACTTTACATTACGCTTTGCCAACAAAGTAACTATTTAAGGCAGTTTTGTTACCTGTGCTCCATTTTGTTCTAGTTTGAGTGAAAATAAGCAAACTTTTTAAAAACCACCTTGTACAATAACAAGAATGGGAAGTTATCTCAGCACTTCTAGCATACTGTTTTCATAATTGGATGTTTTGCATACTCCCAGCATTTCAAGTATGTTTTTAAGTGGGAAGAGTTTTGCTTTTTTTAATCTTCCTGCCATGTTTGGTGCGTAATTGCCTGCTAAACACAGCTTTATATTGATTGGTCGTATTGCTGCTTGCAAACTTACTGTTTAGCCACATCTGTTATTTTTCATATAGGTTGCTAATCCCACATAATTAGCTCATGGGAGGCCTGATTTTTCTCAGACTTCAGGACTTACCAGAGACTGTTCCCTATCTCAGCAGAGGTGCTCAGCACCATGCAATTCTGCATCCTAAGAGGGGTACGTTGGGTACAAAAAGGTCTTATTAGTTAAGAAACACTGTAATTGGTTTTATTGGAACTGATCCTAAAAGTGTATATAATCAGATATGATTAATCTTTTGATATACCCATGTGTGCAGTGTCTGAAGACTAATGATAATCTAGTCAACGTTATTAAAAATATCAAAGTATTGATCATTTGGAAGAGGCTTCCTTCTCCCCAAGCTGTGCAAATTAGCCTTTTTCATATAAAATAGATCAGAGTTTTATGGACCCAAAGATGGATAGTCTCACCCAACAGCTGCAACTACGCATAAAGGTAGGGGGTTTGTCTAAGGAGGACTTGCTGTGGCTTTGTGAGTAGGATTTTCCACTGCCATGAAGAATTCCTCCTGGGTTGATATTCTTGGGAATTATTCCTTCCTCACCCAAAAATCCATGAAAAGAGAGTCACAAACCACAAACCACAAAACTCAAGAGTGGTGCTCACTCAGGGTGCTCAGGAGCCTTCCCAGGGCCTTGATGATCACCTTGCAAGGTGCTGAAGTTTTCAAGACCAAATTGCTGATTTCTTTATGGCTAGATCTGATCGGCTACCATGGCATGCAAGTCTGTGCTGTGCAGAATAAACAATTATAACTAAAACTTTACACATCATACAGCAGTAGTCTTTATATCAATACAGCACCTCACTTTGACAGATACTGTCTGCATGTTTGCAAAAGGAACTGGTCAGACTTGCTATATAGTGTCAAGCGCTAATATTTAATTGGTGTTATTAATGCAATTAGATTAAAAATAATGTAGAAGATACTCTGCAGGCATAAATATTCATAGCTTCACTGAATACTAACAAATTATACTTGTTTACACCAGCCCATGGAATTAAATAGTCCAATGTAATAAAATATTTCCTACAAAACAGCTTGATGCGAGCACTGTAGAGCACAGCAGAAACCAGGACAAAAGCATGTACAGCAAAACCTCCAACAGATTCTAGTCTGACCTCCACCAGGAATAAAGCCAGTTCCTTCATCCACTGCCAAGAAAGTCTGCTTTTTGGTAAGACTGGTGTTTCAACAAGCTAGACCAGACATCTTAAGCAGAAAGAAATTTCTTCTGGTTTGGGAATCCTCTATTCATTGAGGGAGCAAGCAAGCTCTCAAAGGGCACTGGACATGGTCTTGGACAATTACAAGTCAAACAAGAGCCAAAATATTTTTATGCCAAGAACCAGAAGCTGACAAAGGCAGTAAAGGGAAGAATAGGAGCCAGGAGGGTCACCTGGGCGTACAGAGTGAACCGACAAGAAATGGCACATACATCTTGTACCTCCCCAACTCCTGTCTTCAGTGCATCTCTGCCTCCATGCTCCAGCACAGGACAGGTCACAAAGACCTACTGTATCTATTCTTTTAATCCACAAACAATTGCTCATGCAAAGGCATATAAGCAAGTGAGCTTTCCTTTGGATGCAATACCTGCTTTCATTTTGGAAAATTAGGAAATGATCCAGTATGTTGCAACAGCTGGAGCTGGAACAGGAAGAGAAGACGGTGACTCGTGTCTCCCAGCATAATGAGCAAGCAATGCATCGTGGTGACGTCCACTATTTGGAGATGTGAGACTGCCAAGTATTCAAATGTGGCTTTCTCCAGTACTGACTGGTAGATATCAGCCACTTTATTAATGAAAATCTAGATTTTTTTTTTGCTAAAGACTGTGTTCTTCCTAATGATAGCATGGGTTTACTGTAAGTTTTTTCACATCTGTGAGGAATGCTTAGACATGCAAGTTTAAAAATAAAAATATCACTCTGGGCAGGATTGTAACATTTTTTGAGAGAGTGGGTGGGATGGGTGGGTGGATTAGATAGTAATCAGTTGAATAAACTCATCTGAGCTTTGAAAGTTAAACTTCAAGCTATATAGGAAGATTTGCATGGTGGGACATAAAAAAGAATCTAATTGTGCCTGGCATGATCTGTTTTTATTAAAGTGTACTAATATAAAAGCACTTTTATGCAATCATTTTTATGAGATATCCAAGTGCTATAAAAACATATAAATGACTTAATAATATGCTTGAGAATTCAACAAGTATAATTAATAGACAGGAAACTAAGGCACAGAAGGCTTCAGTTAAGCAGGACTGTACATGAGCAAATGCCACTTTTGGGAATTAAGTTAATGAAATTTGTCTTATTGTCCTCCTCCTCCACCAAAGGAGGAGGAAGCATTTCCTTCACAATATAAATGTCAAAATGCAGAACATAAATACAGAAATACAGAACATAAATACATACTAACAAAACATAATATTTTGATGTGATAAGGCATGTTTTCCTTTGTTACACATTTTGCATATAAGTATGCACTGCGTTTGTGCATTCAGATGCTTGTGCTATATTTAGCAGACTCTTTCATCATACACTCTTTTCTGCCTCTTTCCACACAAAGATTCAAAGAAACATCTTTCCATAGCATGTAAAGAAGTAACTAATGATATGCTATCGAGGAAGAAGTGTTCTCCTAGAGGAGACAGTTTCCTTTCAGAGACACTAAAACAAAACCTCTATTGAATTCTTGCTCATAGCTTCACATCATTGCTTTTCCTTTTTTTTTTTTTTTTTATTTTTTTACTAGGCTTACAATTGCACATGCTGATATGAGATTGTGAAACATGCTTTAGTATTTTCACATGAAGTCTGACATATATGCCTGCAAACTGTGAAGATATAATTTCTAACCAAAGTATTTAGAACACAACTTAGTAGGTCACTTCTTAGTAAGAATTTCTTTGTTTCAAAGAAATTTGGTCTGGTTTTGGTCTTGGATTCCAGTGTGCTACAGTTCATTTCACCACATACACATGAATTTATTATTGAGGATGCGTCCCTGCCACTGACGCATAATCAGGCTGGGTAAATGTTCTAGTGGAAACAAAATATTCCAGGAATCTCAAACATTCAGTAGGAAGATAGGGTAAAAGAGCTTTTCCAATACCAGTGAAAGAGCGTGGTACACTGAGCATTTCCAGTAAAATAAAAAATAGGCTTATGCTAACTGGAAACCATACATTTCCCTCAATAGCACAGCCTTTCCTCAGCCCTGTGGAAAACCGGGTAATGTTTTAAGTTTGCCAGATGTGGCAGGTCTTTACTAAATGTTGCATTGCACTGTTACAAGCCCTTGCTTGTGTTAACTTGTTGTGTTTGAAAGCAAATTTGCAAGCAAGTGGAACGTGTATCCCTATCTGTCAATAATTCCTCATCACACTCAACAAAAAGTCACTGCTTCCCTTTTTCCCCGCCCCCTGAATGTGAAATTGCAGTAAATCAGTCAACAGCACTGTTTAGCATATAAAGCATAAAACTTCAAAGCAAAGCAGCCTTTTCTCTCCACCTATGAAATTCCAGACCATGCTCCTAAATTCAGGGAAATCTACTCATCCTTTCTACTTACAATTCAGAAAGCCTTGGTGATGCATATTAAAGGGCTGCTGTCAGCTTACATTGTTTAAAAATGGACTGATTAAAAAAACATTTGGGTAAAGCACCCTTTATATACTGTGTGAGAAACACACTCATCTGGTATCGCTGCTCTCTCACAGCCCACAGAGGACTGAATTATACCAGCTGACAATCCGTTCCGAATCTTAAATGTATTTTCATTCTTTGACTTCATGAATTCCAATTTCAATATTTTTCCTCTTATTCTAGGACCTTCCTTAAGATTTACTCAAAGGAAGCACGTCCACATAGGCTCAGTCCCACTTCTCTTCTTTGCATGTACCCGCCTGTCTATTACCAAATCTACCAAAAGCTTTGCAGATTTTGAATAATCAGTAACATTATTTTTCCTCCAAAGTGCAGGGGAAGGGTTGTCCATGTGCTTACACTATATTATGCCAATCTTCATCTTACAGATGATAACATAATACTATGTTAAAGCTCTAAGTCTAAATAAAATTTTAAAATCCCACCTTACCCGGGTTAAATGATACTTTCATACCAGTATATTTGATATAGTTATGCTGTATGTTTGCTTCAGCAGTGGCTGGACAAGACATTCCTACCCCTTTTCCACTGCCTCCCTTCCACCCTTTCCTGCTGTGGCCAGACTTCACCACTCTAATTTATATAAATTAAAATGTCTATAAGATTGTGTTGTAACCCAGATCATCCAAATTACCCTTTAAAGTAAATTTCTCCCCTGAAGCAAACATATCATCAAACTATGCCCTGAGAATCCCCCCACACACACTGCAAACCATCCATCTATATAAGGAGGACCTGGTCCATGCTGAATTAGAAGATGGCTATTTTCTGCAGCTGAAATTAATTTCTTCACATAGAATCACCATGAGGTCTATGCACTATTCAATAACTGCTGAACCCTGATGATATTAGATTTCTTCACTCTTATTTTAACCAGTTAATTATCATGAACGATTTCCCTCCTGCTTCGTTGTGTGTTTAAGAGGCGCAGGAAGTGAAGGTATCAAGAATTCCTGCAGTTACACCACAGGCTTCTGCTAGTGAACTGCTTAAATCTGGGCTTTATGTCTATGTTACATTAACAAACCTCTCGTTTGGATACATTGCCCTTTCCCAGGATCTCATGTGCAGCTTTCCGTATGCCTGATCCACATTCACTAAAATCAAAAGGAAAACTCCCATTGGCCTCCGTGATGTTGAGGCTGTGCCCCGTGTAAACTGAGAGATGCTGAAACAAATGGAATATTCATTACACTAGAGACCTAAAAGGAATAGGCTGCAATACATCTTCTTTTGACAAAAACATTTTCTTTTATTAAAAATAATAGCCTCAAAATTAGAGGTTTAACAGGGACTGTGCTCTTTCACTAACATGCCTAATAAACTCAGCATGGTTCAACCTTCACATATACTTATTCGCATCAAAAAGTACAGTGTTAATCATGGTTATGGACGTAAACAATTCCTACCTGCTACTCACAGGGCTACATGCAGGACAGCATCCCAATCGGCTGGCCCCTGAAAGACATAAATAGGAGTTTCAGAAATATTAACAGTCAAGCCAAAGAACTATGCCTGCACATTTGTTTGTGAAAGTGAGCTTCAGAAAGTGTAAATGATGCTGGGTTTACAAAATCCAGGGTACTTAAACCAAACGGTTAAGCCTGCAGCCTGATGTGGCCGTTAGACCAGACTGACAGACTATTCTTTTTCATGCCGGTTAGCCATTAGGCTGGCTTAAGTGTAACGTTAAATTGCACTTTACTTGCTGCATATTTTAGTCTCCGCAACACAATGGGAAATCAAGATAGCAGATAACAAGCAGCTGTAGCAGCACAGCTTCAAGCTCAGACTGTACAAGTGCCTGAAGTCCGTATTTCAGAGCTTTACAGTTATCGGTACCTAAATTAGCTAATTTAAGTGAGGGTTAGATATGTCAACACAGCCTGCAATCATGCCTCCAACTGCAATATAGGCACAGGCTGTGGGCTGATGTTCAAGGCTGATAGAGCTGCAGCAGTTTAAGAAGTTACTGCCTCCAGCTGTTTGTTACTGCCTGGGGTACAAGGTTCCCCCCCTCCCAGCAAGGCGGGGGAGAAATGGTGTGGGTACCTCAGCAGCATCAGCTCCAAGTGGGGTGGCTTGGATGGGATGTTCTTGCCCCACAGGCGGAAGGATGTATGTCCATGCTTAATGTATCCAGTTTGAGATAGAGCGGGGCCTTATCTCAAACTACCAGTTACGGTGGGCTTAAGCTAAACCACTGAAAAGCTGTGAAAGGTGCATATATTTCAGTGTACTAATATCAGCTGCGGGAGCATATTCTTAAATGATTGCAGCAATATTTATTAAATGTTGCCTAGCCATTGCGTTACTACCACAGAGACCAAGAGAATACCTTGTTTATTGGGATTTGCAGGAATTGTGGTGGCAGCTGTTACACAAAATACATCAGAGGAGTCCATTTTCAAAATGCACCAGAGCAAATAATAAGTCTAAGGATCCAGAATCTTATCTCTGATGAAACCAAGCTGTCTAGTGATTCACTTCTTTGTCATCCTACAAAATGTTGCTATTAGTACATTGTCTGTGTGGAGGAAGACACCAACTGCTCTGTGACTCACTGCGTCTGGAAGGAAAGGTGAGTACAGCTCTTGTGTATCTGTCTGTGAGTCTGTGAATGGATGTGGAATTTCAACAATACTTACTGACAAAGACATCTTAACCACACCATATTCTAAATACACTACATCCTATTGCCTACCAAGTTGTATCTTTTCATCATAAACCAAAACCTGTTTGTAATCAGGGAGATGCTTTCTAGCTATAGATCTTCTTCCTCAGATAATCCTGTATATGCTTTAAAAGATCTCTGAATTATTTTTTCTTTCACCACGTTAAACAGGTATATGAAGATTTTCTTTTCTATGCCACTGTCTTAAATATAAAAAATTGTTTTTTTATAAGTCACAAGTGTTTGCATAGCAGATGGTGATGTTTTATCCTTCATCATAGGTCCTTAAATAGATTAAGTCAATGTTGTCAAACCCAGGGGAATTAAAGAAAAAGTCAGGCACACAGGAAACCTTATGGCCTGTGACAAATCAATACCTTTCTTAATCTCCATAAACATTAGGATTTCTACTCTAAGAAGCTAATAGTGGGAATTCCTGGTCTCCCTCCTGATTTTGATGCTGAATTACAAAGACAAGGTCTCGATTAAGCCTCATTGTTGTGGTTCCTCATTTTTAGGAGGAAATTGGATATGCAATAGTTCCCGTCCACTAAGCTAACTGGATGCTATCACTCTACACATATGTCCTAATGCTGACTTGACACATGGGTCCAGCTCCCTGCCTGCTTCTGAGCAATGCTGCATCTCAGAGAAATCCAAATCAGATACTCAAAACTTGTAGCTCCTCCATCCTGAGAAGGAGCTTTAGCCACAAAATCATCGGTTATTCTGCAAGCAGTACCTTCTTGTTAAACAGTGTATGTTCACCAAACATCATCCCAGTCAGGAATTCTAGCCTACTCTTTGGTTAGTTCACAAAGTTCCTACATGCAGTGCAAGTATTTTGTCACCAGTATCTCACCATCTTTTTAGCTGAATTGAGACAGACTGACAGCTTGTGCAAGCTTGTGCTTTTTTCTATGTCAGCGTCAAACTGAAACATTTACTTTGCGTCGTGGCTAATTGCATTGGCCACTATTAACTATTGCCATCTGGATTAAATGCAGAGAAGCCAAGTCTTCATTAATAAATCTTTCCACATGGGATAAACCATTGGTGTTACTCAAGCAGGCACTTTCAGTAGCATCAGTTCCATTTTTCACAAGCCACAGGGCCACACACTATTTCTGCTCTTTCAAACATCGAGAAGGCAGCAGTTCACAAAGCTGTTGCCAACTGAAACAAAGCAAACCTTCCCCATGAGTGCAAACTAAAGGTAGAAAAGAAAAAAAAAAAAAAAGGAGATATATCCAAAGCTTATTTTAACTTTCACTAGGTTTGGACTTCTTTCCCCCCAAGGTTAGGTGTTCCCAGGATTAAGAAAAGCTGAAAATCGTTGCTCAGGACTCTAAAGAGAGAGAAAAATATGCCTAAGGACTCTAAATCAAAGACAGATTCCTATTCCTCTCACCTAATCCTTCTCAGGAGCAGGAGAGAAAAATGTGATGGTGTGTGGGCATTAAGGACCAAAACAGAAACATATTTTCCTACTTTGCCACATAAGTGCCAAAAACTTTTGATCGAACAGGTCCGTGCTTTGCAAGACCCTCAGTCAAATGCTTCTTCACCAGCCAAGAAAGTTCCAACAATTTCAAACTGTTGAGTTCCATCAGTTTAACCCAGCCCTCTCAGCTGCTAAGTACAGGTGAAATAACCAAACCTTCACTTATCTTAGAAGAAAAGGCTTCTCATCTCAGGTGTCAACACTTACTAGTCATTCAAAACCCTGAGCGACAATATACGCTTTGATTTAATAATCAACTGAAAATATTCCCAATCAAATGGAGCAGCCAAAACTAAGATGCAATCTGAAAATAATGTTGGTAGGGCTGAAAGACAGTAGAGACATCTTTTATAATGCCAAGTTCTAACACAAGTTCTCATCTTGGTGGAGAAACCTGCCCCACATGGTTAGTTTTCCAGCCCCAATCCATCAGGCGTTGAGGAAGCAGCACCAGGGCAGGTCCATGCCCACACAGCTCTCCCCGGTACCATGAGCACCCAAGGGCAGGCAGATGCCCACAGGCAGGTGTGAGTGCCTTGGCTCTCCTGCCAAAACCCACATGTGGCTCTGAATTACAGCCTATAATTTCAGGGAAGCTGGAGCTATAAAATACATGAATTCAATGTATACTCCTGACACTGGCCATCATCGGTGACACACAAAATCAACCAGCTTATTTCTTAGATTTTTTATTTTTTTTTTCCTTAAGCGTAGGGACTTTGAAGTAATTTGCTCACGGGCAGTGTGATCTTTAAAGCTTGCTCTGAACTCAGCTCATTCAAGTCCTGTTCCTATGTGAACACTTTAAATACAGCACATAGGTCTTTCTCTCCCCTCCCCAAAGTGACAAACAGTAATGATGGCTTGTGAAATCCAATTTTGCATTTTACTTCAAAGTATTTTATTTCATAAGCTCCTGAAGCTTTTTGTATTGATCCCAGTTAAGGTCATCTATCTGCCAGTTTCTACTAGTCTTTTCCTCACTGCTTACTGTGGCATGTCTGCCACCGAGGAAAATATGAAACCTGACAAATGGATACAGCCAGAGAACTTCTGAAGCAGCATATATGTCCTTCTGCATCTTCGCAGAGAAAGACATAAATCCAGGCTTATGCAGTTATATATTTTGTGTATATACAGACAGTTAAAAATGTACCTAATATAGACAGGCCAGAAATGAATGTACGTTTTGACATGTTTTTAATAAAACAAGTTTATGCACATTTTATAGATTACACAGTTTAGACACATCAAAATATAAATAGGTATCAAACGAGAATAATAAAAAAAAAAAACTATTTGAGTTTAAGCAAGCACAATTTAAAGTCTTCTTATACATGCACTCCCCCAGAATCTGCCAGGATAAGGGAAAAAAAACCCCTATCTTTATATGAATTATTACTATAGTCACAAGAGCTAGTGAAGGACCATACCAAATTGTTCTGACTTCCCAACAAATCAGAATAAAATGCCTTTTGAACTAGATGGCAATCCATTGAATTGGAATTATACATTAGGGCTACAACTACCATGTTTGTCAGAGATTCAAACCCTGTAAAGTCACCTTCAGAAACTGGGCATGACCTTTGTTTTCAAGAGTAAAGAGTACAATAATTTGGGCTGCTTCTTTTAGTTTGTTCTCATCTGTCCCAAGACTCCAAAGGCAAAGGCAGCAGGACTTCCACCATGCTGATTTGCTGACGTCCTACTGCTGATAGGAAATGAGCTTGTTGTAAACCTGCGACGGAAGGGCCTCCAAGCCAACCCTCCATGCGGTGGGCAGCCAACACTACTGGTGTGGCCGGCAGGGAGGGGGCTGAGTGGCAAAGAGTGATCTGATTCTTCCCAAAACCAGAGGCTGAGCTCTGGGGTGCTGGTTGAGATCTCATTCTGGTGTCTGTATGGGCACACCGTTGCCCTTTAGAGCTTTCTCTTATCTTTCCATTGAGAAGACAGGAAATGAGAAAGACAAGCAACAAAATTCATGCACACGAAAGAGGATATTTCAGCCTCCTCCCATGCTGGCTCCTCAGCTTTTTTATAACACTAATGCCAAGTTAGTTTTACAATGTTTATGCTACTTCAGTTTCCTCATAAATAGTGTTGAACTGGCATAAGCAAGATCAAACCACCACTGTCCAGACTAACAATCTGGTTTTCAGTTTGTTTAGTCACAATGCACGTTAGCATCGTGCAAATCGGTGCAAATCATGTTACTGGGCAAATCACGTTACTCGGCACATTCATGAACTTCCTCTAATGCTGGCAGGAGCTGAGATTATGCAGAGTTTAGTAGTTGGGGGCCTGAAGAAAGGAAGTTCATCTTACACCTGAAAGATGAGCCTTGGTCTAATTGCTATATCGTGGCTGAAAAACTCATAAAGAAGAGAGAGTGGTAGAATCCTAAGAGAGAAGCCAGGTAATTAGAGAATGAGGTGCAGCAGGTGGAAGAAAGTGTTAGGGTCTTACAGCTGATGATAGGAAGCTCACATGCTGGAGACAATCAAGGGCAAGAAAGATGTTTTAGCTTCTTCAAGAAGATAGATTAATGCCACAGAAAAATACGAGATTAGGTGCTCACTGTCCATTGGGGAGCATTTTGAATTCTGGCCCGAATACTATAACATCTTCTAAACACCTTGTTTTCATCTCAGCCTCTGTGGGATATGGCACATGTAAATAAAACTACCTCAGAAATGAAGGAGTCTCTATTTGTGTAGTATTTGTAGCTGTTTAAAATACTTTTTATGTCTGTGTTTATTTGATTCCAACTTGACATGCCAATTACTTACAGTGGCATTTAAATGACTAAAGCAGTTGCAAAAGAGACTGCATCTCCATTTCTTTAGGCAAAACAACAGCACAATCATCCTAAGTGTTGGAACATCTAAACTTCCATTTCGATCCTAAAATGTCCAATTATTTTCCAGTAATTTGCAAGAAGGTTTTCTAAGGAAAAGTCCATTGCTAAAGGTTCTCAAATAACAAAAAACCCCCATAGTTCTGTCGGATTATTCTGTTTGCTGCAGTTTGTTACACCAAACACACGCTCCCAGACAGGTTATACAGCTCTAGGGGCTCCCATATTTAAATAATCTCTACCCATAGTTGATATTTCTCTGCTTTTATAGTGTTGTAATACTGCATTCTTTCAAGATCACTCAGAGTTGAATCATACTCTCTATCACTTTAGGAAAAGAATAGCCTAATCTAAAAGTAAAAGGTGTTCTTTGCCATTGCATGCTGACAAACAACTAAAATGGAGGGATGAGAAGTTCAGAACAGTAAGAAAACGTAATGCAAAAAAAAATATTTAAGAAGCCCAACTTAGTCCTCTCTACATCATATTTCCCAAAGGAAAATAATCTATTGTCTTTGCAAATAAAATGGCCCTGACTGTACATCTCTTGGAAACAGAAAGCATAGCAATCCTGGAATTATACTAAATGTTTCACATGCCTATCGATTCCTTCAAGTTACAAGACAGAGAATCACACTCTGACCCCTTTAAAAACATCAAAGTGCCACACTATCAGTCCTGAATCTTCCTTACAATCCAACCTTTGGCGATTATGTTACAGTGCAACTGATTATTCATAATCTGTCCTGAAACTACAAATTATTTATTGATTTTTCTCTAATATTATCAAGTTCTAAAGAATAATTACTGGTGTAATAGTTAGCCAAGTTGTTATGAGAATTGTAAGCCCTTTTGGTTAATGCATGGCATATGTCTGAGGCATTCAGCTAATTCACATATCTGTCTGCACTATTAATAGAGAAGGTTACATGCCAATTATCCAGGGTTCAATCAGCCTGTTAGGATACAATAGCTGCAGTGTTCACACACTTGATGTGCCACATTCCTCACAGACATTATGAGCAGCTGGTCCAGATAAGACCACTGGGGCTTTAATATTTAGGAATCACTCCTTCGTCCAACCTGGATTGCGATTTTTTTATTGTTACATTAACTGTGGTTCTTTTGTTACCTCTAATCTCTCTTTTTTTCAAATTATTTTTAGATTCAGCAGTATTGAAGTCAACTGACATTTCCCTCCTGTTAGGAGGGAAAACAGACCATTGTAAATGGCTGTAGCAAACCCGTAGACACAATAGATTTGTGAGTTCTCCAAATTCCCCCAAACTAACAGCATTCTTCGGTCGTGAGGAGGCATGTTAATACCTCCCGAAGCACCCAAATCTGCAAAAAGGAGCACGTTGAAAAGACTGTTCCATACTAAATGCTTAATCTCATTTAATTATTTTGCCTGCTTTACTTAAAAAACTAAATAAATTTAAAACGTCCAAACACATCGATTTAGTTTGTTATTTGTCCTGCATTTATATTTCGTTATTATATTTTGGGGGACAGTAACTTTGGAAGAAGTCTTCTTCTTTAGTTTGGAGAAAGGTAAGAAACAGCATGCAAACAGCCAATTTAGAGTGCCATGTTAGTGAAGCCACTGTGAGCTCGATTGGGGATTTCACCACATGAAAACCAGACATTCATCTGTTCCCATGGAGATATTCCTTCTCCCAGTCAATCAGGGAGCTGTTCAGGTCAAACAATAGGCAGTGGTTCCTTTTCTCATCTTACAAATAGATACCCCCCCTCCCTCCTCCTCCTCCTTCTATTTACGGGTATTCTTGATAACATTTAAACACCTACAAAACAAGCACTTATATTTTCGAATGATTAAGAAGAAGTGTTTACTGAGATTTTTTTCAAGCTTACCGAAAAATTAATAAGGGCTTGAATTAAATAAGAATGAGCCCATCCTGGACTCTCACACCCTAACCTAACGAGTGCCCTGAACTTTTTTTGCCACAATACTTACAATATTTATATGGAAATGAAATTAAGATTATTGTCCCAGGACATGAACATCATCTGTTGCCAAGCCATCCTAAAAGTGTGTGAAACAGTCTGAGGTAATTGCATGTAACTTTTTAATTGTGAGAACAAACCTAAAAGAAAGGCAGCACAGAATAACACTGGGGAAAATGCAAAGTGTGGTTACTTACAGAGCCATTGGCTATTTCCTAAAAATAAAGAAGTGCATAGAAAGCAGTTGTACAACACAGAAGAGAGGATGGAAGTGATGTTTTTACCAATGCTGCTCCAGCTCAGGTATTTAGGGCAGGCTAAGGGACACCATGTCAGAGCACATGGGTGAGACACTTCTTTACAAACTCAGTCAATTTAGAATGGCTTTTTTTCCTCGCTGTTGCTCATTCGTTACCACAAGTCATGTATTTAAACATAGTTTTATATTATTGTATATGTCTTTGTAAAATTATATACTTTTATATGTTAATACTTAGGAAACTACTGGCTGCACTTTTTCTACTCTTAAAAAATTCTTACCTTACATGTGATCAGGTATTAAATTTTCCTCTCTCAAAATGCCTCCATATTACTAAGCTTTGCAAATGCCCCAAAGCTTGAGCCTGCACAGTCATTCCACCTAAGGAAGAGGGCTGACCAAACCAAACTGTTCGGCACCCTGCTTCCCCTTAGTGACAATTGCAGAACCTGCACACCATTTTTGGCAGAGCTGCTGAAATTTCTTAATGAATTTCTTGATTAATTCATCACAGTGATGATTAATCCCTTATTTTTTATGCAAATGGATGACTTGGCAGAGGGGAGAGAGCAGCCAAACTAAGGGAAAGGCAAGTAAAATTCCATAATTATTTAACCGTCAGGTAACTAAATCAGCACATATCTGCCAACAGCCTAAGCCTGCAGCCCCTGGCCCAGCCAGGAGGCAAAAAGACAGATACAAAAAGAGATGTATTTCAATTGGATGGGGGAAAGACTGGGGTTTATTGCACACAGTGAGAATCAGAATCACGTCTGGTGGTATGTTGGCAGTATAGGAGGATATAAGAGTATGTAACACAAATGCATATGAAACTCAGTTCATTAATTCTCCTCAGGAAATAAATTCCTTAAAAGAGGGTTTGCACTGAAGCTTGTGCCTGAAAAGCAGCGTCAGAGCTTTGCATGTACACGTGTAAAAGTTAAGTGTCAGATACCAACACCCTGATATCTGGCCCAGTGGCCATGCCTGTATAATGGCAGTACTAGTACTTAATCACTTAATAAATATTAACGTAAGAAGGGAACTTCCCAGAACAAAAAGAAAAAAGAAACAGCAAAGATACTACACCACTCTCCTCCAAGTTCCTCCTTAAATACCATCTCTGCTGGGAGGCACCAGCATCTGTTGGACTGGAGTGCAGAAACACACATCCTAATGCTCTCACTGTCACGTTGCGCTTCCCCTTGTTTTATTCACTAATTGTCTCCCACACTTCGAGGCTAAACTCCTTAGGAAGGCTGTGTACACAATGCCTGCTTTTATGAGGGATTCATAGTGGGCCTCTTGGTGTTACTGTATTACAAATACTAAACAAAGGTAATCAGCTCCTGCCAAGGGTACGCCGAGACACAATCTAGCCCTTATAAAGTATGGCAGCGTTCGCCGACGCAAGCGGGTAGAATTTCAAAGTGGCATGAACTGAACTAGAAATGCATTTACAGCAAACCATAAAGCATAGTTTTCCAACACGCTCTCTGAAGAAAATGATAGGAAGGAAATCTCGCAGCACAAGGAGATTTTTGTTCAGATGAAATCTCGAGGAGAAGTTTAAAGAAGAATTCGCGTTCAGCTCACTGAGTAAGAATAGAACAGGAAACTGCAAATGACACCAGTGGTTTGGATTGTACGATTAAGTAACTGCCCTCCTTTTTAATGAAGTCACTCAAGTACAACTAAACAGCAAAGCAAAGCAGTAAAGTCAATAGAGTTAAACTCTCTTAGCTTTAAACAAGCCTGGCCAGTTATACAGCTTCTCAGAAAATTGCATTTCCATCCCCACACGGGGAGATTTCATTTCTCTGAACGATTGGGTTAGAACAAAGAAATGTGAGCTCCGAAACTGTTCCTGAACCGAGTCTGTAAATAACGGGGGGAAGGGGGGGGGGGGGGGGGGGGGGGGGGGGGGGGGGGGGGAGGGGGGAGGGCGGGACTGAGCTGATAAATTATAAAGTCAAAGATAGTTAATAAACAAACAAAATTAAATTTCACACTGCAAATGTAACTTGGTATTAACTACCCTTTGTGCCGTTTAGCCAGAGCCCAGCGACTACCTATTCTTGTCAGTGATTTCTCACCTATTGAGAGAATACATTTGCAAGTGACTTACCCTGTGAAACACTCAGCTGCTGAAAAGGGGCTGATGGGCTGGCACCTGTCGTTAAAACGCTTTTATCTATTGAATAAGGCTTGACTGAATTAACCGTTTTAAAGAAGAGCTCTCTGTTTTCCCCATACTGTAGTTAACCCATTAAAGGAACAATATTATCACTCACGACCCTCCCTGCAGGTTTTCTTCTCTTTCCTCCCATTTGGAAGAAACGGTCCTTGTGCAAAACCAAACTGCTTCCCATAAATGCTGAGGGCTCTCTGTGACATCCTACATCATCTTATTCAAACCCAATACTCCACACTGAGTAATTCTTGGTCACCTACTCCTCTTGTGCCTCGATGCAAAGCTAAGAAATTAGACTATGACCTTTCATATCAGCAGTGGTAAAAGATCCTGCGGCTGGGCTCTCTGCAACTCCAGGCATGTAACTGAAAACTCAGATAAATATGTGTATTAATATATTCAATGATATTTTATGAAATTATATTTTATGATAGGGCCAGCGGTTAAATAACATTATTAAGATGGAAAACACAGTCGTGTATTTTATTTCCTCTTACTTTCCATGGAGTCTTTCAAATGCAGTGTATTTTCTCAGACAGCAGAAACTATTTACCCTCCTACAGCAAAGCAGGAGGAGCTGACAACCATAAAAAGGAAGTTGTATGTCATGTTAAAAACGAGCTAGAACTATCTGTAGTATTAATAGACAAATAGAAAAAAAAAAAAAAAAGGAAAGTAGCAAACAAAAAATTACCTGGAAAAAAATAAACGTTCTCAAACCAAAAGCAGAACTTTTGAAGAGCCAGATCCTCAATTTGTGGCCATAGCTAAGAAAAGGCAAAGCAAATCAGTAGCCTAATTGATCCTAGAAGCAAACTGAATCCTCGTTAGGGATTTTATGCTTGCAAATGAGGGTGGAGAGAAATCAGGCAAGAATAATTAGTAGCAAGAAACCCTTCTCCTCCCAGAAAAACCCACATCGGGTCTGAGATGGAATTTGTAGGAGAAACCCTGCTTCCACTTAAGTAAATAGGAACATGCCAATTTCTTTCACAAAGATTAAGATCTCAGCCTTGGTGATGGACTCATTTCTGTGGGTACTGAAGATTTACTACCCTCAACATAGGAAAAACCCCTAAAATTACTAGTGTGCTCTAAGTAGAACTGGTGGAATTCTTAACATTCAACAGAAAGACATATATTTGATGGAAGGAAACAGGCACTGCCATCAGAGAGACCAAGCTGGGGTTTTGCCAGGTGCAGTATCTTAAACTATCAATGATGTCCTGATCTAAAGTTACAACTGTGCAGGCTCTGAGACTGTCCTGTGCTCAGGGCATCCAGACCCCAAGAGAAATGAGCAACAATGAAGTCAGCAGCCAGCAGAACACATCTATCATTTAAAAATAATATTTGCATTTTTATTTTGCCCCAACGCAGCAGAATAGTAGTGGGAATGTGGGATGTACACGTTTAGACTGGTGAAGTGGGGGGCTCAACTGCAGAGGCCCAAAACCACACACCACCAAGTGATTCACATGAATTAATTACTGTATGCAAATTTTCTGATTTTTACTATTCCATTATCTGGGAAGTTCTGGGGAACTCCTGAATCCTTTGGCATCAGTAGCAAAACTCTTTAATTTCAAGAGGACAGAGTGAATATTTATACCAAAGACAGATCCCCACACTTACTAGGTTCCATATTTAAAACTGTATTTCCAGGATGATGAAAATTGGGCTGAATTTAGATATCTTTATCCCCGTGTGATATTTATTCAAACCAGATGCTTCAAATTCCTTACGAATGCTTACAATAACTATTAATCAAGTATTCATATTGTACAGATTGTAATCGAGTGTTCAGAGCTGCAGTCTGCTTCAGATATCAAGAAACAGTGATTTTTTTAAACTTCCTTCGCCAAAAGGGGATCAAAGAAAAATATGGTAAACAACACGTAGCTCCCATGAGCTATCACATACAATCAGCCTGGAAAATTCCTACAGAAAAGAAAATATTAGTAGTAATATCTTACATGACTTGTGCTGGGTAGTACTCAGGAATCCCAGTGGTGAATCAGGACCCCATGAGAACCCTAATGCAGACTGAAAGGTCCTGTCCCAAGGGCAGCACAGTTTAGAGATTACAGGGCTCTAAATATTTAACTACTTACTGTGGTGTGTTTTCTTTAAGAGCCAGTTACGAAAATAGTACCTACAAGAGAAATCATACAGTATGTGTTCTTTCCAGTGACACAGTACCCTACAGACCACAGCTTCTGCAGCATGGGCTTTTCATTGACCAAGCTGTGATGCAGAAAGTCTTAAGCTGAGTAACGTAAATATACCCTGAAATGAATAAACGGGGCTGATACACACCTTATTCACACCCTGTTACATTGCTCATGCAATCTTTACACTTAGAAACAATGAGAACAATAATACTGAGTGCAGAGATGTAAGGAAGAAGTACCCCATGGACTGCAGACCATGACTGTCCTTGGTTTAGAAGAATATGTAAACAAAATGGCCATAAAGACCCGAGTTTATGCATGATACATATTTACATAAGTGTAACTCCTCTCTGGAACAACCAAATCCCACTGTATGCAGGAAATAAAGTTATCTAATAGGATGTTACCCGAAAGAAATAAAATAACTCAGTTTCTTAGCTGTTCTTCCTGCTAGTTGCTATTATTTTTCCTTAATACACACAACTGAAGACTTCAACATCAGACCTAAATAGAGTGAAGCAACACAGGCATTGATTTACTTTCAGAGAAAAGGATAATAAGTCTATTAGATTGCTAATTAGCAATTTTAATTGTTAAGCAAGCTGTTTACAGTAAGAATGTGTTCACTCAAACTATAATGAATAATAATAAATTGTATCCACCAATTCTTTAAACTCAGATAATAGCCTAAAGAAACTGAGGATATTACACAGTAACAAAAACCCTGAAAAAGCTCCTCATTTCCTCTCAGGCCTTGGCCCTCTCTTTGGAAATGTGGAAAAACATACTTCTAAGATTAATATCTTTTGTTACTGGAGCATGATTTCATGATTCTGGTGGTACCACAAGCACAAGCAGAGAAGCACCACTAACGCATGCTGGCTTTCATCATGCATGAAAGTAATTCCTGTAATACACTTTTGCATGAAGAAATTAAGATACTTCAGATACATCATTGATTGGAGGTGTCACATCTGAAGACCAATTGTTACACCGAGGGACTTCGTTTTCTAATTCTTTTGTTGCCTTGCAGTCATTGCTTTTGTATTAAAAACAAAATAAAAAAGATTAGTTGTCTTCTGAATTTTCTCAAGCTGACTCTTCACACCGTGAGTGATGATTTGGAAGGTTAACTTCTATTGAGCCGGTTTGGCTTTTTGTTTTCCAATTTGCACAACAGAAACTCAGTCAGTCAATAAGCTGGTACAGCAGCCCTGACTCAGCTCTCAAGTATGTCAGTCTATCTTGGGTGTGACTGAAGTTAAACCAGTATAAAATTATAGCAAAAGTGAGTATGAAGGGTACTCTGCGTGCCCCATGCATAACAGCCAGGGGGACACAGCAGCGATCAAGCCCATGCCTAGGGGACCCCTCCCTCATTTTCCAGCGGGGTGCAGTGCTCCTCAGCCTGCCAGAAGGGTTTCCCACCTCCCCAAGGCTCTCAAACGATGTCACAGCGGCAAAACGTCGTGTGCACGCACCTACGAGAAGCCAGCAGATAACAACAAAGCCTGCCGAGTTAAAAAAGAAAAAAACCCCAAAAGGTCAGGGACAGCGAAAACAGAAACCTGCCAAGTCCTGCCTGCCTGGTGGCAGACACCTTCGTTTTGGGTTTTTTTTTTTTTTTTTTTTTTTTTTTTGTTTCATCTTTAGGCGGCTGTAAAAAACAAGCCCCTTCCCTCCCCCTTTCCTGGCGATGCCGGCGTCCGCGGCGTGTTCTGCTGGGACATGAAGAGTCTTCCTCATTCACAGGCCGCAGCGGGACGCCCGGGAGAAGCGGGATCCAATTAAGGTGGGGCCCAGCCTTACCCAGAACATGGGATTCATGGGAGAGGCAATGACACTATCGAGCTCTTGCAAAATAATTAAGGAAACTGCTCTTCATATGAGAGGCCACTCCTGGCTGTCAGGAAAAAAAAAAAAAAAAGAGTTAATTTAACAGCACAAGAAAGTGAAGGTTATGTTAGTTTATGCCAGTGTGAAACTAAGCATTTTAATTCGGATCTGCTCTGAAAGGCATAAAAGCTAAATAGTATCACAACTTTTCATTAAATTGTTGCTTAAATTGTTCCTGTTTTGTGGTCTGCAGTTGCTCAGGCCCCTGCAAATTTGGCACCAGAAGCAACTCTCAAGAATATAGCTTTCCACTTATAGAAAGGCTATATATGTTCCCCACAGAGAGACGAACCTAAAGCTGAGAGCATACTCTATATTGTCATTAGATTGTCGTCAGTGCTTGCACTGGAAACTGAAATGGGAAGAGTATGCCAATTATTTTTTTTTACTTTTTTATTTAATAAAACCCAGTGAACCATGTGCTTAAAGTTAAGCACATGTTTATAGTGCTTAAGGAAATAGGAATGGCTTAACGTATGTCTTTGGAGGGACAGAGTTGATAAAACAAATTACCGTTTTACCACAGAACTGACACAAAAAGATTCAAAACCTCTTTTGAACTAAACCCAGATATAATGCGACCTTTGTCTACACCAAAGACTTCTGGCTTGATAACCAGCAAACTGGATTTTTACTATATAAATTTCCCCAAAAAATGTTAACTGTGCCTTCCTAGCATTTCTGTTAGTTCAGAAAACAAATCATAAAGTCTTATTTATATGGTTCTGACATGCTTAGTACAGACCAAATGGTGACTTTAAACCACTCTAGTTATATTAATATAACTTCATTGATGACTCTTGTTTTTGAAAAGCAGGCAGTCAGATAAGTACAGTTGTGTGACAGTCATTCAGCAAACTAGAAAAATCACCCATGTAGGCAAGCCCACATGACTTGTAGTCCTGGCATATAATGCTGTAGTGTTGGCAACAGGGATTCTGGGGGAAAGGACTTGTCTTTCTCTCACTTTTTACAGTGTCTAGCTCAAAAACTCCTGTTCCATGACTGCACAGATTAATTAATATTAAACATTTTATTACTAATACCAATTTAAATTGGGAAGCTGCAGCTAGTTCCAGCATATTCTCTCCATTGCAGAGCTGTGTGCTGGCACGCTCCCGAGGGACAGCACATGTGAATGGGAAAACATACACAAAAGGAGGGGACAAGAAGGTAACCCTAAAAGAGCAATATAAGGAGGATCCACCTATTCAGGCCAAACCTGCCTGGTCTCCCCTACTTCTCCTGCCAAAGCAATAGTGGAGTGAGAACTTGTATCACTTGGTGGGGTTGCCTGGAGCAATGTTCAAGCTCAGCAGGGCATCTTGGAGGTCTTCAGAAGATAGCAGTCACAAGTCCAGCTGCACATACAGCTATTCTCTGGTCCCAATATGCCAGACTGATCCCATGATCCCATATAAGTAAAGAGCAAGATTAAAGCAGTTTGGGAGCAACCACAGGTGCTGTTATCTGGCCAAAGGAGAGGAAGTAACAGCCTCAGGCAAGAAGTACAGAGACTCATCCACCAGCTCAGCCACAGCCAGAGCAGCACATTTGTCCATAATCTGAGTTTCTTTCCTTTTCTGCCACCAATCTTTCTCCCCTACCAACACCAACACACACAAAAAAAAAAAAAAAAAAAGAAAAAAAAAGTCAGTATTAAAATTAGAGGTTGTTAGGCAACTTAGCTAAATTTATATCCATACTCAGCACTCCACTACTTCCTTAAGGGGATGGCTTTCCTATCGGAGGGCTGTTGGTTTACATCTATCATTCTCTTTTCCAGCCTGTACAATGGTAAACACCTGTTCATTTAGCAGCTGATGGAAGACATAATAGCTGTGTAACTGTAAATAGTCAGCAGCTGTAAATGTTGATGCAAATCATACCTAAATGATTGAAAGAGCTGACAGAGCCTATTATGCATCCTGAGAGCAATGCTGCTCCGCTCTCATGGCATTTCATTTTTCCTGAGCAGTGACAAGCCTGGTTTTGCTCAAGTTAGGGGATGGAAGCACATTCTTTATTAGATCTAAGAATCTATAACACCTTACTCCTGTGGTTAAAGTTTTAAAGTGATCTTTTGATAAGAATTACTGCGCTCTGGCTCCCGTCCCAGCTCTGCTGAGGGTAGGGGCTGAAAGATATATTTGAAGTTGCAATGCTAGAAAATTAGTTGCGGGTGGAGGAGAATGGCGAAACCGCCTGTTCTAACTGAAAATGACACTAGTTTCAAAAATATCTATGGTTAAACACCATTTAGCAAAGTCACTTTTAAAAACAGATCAATGCAGGCAAACTACCTCTCTCAGGAGTTTTTTGGCTCAGTGCTTACTACGCCAAAACAGGGAACAGCTTTAACTGAAACACAGGCACACGCACACACGCACACACACACACACACACACCCTCACACACTGCTTTTCACAGCCGGTAGGAAGTGGTATGGTTGAACAGCTAAATCACTGGAGCAGAGTTCAGGAAGCTTTAGCTGTATCACTGCTATTAACTCGACTTGTATCCCGCTCCTCAGGAAAGGGCCCTCGGGGTGCCCGTGGTGTGGGGACGTGGCAGCACTCGCTGGGCACCCCATGCTCTCCTGGCTGCCTGACATTTATCCTCTCTGTCTGCCTTGTCTGCTGAAGGCAATATGGGCAGTTTTTTGTACAGAGGAATGTTTTCCTGCTGAGGGTCAAACATGTTTTTCAAGCAGCTCTTCAGTTGCGGCTGTGACATTTGTCCTTTCACGCCGGAGCCACTGGGGCTCACCTCTACCAAATTCTTCTGCAAAGAGGGGAAAAGCTGATGATGCAGCATTGCCAAAACACACTGGGGAGTTCACAGTGGAGCTGCGTGGATTCTGCTGCTGCTCCCAGCAACGGGTCTGGTCTGCCCCTGGGAATGGTGGTACCACCTTTCCCTCGTCCTTCCCTGCTTATCCAGGGATGCCGGAGCGGGGACCGGATCGGGCTGGGGATGAACAGACACAATGAGGGAGGATTTCTGCCAGATTAAAGCTCTTGTAAAGCCACAGCCCGAAGGCTTGCATTTACATTAAAAATGCCACCCAAAAAATGGCATAACCTGATTCAGCATGACTGTATTGACAAATGGTTCTTGTGAAGACCTGCCCAGTATCTTGTAAACACCTCACAGAATTAACTAAATGCATCTAAATTCAGAGATACAGTTTGAATATGTTTCTGCATCATTCATTGCCCAGATAAAATATTTATGAGCAGGGATTTTATTATTGTATTATATGTTTTTATAAAGTCAAATTTAAAGAAATAAACCCATAAAGTAGGAAATTACATTTTAAAGCACACTTCTTTAGCAATGGCTATTAAAATCTAGAGAATTTTATCTTTTAAGCAATGATACAATGTTATCTGTGACAACACAAAAAGCTGTAAAACATAATTACTTGCAAAATATTTCATGTAAATATTTTTACACTAAATATTGTTTATTTAAATACTGATTAATTAATTTAATGTCATAGAATAACGTCTCATGTGATAAATAACTGTGTTCTCTAACATCTTAGCTGCATGTCTTCTTTTTTTCTGGCTCCCTCTTCCTCCTACTCCAGTAGTGTCAAATTGCATTGAAGTCAATTAAGAACTGCTCATTTATTATACACACCTTGTTAAAGCAAGAAGGATAATTGAATGCCAAGACTCCCTTTCCTTCATGTCCATGATTTAAAGTAACACGATAGGTAATAAGGATTTTTGAGATTAGATGGCTTATAAATAGATGTATAGGATTTTTTTTTAAAAGGCCCCATTGTAAGAAGGCACATTTCTTTGATTTTAACTATTGAAGTGTGCATTAACCTGTGGGGCTGATGTTGCAGGGACAGGGGGATTAAGCCCTTTTTTTGAATTTCTGCAAGTGAAAGGTTTTATTGGAGGAGGAGAACGAGGAGGGTGGCAAAGGCAAAAAGACAGCTGGGGAATGAATGATGAGCAGAGTCCTTTGTGCCACCATTTGGTTTTAACACTAGGATTGCTGTGAAATGGTGGCTGTTGCTAATGCTGTGGCAGCACAAAAATATCCCAGCTGTGATTCCTTCTGGTTGAACAAGGTGATGTAAAAGGAGAGAGAAAAAGAATCTCTGAAACATCTTTCTGACAATTATTGCTTTTGACAATTATTAATACAGAATGAAAAATAAACTTCTGTCTCTTATGCATGCACAGCTCGGTCTACCTGTACCGTGTCAACATTACCAAAAGGACTAAGGGTGAACTACTGAAAAATGCACTCTGTTGCAACACCCAAACCTGGATTCCATCTAATAACTTTGAGTTATTAAATAACAACATTTAAGAGATTCTGGAGAGGTACCTTGGACCCCAACAGATAGTCAGACTCACAGAAACAGGTTCAGTTTTACTAGCCTGAAAGCAGATGGCCAGTCATCCACTGTGATGGAGAGAGCTGCAGCTGGGCAGCGGGTCAAGAAGTCTCCCTTGTATGAAAATCTTCCATTTCTTAAGTCTCTTTTGCCAGAAAAGGAGGATTGTAAACATAAAATATAGGCACACTCACCCCCCCCCCCGCCCTTCCCCAGTGCCTGTTTTCATACTTTCTTTTAGACCACTTTTCTGTACAAGCAAAAATCTAAATAGTCACTTTTCCCCCCTGAGGAATGTACATGGAGATCAGATAAAGTAAGGCTCAGACTACTGAAATTTGCACCCATAAATTACAGTTCAGACAAGAAAGCTTTGCCCAAGCCACGCTGAAAAACATCTCCTTAAATGTTCCTTCCTTCGAAGCAAGAGCAGTCTAGTTCATTCAAGGTGACTCATTTAAATACATATTTAAGGCCAAATGTCATTCCACTATTATTTATTAGCCGAACACAAAGTCCCCAAACAGAATTGGAAAGCCACAATCCCAAACTATATATTTTGCTGTTTGTGAGAGAGAAATTTACTCCAGAGGCTTTAAAATACCGATTCTCAGGTGTAACAAAGAACAAAGCAAAACAAAACACAACAACCCTCTTGAAGAACAGTTACCGGTTCCACATACCAGCTGCCTGGTACAGTTAAATATGTTGGATGTTTTCTCAACCAATAGAAGCAATTAGGCTCGATTGTGGTTTAATGATTCTCCAAATGCCTTTTTTTGTTCAGTTCCTTTGTCCTGAGGGTTCTTCCTATCACATCGGACCCAACCGAGGGAGGATGATAAAGTGCACGTTTGATTGGGAGGTTTGAATAAGAATTCATTCCTCACAGCTTTTTCCCCTCAAGAAAATACTGGTATGAAGTAAATAAATAAAGAAGTAAATAATTAAGAAACTGCCCCTGTCCTATTTCCTTGAAGAAAGCAGAGCTGCTTTTTTACTTATTTATTTTATTTTTCCTTTTTTCTTTTGCTGCTTTTCTGCTGGGCCTCCTCCCCCAGACAGCCCCTCCTGGGCAGTGGGGCAGTTTAGTGTATTAAAGGCTTCAAATGCTGATGTTTAAATGTTTTCAACGAATATGTTAATTACAATGGACAAGCCTCTAGCACTCTGCTGAAACAGCAGCCTGAACATTGTGTATTTAGCAGATCCTATAAGGTGATGACAGCTCACAAGGAGTTGATAAACGCCATTCCTCAGGAAGATAAATGTAAACCAAACCTCAAACCTCTGGCAATTTATTCACAAATGCAATTATTTTACAACAGCATTTTAAATTTCAGGGATTGTGAATTTTAAAAAGCAACACTAGAACTTCGGCTTGGCTTTTATTTATAAGCATCGAGAAAAACATGATAGAAAATGCAGAAGTCAAACAAAAGAAGGTTAGGAGGAAGACATTAATATTCTCTACTTATATAGGTTCCTGCTCCCTGCTGTGATGGCTTCACATACCCGTTGTAATAACTGACTCCAAGCAAGTCCAGAACAGCAGAGCAAGTCCCCGTCTTTTTCAAAGAAATAATATCTTTAAAAGATTTGAAGGAGCAAGTGGATCTGTGGATTTCAGAGCTTATCTGGCTAAAAGGCTACAGCACGACTACCATGAGCGCACTCACACCAATGTGTGCTCTTAGTTTGGTCAGGACCTCCCAACCCAGCTGCCCCACAGCTGGCTGTGGGATTTAGCCAATCATGCAGTTTACAGGTGTCAGCCCTTGTTCCTCAGACCCTGACAAACACAGGAACCACGAGAGGAGCAACTGAGCTCTTTTTAAAGTACAAAACTTCACTTAACCATCCCGTGCTACTGCAGAACCAGCAGTTGCCATTTTCTCGCTTTCCAGGTTTGTAGTCACTGGTGACAATACAGATCGGATCTTTCATGCACATCAGTCTCCCCACGTGAATCTCTGATCCTCAGGAATGTTCAGTGGCGTTGGGGCAATACCTGGAGGATTTAGTTCTATAAACCATTTTGGCAGCTTGGTATAATCATAATCAGGATTATAATTCTGCTCAAAGATGCTTCCGGGGCATTATGCTCTTTTTACAGATAGATTCTTGTATCATATGTTTATTTTTTAAAATGAGACAACTTATGTTTTACTAGCAGACTAAAATATGCCTTAGTGGTTTTAACTTTCTGTGGAAACCTCAGACTTTGGTCATGAGAATACTAGGTGCAATTCTCTGTTAATTTTAGAAAATGACATCTGTGGAAGCCATGAAATAGAAGTTGCTGACACACACGCACACACACAAAAGAAGGAAAAGAAAAAGGACAGTAACCCCTGTTGCTTTCTTTTTGAACATAATTGCATGTAAACACAATGAGACAAAAGCCCGGCGCAGGCATTGGAAGATGTTTGGTCAGTTGTGCTGTGTAATACTATGGGCACATACAGATATGCTTGCTTTGTAGGGTTTTTTTTTCTTTCTTCTCCAGTGTTCATGCACTGAAGTGCTCCTAGTTTTTTGCATACCTGAATCCCGTAAGCTAAATATTTGCTGTGCACATACAATGTAGGTCAGTGCAGGATCAAAAAGTTAAGGGCCTCAATTCAGAGCTCTGCTTTATGAATCCTGAAATTCAGCTAAGTGATGCTTTTTTGGCACTAGTTCTAAAAGAGTAATCTCCTTTGGATTGTATATTTTCAGGAACACCTCCTCTACCAAAAAAACCCCCAAATGGCCTGTTCCTTGAGAATGCTGTTCTCAATTTTAAGGATAATTATGTTTTGGAATAAACAAGGAAACACTTCCTATGCTGGGATATGGAAACTGAAAGTGTAAATAAATAAGACATGTAGTAGAGATCCAAGATTAGTGTGCCTCAAGTCATGATAACAAGTTACTCTCTTATAACTTCCATGAAATCAAGGAAATTGCACCACTAATAAACCTGGCCCACTAGAAGGCACATACTCAACCTGCTTTGCAAACACTTTGACTGGTACCGAAACGCTGGGATGTTCCACTTGTATGTACAATGCACTGTCACATAATTGTGTTCTGGGCTATTTTCTTTATTACTAAAAAATCAATGGAGCTACATCTATCAGAGCCTGCTGAGAAGAGACATGCATGAAGCTGTAAGGGGGTCTGTGCTCTGAACAGGTAGCACTTGCTGCTATTCCAGACGGGCAGTTCAGAAAGCACTAAAAGAAAACCTGCCACAATTCAGCGATGAGGTCCCTGAATACTCCCTCCTCTGTATGCCATCCCAGCCACCAGCTATACATCATTAAAATACACTTTTTATTGATTCCCCATACTGGCAATTATATGTAACTTGTTTATTTGCTCATGTAAGTGTAGAAGTGCTCATGCAACCATGACGTGAGGCATTGAAAACTGGAATATTTCAATTTTCAATTTGTTGTTGAGACATTGTCGTTGAGACATTGAAAATTTTATCTTCATTGATAAATTTAATTTAATTATTATATGTGTTGACAGAGGAGAACTACACCTAAGGCAGAAATTTCTCATTCTGGTTTCAAGGAGCATGTGATGAGAGAATCATTTGCTCTACATAGTTTAAACTTCTTTCATACCAATTGTTCCACTTGTTCCGTCTCTAGTGGAGGTTTGAAATAGGTGCCGTGCTCATGGATTTGATTCATACAGATTTTGGACACATATCGTGCAAAACCATTTAGAAAGATTCAACACTACTATTTTATTTTTTTTTAATCAGCATCTTAATGACTCATTTGGAGTGCTTGCACACAATCTCACACAAAAACCCCTCAAGCAATGACTTACAGTAAAAATGTCTAGGGTATGTGTCAATGACTGTAGAATGGGTAACATTATAATTTCTTAAAAGCTATTTGGCATCTGGGCAAGATTTCTGACTAAGAAATACTTCCTATTATCTAAAATATTTTGGGGTATTTTCACTGGGAAAATTTGAAACATATTGTCATCTTCTGCATCTGCCTACAGAAGGGAAATGTCGTCATTCCCACTGATGTTACAATTTGTTCAGCTTCGTGCATGAAAGGTGGGAGTCTTTGTTTAGCAAAAGCTCTACTGAATTTCAGCATTTTTATTCTACGTCAGCTGCTTTGACCACAGGCAGCAGAGGCCAGTTCCTCAAAAGGTGTTGTGCAGAGTTTGTTAATAAAGTGGTTTTATCAAGGAAGTCACCAATGTCCTCCTGACTGGGGTAGAAACATTGAAACAGAGATTACATGATTTTCTCAAGATCACAAGTTAATTCAGTATCACAGAATAGAATAATGACTCCTTAACTCCAATTTCAAACCCTAGAGAGTAGTCTATTTCTAATTCATTTTTACTTGGTATATGCAGCTTCTGTATTCTGAACAATGCAGGGTCTCCCAAATTCCAGCTAAATATTTTGTCCCACTCAGGGCACATAACTGCCTTCTAATTATCCACCCAATTTCTTGGTGTAATATAGTCCCCAAATTCTCTTCAGTTCGAAGCATCCTATTTTCCAATTGTTGAATTTTTTTCCACATATAAACACTTCAAACTTATCAGACATAGCAAAAATTAACATTTATATATTGATTTATATTACATTGCTTTAATTGTAATGTTAGTAAGAATGGCAATAGACAAATGGCAACATGAACATCACATCTGTAAATAGGATATTACTTTGCATAAAAATATGTTATTTATGATTGTTCAAAAACTCCCACTCGTTAAAATATTTCTTAGGCCAACTGTCCCTACTGAAAACATTTATAGAAAAAGCTTAGTTTCTAACTAAGAATGATACGTTACTTTTGTTTCGTGCAAGTACTGTATCTAATACTGTGGCTGTTTAGATCTTAGGTCATGGAAAGAAGAGAAAAGAAGATATTAACATATCAATGAAACACTCTCCTCAGGAGCCATGGAGTGGGAACAATATTTGCATCTACAGTTTGTTAACAGCACAGGCAAAACTGCTAGTGAAAATTCTTAAATTAGGGTTTAATGTAATGGTCTCTGTTTTCAAAAGAGAAACAAAAAGCCACCACAAAACCCATGTGTTCAGAAGTGGCTTGTTCTGTGTAAATATCACCATAAATCACCAGTGAAGACCTGAACCCCTTTTGGTTAGGTAGAGAACAAACTC
Organism: Scolopax mira; assembly: GCA_004320125.1. Taxonomy (NCBI): domain Eukaryota; kingdom Metazoa; phylum Chordata; class Aves; order Charadriiformes; family Scolopacidae; genus Scolopax; species Scolopax mira. The sequence goes on along the minus strand of BJBW01000296.1, from coordinate 97,162 downwards.
CTATAAGAACAAATGAACTGTCTTGCTATAGTCTTCTTGGTCTCCAACAAGGAAAATTACACAACTAATCAAAAATAGAATTGTTAAAGATGCAGTAAATTCATTACATTATTTATCTGAAGAAATTAGTAGTTCATGGTAGTGCAGAAATCACCATGTTGAATAAGTCTTCACTAGATAAGCAACTTCTCCCTAATGTTGGCCAATCTAATGTTTGATTTTGCAGACGATCCCATCAATAGCAGATTTGTTTTCTAACCCACGTCTATTAATCTTATTCTCCAGAGCTTGAGAAGCTATAATTTCGTTTCTTGCCCTATCTAATGTATCTATGGCTATATCTGATACACATCCAACTTTTTTTGGCTTCAAGAACATCTTGTGATAATGAGTTCCATGGAATATTTGTGTTGCACTGCAAAAAATATTTCCTTTAGCCATTTTAAACATGTCACTCATCTCTTAGTCACCTTTATTTATGAAGTACGTCTTGCTGAAATAAAATTGAACACAGTATTCCAGATGACATCACACCATTAACATTTTATATTTTATTTTCTATCACACTCCTTATACAGTCTAATATTTTAAAAAAGAAATTGAAATCCTGACTGAATGCTGAACAGAGAGCCCATTAAACTGTCCTCAATAATGCTTAGGTCTTTTTTCACACTTGTAGATCTCACTGGACAAAACAGACTTTTTCTTTAGAACTGTATGTCAATGGAATTGTTAGTGTATTCACTAACCTTAGTTATATTTAAGAATATTGTTAGAATGAAAACAAATAGCAAGACATCAGAGTTTTTCACAAAAGGGACCTCTTTTCAGGAGCACCCCATTGGCTTGCCTCCATCTCCCCAAACATTATCCTCTCCTTTGGACCAAAAAGCAGCAAAAGCTGAAGAGAATTCAGTATTTCTGAAGTTATGGCCACATATTTAGGAAAATAAATATGGAATTAGGGGACTGTGCATTGCCAGTTGTTTCTGAGACCCCTTAACTGTGTGATTTCATGTAGTGCCAGAACTCAGCTAAAATTTTAACTTTCAAACTATGAGTTCAGGGCCCAATTTTAAAAGTGATGAGCACCCTTAGGTTTTACAAAAGCCACTGTGGACTATAGCACTTCATAAAAATCAGTCCCCGTGTTGTTTATTTAATTTATTTTTGAAAGATTTTCTTTGCTTTAGTCCACTAACAACTAATTAAGCTGCCTCCAGATTAAGAGGCTGAGCCAAGAATTACAGGATATACCACATGCTTTCTCAAGGCAAATATTTACAGTTGTTTGTTGGGCTGATGTCTTTGACATCGATCTTCTACACATAGGCCATTAAAAAATGCAACATCACAAAAATCACCACATGACATTATGTGAAAGATTTGCTTTTTGAAAAGCAAGATGTATTCAACACCAGCTTGCAAATTGTTTTGCAGATGCTATTTCTATAATGCTGGCATGGCTCCTTTTAGCAAGGGGGGTTGGTGGTGGGGGAGAGAGAGAGAAACATAAAAGACTTAGATCAAAGATTCTTTTTTGGTAGGCAAAGGCTTCTGGCTTCTTTTTCCTAATAGAAAAAGTTTGTGATATCAGAGGAGACCGCACATCAAGCAGGGTTATGCAGCCCAGCTTTAGCATTCTCTTTATTCGTGCTTTGTGCTTGCTGCCGCTCCCTTGTCACTGTGTTGGTGTTTCATGGGGGCCTCCACGGGATTTAGAGAACACAGGCAGTAAATTCTGTAGAAATAAAGACTTCTAGTAATTTGTTTATCATTCCTGTTAAACTAACCCTATGGCTGACTGTCTTCTATAAGACTAATCCAGTGAAAGGCTCCAATGGCTTCTTGATGCTCTCAGTGATCAGAACGCCTTTATGCCTAATGGTGGCACGGAAAATGCACCCCTGTGCGGGAAAAAGCAAGCTCCTCAGAGCACTGCCTGTCCTTTCTAAAATCACAGGCATCTCTGATTTCAACAGAAGTCAATAACAGCTTGGTCCTTTGGAAAAATCAGACAGTTATGCAAACAGAAACGTAAGGTAAACAGACATATGTATAGCATGAGGCTGTCCAAAGCGCTCCTCAGTTCTGCAGCCATTCAAGATTAGGATAAAGCTCCCATTTTCTTAGCGGGCAGCACCCAGGTGTCCGTGTGTCTGACTTGAGGCGGTGACCAAACGTTTTCCCGGCAGGTTGCAGACAGGCAGAGTGACAGATCAGGCAGTTCCCAGCCTCCCTACGCTGACTCCTGCCGTGGGGCTGCAGCCTGGCTGAAGGCAGCAACTCCCCTCGCACCGGGATGTGCCTCCTCCAGCCAGCTCAGCAAACGGAGCTCGTCAAGTTACTAAATATATTAAAGTACAGACTTCAAAAGCCTCCGTTCGGAAGATGGTGACAATGAAGGACACCATGCAAACAAATAATCTAACACTGTAGACCTGTTTAAGAGCTGGAAGAAATGTAGAGAAGATTTTTTTTTTTTTCTTCCTCACCCCCATGGTTTTCAAGGAAAAGGTCTTTGAACTTCTTTATCTGAGCACTTATATTTTTATTACAGGAAATTAAGAGGCTGAATGATGTGTGATTCAACTGTAGATCCCTGGACATGAAATGAAGCCATAATAAAACATTTTAATATGAAATCAAAACCATAAGCTTGACTCTCTCCTACTTCTGACCTCTGCTCTATGCAGGGGCAAGTACATAGTGGGAGCCAACAAATGCTCCTTCATTGTATAAGTCTTAGACAGGTTATGTGCTGCTTTAAATTATAATACTGGCCACGGAATTTCTGAGAGCAGATCTTTGTTGCATAAAAGAAGGCAGCCCAGGGATGCCTGGCCAGTGTCTGCCCACAGCAAGGTAGGGTTCTCCACTGGCACATACTGCATGTCTGCTCCTATGCCTGGCTGAGCTTGAAAATCAAGCCTGCGAGTCCCAGTCCATTAATTTACTTTTCCTTCTCCTATCACAGTAAACTGAGGCACTGAGAAGGTCTGAGATACAGATTTTGGTCTTTGCTTCAGAAGGATAAAGTCAAGAAATGAGATTAAGCAAGAAAAAGTTGCTTCAAAGATTTTTTTTTTTTTTTTTACTTTGAATATCGCTGGCTAGAAAGAACAAATGCAGACACTTGGTGTCATGCTGCTGCTAGCTGAGCTGGCAGTGAAAAACATGTGAGAACTGTAAGCATTAGTCAAAAAAAAAAAAAAAAGGCAAGCTAATGCTCTAATCAAGTACAGCTAAAATCTGTAATGTCCAATAAAAGACAATCAGTGTAACTGGAAGAGTGCCAAACAACCAAACAATACAAATTTAGTTTTCCAGGGAGTGCCTCTCACATTAAACTAAAAAAATCAACAAAGCTTTCAATCTGACATTACAGCTAAACCAGCCCAATGGCTCACCCCCCTGCAAACTCCCTTCCCCTCTGCTATGCCAGCTTCTCTGACCACAGAGATCTGCTTCAGGGAGCTAAACTAGACAAATACTAACAATTTTTTTCTGACACTCAGGCTCCGTGAAATGACAAACAAGTGTCAGTGCCAACACAAGGGAACTGGCAAGAATATGCCTGTGCAGAGATGAGGAAAACCTTATTATTAGACTAAGTATACTTTGATGTTATTGGTAAGGCAAAGAGGAGAACCAAAGCATCTGCCTGCACTCCATCCAGCAACAAATTTACACTGACTGCTTTGAATTTGTAATTGAACTGAAGTTCTAAATCTGAATAACTAATGATAGAAGCAACACCTCTTGTCTAGACTTCCCCAACAGTTCTCCAGTGGGTTATTCGCTTCCAGAAGTCAAATACAGTGTTTCTCTCAGTCTTTGAACAAGACACTCCAAGAGTCCTCTGCCTTCATAGCACACCCCTCATTCTGCCTTTCATATCAAATTTCTGTTCAGAGATATGCTCCGTATTAATGTACCAGATCTTTCGGGCAGGCCTTTCCTTATTTCTTTATTAAAATGGAAACAACAAGGGTAAACAGGGATAACAATGGTAAGTCAATATAATGCCATCTATATTGAAGAATCAGAAAGCAATAATACAAAACACCCAGGACAAAAGCCGCTGTCTGGCATTCTAAAATGAAATATTCACCTGGGCACATGATACCAGAAAAGTAAATACAGGTGAGACAATGGCATAGAGGGGGATAACTATGCCTTACGCAAAAGCCTGTACACTTCAGCTCCTGTGGTATCTAAAGAAAGTGCACATTACCCACGCTCACGTTCGGGTTACTCAGAGAAGCAGCAGCACTTGACTTGTCAAAGGCCCATCTGGACACCCACCCTGTGCGGGGTGTGAGAAAGCAACGTGAGGGATTGGTTAGCACTGAAAAGTGATACCCAAAGAGGGCAGAAACAAGACATGGAGAAGTGAAGTGATACAGAAACAGAGACAAGGAAATAGAAGAGAAAAAAAAAAACAAAAAAAACCCCCAAAAAACTAACCCCAAAGGTTGTTTATCTGTTACTCAGATCTGAAGTGAAGGATTTATTCTTGTTCTATGTGGTCTTTGATACCTTTTACACTCCTGCCATCATATATACTGTCCAGAGCGCTCAAATTTACAGTCAGAAGCTGAGAGGATGCAAAGAACAAGAGGACAAGGACTGTTGCTTTTGGTGCAGCACCTGGAACAGTGTGTTTCTGGTTTGTGAACAAGAATTGAAAAAAAAAAAAAAGAATAGAAAAGACATGTCTAGTGAAACAGCTGGTACTACAGCATCTTTGTCACTGCTTCTGAATCAATTCATCCACCTGTAGTGCTTGGCTTTCCATTTACATTTAAAAGGATGTGAAATATATAGTAACAAAACAGTATTAGAACAAATAAGCCCAAGGAGACAACTAAAAGAGGAAGTGAAAGGCTTGAAAAATAAAAATAAAAACGAGACATAGCATTTGTCTCTGACAAGATATGCTGATATGTTCACATTGAAATGTCATATGGAAATGGTGCAATTTCTGCCTTAGATAGGAGTGAATGTGTCTGACACATTCTTTTTTCTTATCCTCAGTAGCCCATGTATGAATGAAACCAAGGACTTTTAAGGTAAGTAACCTGTTGTCAGCCTTCCATGCATAATGCCATGAACCCAAGGCTTTTCCACATTTCCACATTCCACAAGGAATATTCCCCAGATCCTGGACATCCCATATTCACTAGATCACCTCTATATCCAGCTTGCATGGGCCAATCACCGTAAGTCTCTTTCTTCATATCGGAGCATCTACAAGCTACCATCAAGTATTTATAGCTTCAACCAGACTTTTGTGCAAAGGGAGCAGACTGTCAGGTATTAGAGTGAGTTTATTTTTTACGGAGTTAAACTCTTCAAAGTTTGGGGAAAGTGCTTCTTAATTCATCATCAAAACATCTCAATTCAATGAGTTTTTGAAGCCTCAGACTGTGTTACTGGCGTTATCAGAAGCCCACTGACCTTTTCTAAGCAACTCTGAATCTATCAGTAAAACTCAAGAGTAGAACTATGAGAATTATGACAGTCATAATACAGAAGTTGTCTTTCCTTAATTTTCCTGGATACAGGCGTTTTTATTAAACATATATTTTAAGAAGAAAGCTGAAAGGGTTGTCTCTTGCTCACCAATTTAATTTAGAAATGTCTCCTGGTTTGCAACTCCTAAACCTGAACTCCCTGATAGATAGAGGCATAATGAAGTGACACTCGCAATACCCAAGAAGACTAAAGTGCAAGAGTAAAGAAGGAAAGGGGTTTTTAACTAAATAGCATACAACCAATGGTGTTAGTTATTGTAAGCATATTTTAAAAATTATCAGCTTATATATTAATGAAGGGACATTCTGGCAATGTCCAAACTGTCCTGCTTCAAGTAATGCAAGAAATTAAAATAAACATTTTCCCTCTTCTGCAGAGAGGATAGGAGATTTGTCGCTGTTAAAAAAAAAAACAACAAAACAAAGCACAACAAAACAGAAAAAAAACCCAAAGAAGAAATTATTTGCAATATTTTTCTATATTATTCTATTTTATATATACTATACTACTCTATATCATATACTATATAATTATATTTACTCTTTTAAAAGTGCCTAGTTCTTCTCAAAATAAAGAAAAACTAAAGGTCAACAACCCCCTTTTTGCCAAATGCCATCTTGTAAGCCTTTGAAATTAGAAAGAATAATTTAAAAAGCGATAAAAAAATCCTTTGCTGATTTTTTCAGAGTCTCTTCAGCTATATTGTATAAATCTCACAAACGAATCTCCTATATTATACTATATTTAGGAAACCTTTATAAGATTATTTCTATGAGAAAGAAACTAGGAAATTACAGTATTTGTTGTTCTTTCAGTACTGGGTTGTTTTTTTTCTTCTTTAATGTGGTCACCAATAGACAACTGGAATGTACAGGAGCAACCCAATACTCAGAAGAATAAAGTTCAAAAATAATTTTATCACAGACCCCCAAAAATGCAAGCCTGGTAATTTTTCCTAATTTCTTCTGCCAAGAAATAGAAATGCTTTCTGGTTCATCGAGCAAATTGGTGGGTCTGAATTCCAGAAATTCAGATATCCTCACAAAGGCAGCATTATGACCAAACAGGTTACGTGTTCAGAATTCTGGCTGAGTGCCACTTTGTTAATAAATACAAGTGTTGAATTCAACTGGATTTAAAGATTGTGTTCTTTGCTTGAGCAAGTCTGGAAGTGCCAGAGTTGTAAAATTATCGTTTTAGCTTGTGCTTTGAAACTCAGAGACACCATTGCAGATAAAAACTGTCTCTGATCCTGCAAAGAGAATCAGATGGGCAGGTCTCACACTGAGCCCAGCTGACTTCAGTGACCTAAAACGGTGGTTTGCTGCAGAGAACTATAAAAAGATTGCACAACCTGTAACAAATTAAACACTCAGATAAACTACAAAACATATTTAATCTTGATTTTAATTTTTTTAAATTCTAATTTTAGAAACAGAAGACTACGCAACAAAAACTTGATTATAGATCAGAGCTAAAATTGTTTCTTTTGGGGTACTCTGTGCTGTGCTTTATTAAAAAGAATTTAATTTTCTTCAATACAACGTTGCCTTCATCAACAACAACAATCAACTAGAACTTCAATAAAACCCTCCCACCAGTTTTTGTCTGTTTCTTCGGGTTGGTTATTTTTAGTTAAGGTACAGTTGATTGATTGCTTTAAAAAAATTCTTCTGTGTCTTAACTGCACAGGATAACATTTATATTTTATATTATACAATGACAGTTATCAGAGCTGAACAATTCCAGGCAAATTATTTATTTTCCTATCTGCTCCAGTCCATTAAAAAAATTGGAATTCCTCAAAACATATTTGTTATTCAAAATCAGTCAATAAGTACTATTAGCAATTAGTGGTTAATAACTAGACAGATTTTTTTTTTTTTTTTTTCCTGTGTGCAGAATTACTAGATCCATTTCCCAGATTAAAACCTGAGGCACAGAAGGGCATCTAACCCTGCACAAAATCAGCAGCAAATACCACCTTCCTGTTCACACCACAGAACACTCAGATTCTTTGCAGATAAGTGCCTGTGCACATTGACTCAAGAGGAGCCATGCTTGGACCCCACGTATTCACACACACACACACACACACGTACATATCTATGCCAACACTTGAGTTTTATCAATGCCAGTCTCTACATATGCAAGGCTGTTCACGACTGGAGCTTTGCTTTTAATTTGTTGTTTTTAAACAAATGCAAGTGCCAAGGAACTGCCATCCTAGAGGCAATTCCTCCTTCATTGTACGTCTTAATTCTTCTAATTGCTTTATAATCCCTTTCGCTCTTCCTAAAAATTTGAAACTGCAGTTGTGTTAGCAAGAAAGAGAAATTTTGGCCCCTCCTCTCCCCAATTCTGGTTCAGCTACAGACTCAGACTTGAGTGAAAGCCATTTCATGAGAAAAACAATTATTTGATTTCAAATGACTCAAATAAGAATTCTGTTCTGAATGGCTTGAGGGAAAACTGCTCATAAAATCCTCTTGTTATTAGCAAAGATAGTTTATTATTGGCATACTGTAATAAATACATCTGGACTGTCGCTGTCTGCAAGAGAGATATACGGCTCTTCCATCACATGCTGGCCTCTGGATTAAAGCACAGCATAGCTCCCTGCAGAAAACTAAACCAAATCTTTACAGCCTGTAGTGGGGAGATACAAACGGGCATCTAATGGGAAATTTAGAAAATCCATACTTTCCCTTATGCTTGAAATGCTTAAATATCACAGGGAAGAGATACTGAGCATCTCCTAAAACAATGCGGGAAAACTCCTGTGCTGAATGGGCCCCAGTAGAAAGGATGATAGCTAAATTTTTTTAAAATTTTTTTATTTTTTGCTTTAGAAGTGGCTGTAAACTTAGCAGTGTCCAGATTCCTAGGACACACGGACTGGTTTATGCAGCGACACCAGCTCAGAAGCGGGCAGTGTGTGTCAGGAGAAGAAGAAAGGCTTCTTCCTGTGCTGGAAGTTAGTTTAGAGCAGGGGCGAAAGCACAGTTTGGATTCTGTGTTACAGGGACAGCTCAAGCCATTATTAACATCTCAGAGGTTCCTCAGAGCCACTGAAGGATTTAATTGCAGCAGCCTAATGAAACTCTGCCATGCCCCCTTGCTTCTTCCTCGGGTCGGGACACATGGGGCTGGGGGAGGGGACGAGAGGAAAGGAAAAGGAGGAAAACAAAAAGATCAGAAGTACATTGCTTATCTGAACATTTTGCTAGGTGCTTTTCATTACACTGGGGTAGCTAATCTGGTCAAAACAATCCAAAACATCTAGATCACTGTTTGCACAATGAAACCTTGCAAGACATTTGCTATTCTTTCAGACACCACCCACGTACACGTTTGAAGATTTCCACACTTTTTCCCCAATTAAGCACATTTAAAGTCACAGATCCTCCAGCTGTACTTCATCATTTACCTTCTACATGCAATCAACAATTTCTTTGCAAATGAAAGTTCATGTAAATATGCATGTGCACGTTCTTACACACAAAATGAAATGCAAGGTTTGCAGAAGTGCATGCATTTATTTACTGAGCTGTGTATTTTACTTCTGTATTTGTAGCTCAGAAAAAGGAACAGTGTAGCTTTAACACGGTTATGCTTATGATTTAATTCAAATACTTGGAAGATGTGCATATTAAACATCAGAGATGCTGTACTGAAATCTGTAAGAAGTGCAGGAAAGCATTTTTATCCACAAAAATGTCACTCGTGAGAGCTTTGTGCTCCTCAGGTGAGGATCAGTCACAAATAATAGCTGGCTTGATATTTAATCAATGTCAAGTTGTTGCTGGAAGTTAGTGTCTGTCACATCAGGGATCTAATGGATCTATTTCAACATTAAAAATACATAGAGAAACTTCTCTTATTCTAAGCTAGAACAAAAACCTTTTAATTGCTTTACAGATGACTTGATGGTGTATACCACATCAGTGGACAGGAAAAAAACACCTGTAATGACAGCTCGGTATCTATTTTTGTTCGAAGATACACTTGAATCTACAGGACAAAGTTCTCATATCTTGCTTTTTCCTTCCAAATTCCCCTTCTACTGCTCATTCTTTGCAGAAGTAAGTGAGAACTGAAGGGGAATCAGATATTCCACACAGCCTGGACGGAAGAATTTCGCTGTGGTATGCCTTTAGATAGAGCTTTTATGGTTAACCTTCAAAAATCTCTCACTTTCTCTCTACTTCTTATCCTTAATAACATTTTCAGTATGAGCACCGCTATATTTAATTGCTGTAGTCAAAACAGAACCATGAGGATCTTAACACAGCGTCAAAAGAATGGTTCCTCCTCCTCTTACCTCGTCATCTAAGCAGTAAATGTCCTTAAACTAGACAAAGATAATTTTCAATTTTCAGGCATGTAAAAATGGTTTGAGGTAAAAATAACTTTTGCCTTCTCTTGACTTGGGAAGGATCAGATCAATTTGATTCAATTCACTGAGAAGAAAAGGGTTTGCAATGGTTACACACATTGCAGACCTAAATGTCTTTCTCCAAAGTACTTCCTTAACGTCAGACCAGCCTTCTAGCTGCAGAGTCTGCTTGCCTGACACTTTGTTATGTTTACTTTTTGCTCTTTTCTTGCACTTTTTCGCTGAAGTCTAGCCCACCAAACCCAGATGAAAGGAATGATTTTATTTAACTTTTATTAACCAAATATAGTGAGAGATTAACCTACCAAATGCTCAGCCCCTTAGCCTTGCTTATGGTTTCAGTTGTTCTGCTACTTTTTCTTCAGGAAGTGTAGATTTCTAAAGTTTGGCAGATAATAATACACAGACCCAGGTATATATTTTTTTTTTAACCCAGTGATATGAAGGAAGTGGTTTTGTTGCTAGCAGGTACCTCGTTTGGGATAATAAGATAATTAAAGTTCATCACCACAGACAAATTGTGACTGCACCCCATCCAATCTGACCTCGTTTGAGTTACTGAATGAAGAGACATGGTGCATTTATAACAACCCTCCCTAATCCCCCAATAAATTACACACACACCCCCCCGCAAGCTGTTAGAAGAAACTGAACTTCTATATACACAGATTCTGAGGAGGAAACATAAAAATCTTTGAGAAGAAGAGGTGTCAATGGTGCTATATGCATGCAAATAAAGGCCCAGTTCAAACTTTAACCACATTTAGCTTTTCTTTCTTCAAGCAGTTGTTCATTACTTTTAACTATCCTGTTTTCCAAAAAGGATGCACAGGGAGGGATATCAAGAGGCAAATTTACTCGAAGAGATAGGAAACATTACACATGGACCCTCTATTCTGCAAGGCCTGTCTCTCACCCAACGATTATCTGCCTCTGCAGAAAGAGTAGATTTTAAACTATTATAGGGAAATACAAAAACATTGGCACGTGTTACTCACAGCAACTGAGTAACTGGGCTGAATAAATACCAATCAAAGCCACTCCTAGATTTTGCAGGCACACCTATGAAAAGTCTTCTATACAGTCAGTATTTTTCTAGTTATTTAAGTGTGTTTAGTACCTTGCTAAAGTGTGTGGTAAACACATCGTAATCTCACAGGATAACCTGGTCGCCTTGCTAAAGACACTTTCTCTCCAACCTGAAGTGTTCACTTTTCCTGATTAAAATGGGTAAAAAATAATTTATGTTCGTGGTTACAGATTAAATAGTTTGGTATAGTTCAAAAGCCTGTTTACCTGTGATTTAAAACCAGTATCTTTTGATCAAAGAGATAAGCTGTCTCCATGCTGTCTGGTGATCGCTACTTTCCTAAGGCCTTTTCCCCGTTTAGTTAACTTCTTTTACTTTTACTGGAGTATGAAAGGATGCGAGTTTCAAATTTGTCCATGTAAATTTACATACAGTTTTGCTAGGGTCTATCAGGCTGCATCGGAGATAGATAATGTTTCAGCAATTTAAGATTTAACAGCTGCTGCCAAGAACTGCAATTGGATAATCTCACGGCTGCTGTTACTTTGAAGTTGCCAAGTCACAATAAAACCCACAGCTTCTTGCGAACGCTGCGTTTGGGATTATTATCAGTTAATTGGAAGACCTTTTGAAAATATTGAAAAGAAAACACTAAAATGCATTCCCGTTTTTCTGATAAATTCAGCTGGAAACCTGCAGCAAAATGAATTGAAACTTTATTCTTCTTAATGACAGCGTGGAGCAGAAAGGAAGAGATGAGAGTTTGACCTGACTTCCTTTGGTGCTTGTTTATATCATTGGAGCAGAAAGAATCTCAGTGCTTGGCAGCCCACTTCCTGAAGGCAGAAAAAAAAAATAACCTACATTTACTGCAGATTGTATTGAGATCATGAAGCTCTGATATCACAAGTCATTGATTTGGTCAAGTGTTAAAAGATAGTTGTGAAACTTACCCTTTTCGGTTACAAATTCCAGCGTAGGAGACAAGAAAACAACTATTCTCCTTGCCACCAGAATGCCTTAAGTACTAAGGGAGGGAATCCTGGGATGACATTTTTCCTCGTTGCAAGAGATACACACGTTTTTGGGTTTTTTTTCTATAGCAACAAACAAATTGTTAAATATAAAAAGCTGTAACTGAGCTACTCAGAGGGCATCAACACGGATAAATATTTACTTGAAAATATCATGAGTTGAAACTTAATTGAGCTAAAGCTTTGTTTGCTTCCCCTGCTTCAGCACAGCTGAAACAACAAAACCAGTCTGACAACTTTTTTTTTTTTTTTCCCTTTTTGGTCAGGTATGTGCTGAATTACTGACAAAAAGCTTTGGGGTTCTTAGACGAGCTGCAACACCCAAGGGATTTCTCCCAGCTCCAGACAGAATGACTTCATTTAACTATCTTGGGTGCTCTTTTTCTGATTGCCTTTCACCACCGGCTCGGACTGAATGTGTATCTATTTTGTGGGCAGACACAGAATTTAGTCCGAAAACACTACTGGAACACCCTTTTCCAAAACATTAAAAGGTTTACAAATGAGAGTTTAAGGTTTCTACATAAGCAATTTGTGAGTGTAAAGCGACTGGGTTTTGTTTTTGCTGTAAACCTCCCACTTCACATAAATGAGGACTGTGGAGATAAAAACTGTGTTCTCTACACTCCACCCCCTATTCTGTTTGTTTTCTGGATAAAATGAAATTTCTGAAATTCCATGGTGGGTTGTAATGTTTTATAGAATACTCATGTTTAGTACCTTCATTTTTTTTCAGCCTTAAAAACTTTTTTAAAAGAGCTATCTACAGTAGCTGTAATTACACAAGTGCAGACTTCCATAAAGTACTTTTACATCTCTTCTGCATAAGTGTGTTAATGTCAAATAAGTGCTACTGTCTCTATATTACAGATGGAAGACTTCAACGCAGATCCTGAAAAGCTACCTAAGCATTTATCTGTTCATCTCCTTCCCAGGCTGTGTGTGTGAGTGGTTAGACAGGCCTCCTCTCAGCTCCTCTGGGCACATCCCATGGTCGGGCACCTAACACCCTCCTACCTTACCTGACTCTTTCCTTGAGTCTGGGGGTTCCAGATGGAAATAGAGCTGATGGGCACGGATGGAAGAAAAGGTTTCAGTGTGTAAAGGAGAAAGAGAAATGCCTTAGAGTATCCTGAAAAAGAGTACTTTTTCTTCCTGCAGTTTCTTCACATTGCCATTGTTTACCTGTGTCACCCAAATTAAAACCAGCAACAGCTAGTATACTATTCTTCTTTCACTCTGGCGTAAATGTGGACTTAGTTTCTACTGCTCCAATGCTTTAGCTATCTTAGCCTAAAGTAGTCCAAACTGGAGAAAACTTATAGGTTTCAGATTCAGAACTTAGAAGATTCAGAAAATGAAGTCTTAAGAAGTTAACTATTCCCGGTATTCCCAGGCAAACTGATCTTCCAACTGAGATGAGGGGGAGCAGACATCAAACCTGCTGAGATGCTTGAAAAAATCCAGAGCTGACCCAGCACCACAGTGTGGGAAAAGTACATCACGCTTTGAGTTTATTGTAAATCCTAGCTTCATGTTTTTAAGTTTTCCTTTTAGCTCTGTAATACTAGAAACATACATAAATAACTCACATATACACACACACACACACACAAAGCAGGAAACAAAAAAGATGTCTCAGTCCTGTCAGTCTTGCTTTAAATTAAATACAAAGGGCTTCATAAAACGATACAAAAGTTGTGAAAACCATGGCAGCTTTAAAGATAGCAATTGTTTGCAACACTGATGTGGGGCACAGGGTGGGGAGGACTACAGCTCAAGAGAGGTTGTTTTGGCTTCTATAGCAGTTTACAGTAGATGAGAAAATGAAGAAATTGGAGAAATACTACATTTTTTAAAAGAACAATTTTATCTGAACAGCACACAAACTAAATGGAATGAAGAACATGCCATGTTCCATAGGCAGTACTTTCTCAGAAAAGTTTTCATGTAAGACTTTTCCAGTACAGGTATCTCACCAGCCTTTTCAGAAGGAAAGAGGAGAAAAACACAAATTATTACCTTGCATGTGTCTGATAATACATAAAAGATTCTCTTCTGTCTCATACAGAAAATGTGGTGATGCATACCAGGATGTGGGTGATTCAAAGGTTAGTGTTAATATTATGCAAAAAACACATGTAAGAGATGGGGAAATAAAATCTACAGAAAAGATGTATAAAAAATTTCTGGAACCCTCATTAGAAATTCTCACCCACACAAAAACAGACAAATATTCATGTTTTTGCCTATTTTTCAATAAGCTTTTTTTTCTGTAAAGAGCTTTTTTTAAATGGCTGACAGCGTAATAACCCCCATCATCAGGATGTGTCTCTTTGATTGCTGTTCCATGAGTTCTCAGGTACAGGTTTTCAAATGAAGCACAATATAGGCATTCAGAGCTTCACAAGGCCGTACTCAGTACAGGACGAGACAGACCAGTAGCCTCTCAGCCTACAGTATGAAATCATAAATCGAGATCATTTAGGGACAAATGCAGCATCTTATTCCACATTTATTGCCACCAACTGCAATAAAGTGATTTAGCAAAATGATGAATGGCAGGGATAAAGGGCTTCTGTTGTGAAGCGCTGATCGTATCAATGCCAAAGCGTTGGGCAATGTCTAAAGAAAATGACAGCCACAAGAGCTGGGTAGCCACAGGGCAGCAGAGGTGTGCAGAGGCAGGGAATGTGTCATCTGCCTTTTAGACAAAACTTGGTATTTTAAGAACACTCACTATTCAAAAAAATCCTCTTTTATTCTCCATATGAAGCTTCATTTTAGGATCTTCACACTTCATGCTACAGATCTATTAGCTGCTGTATTTAAAAGTGAAACTACAAGGTTATCACTAGTTTTGTGGTGTTTTTCAAGAACTAACAGGTTGTGCTGGGGCACACCAGAAACTCAGGAGCACACGTACAGACCTCCGAGTTTCTAAAGTTAGAAACTTCATAAGAGACTGTGATACATTTAGAAAGTGGAATAAGTGCCTTGCCATTTTGGAGAATGGCTGTAGAAACCTAGTGGCATTTTGATATGCAGAAATGACTTTGTTTTCTGTCTTGAAGCATTTGGGATTTCTGAAATGGTAGTATAATGGTGGAAAGCATAGCTTTGCATTGGGCTTTTGGCCAAAGCAAAACTAAAACCCAAACTATTTATGGATGAGGGTTTTCCCCATCCACCCAATATACCAGGAAGATTATGGTGATATTATACAGAATGCTGGAAGATTCTCCACCTGGAAGTGAAAAAGCTAAAGGTAATGAGAATCACCAGTGTAAACACTAGACTGCAGATAGTCCATCTTGATAAGAAAAAGCAAATCAAAAAGCACAATTCAAAGGGCAAAACTGTGCAATCTCAAGAAAAAACAGTGTGTTGTAACGTTCTCCTAACACTGGCTTCAGAACCATGAATTCTGCGTGTCTACCTACATCCTTCTCCTAAGTATCTTCTCTTTTAAAGCATTTCATTTGCCACCCTTAACAGAGTGAAAGCAAACCTGTGAAGAGCTCCTGCAAATCAGTCCCCAAGCAAAATACTCCTACCAGCCTTCCACACCCTACAGCACGGGGTGAATGTCTCTCCCGTTGCTGGGCTAATCAAACAGTGTGGCAGAACTGGAGGCTGAACAAAAGTAGTAGAGCTCCTTCACGATACATAATTTGTCATCAGGGTCTCGTGTGCTTTTGATGCTGTGAAGACATAGCTATCAGGATGAGGAGGGCAGTTACAGCATTAATGATTTATTTTTTTGTAATTTGGGAATGTCAGTTTTACCTGCTTTTCCCATGTTGGGAATCCGTTAATATTTACAAGCAATTCTCTAGTAAGCAGGTAAAGGCTCGTAATCAGAATCGAATTACTGTACTCTTGATGATACTTCACAAGATGAGCACTTTATTAGAAACAAAAGCTTCCAGAGAGACTATTTAATTATAAGTACATCAGTTTCTTTAATACTCTAATGGTAATTGCTAGTGAGACAATTATTTTTCTTGCCCAATGATTTTTCCCCCCCTAGTGAGAATTGTTTTACTCAATGCTTAGAGCATAATATAATTATGTGGAGTTCATTAATAGACAATATTGCTTTTCCTTTCATTAAACCAGATTTGTGCATCTGTTTGAATAAGGATATATAAGTCCTTATATAAGGACTGCATAACCATGCAGTACATTGTTCCTTCCTTAACAGTTAAAAAAAAAATAAAAAATTAAAAACTATGTGAACCTGGCACTTACTGTTCAACGAATTGAGGAAACCTGACTCCCAGTTACAGCTTGCTGCTCATGGTAGCGTGAGCAAGTCTCTATCTCTCAGCACATCTGCTCCACTTCAACTTCCCACATGTCAGACAAGGACAGTTCTTCCCCAGTTTTGTAGAAAGCTTTGGGAATTTAGAGATGAATGATAGTAAATGACTTCCACTCTTTTTAAACTTCTATCAGGCAGTATTGAGGAGTGATAGCACAAGCAGTG
Source organism: Scolopax mira (assembly GCA_004320125.1). Classification (NCBI taxonomy): domain Eukaryota; kingdom Metazoa; phylum Chordata; class Aves; order Charadriiformes; family Scolopacidae; genus Scolopax; species Scolopax mira. The sequence continues at coordinate 80,666 of BJBW01000296.1, read as the reverse complement.
ATAAGACATAATAATATGGACAGACTGATGGGACTAGCCTGGTGGCTCTGTAGTCCCATTGGCCTTTTGGTACCAGGAGGAGAAGAGCTATGGCAGTGACCATTATTTTGGAGTGCCTTTTGCCAGTGGCATTCCTTTCCACCACAAAATTTCCTTATAAAGTCTCCCCCAGTTGAATAAGCTCCTGTTACAAACACAGTGCTTAGACTCCTGCATTGGATTTAAGTGGATGGAAGTCACAGTCAAACTTCTCTCCCTTGGCACACCTCCTGCACTGTCAGCCATGCTCACATTGGATGATAGTAAGAAGAAGTCTAAGTAAAGTGGTGTTGAAAAAGACAATGAGTAAATCAAGAAAGTGCTCTCATGGACAATATGAGCACAGTGTGCCTCTCACTGGGGCAGAAACAGAAAGAAACATCAGTTATATAGGTAATTGAAAGGATCTGCTTCACCCTAAAATATCAAAACAGCCTTCTCCCCTTGTTTTAGCTCTCCTTATGGCACAGCTGATTAGTATTAACCCCACTGTATCATTAAAGGCAGCATGTACCATTTTTTCTAAAACCTTATAATTCTTTTTTAAAATAAATGTATTAATTCTGAAGTCCTTTGATTCAATTTGACCTGATTGCCCCATAAAGCCGTAGTCTTACTACAAGTCAAGTTAATCAATCAGAGTAGTGGGAAAGGCAGTTCTGATGCCGACCAAGCAGACTGAGGCAAGTACTTTTACTAAATGTTCAATGTGGTGCCAGTAATTACTGCCAGTAATGAGGGAAAACAAGCTAACACATCCATCTGCAGTTGTATCATAGTACCGCAGCACATAATACTGTTTGAGTTTCCCTTCTGTATGTTTTTGCATGCTAGGTGCTGATACAGATCTTTTCCTCTGGTTTCATGTTTGCATGGTATTCTTGTGTAATGGCCAAACCTGTTTGGTTACAGATTCCACTGTCTATCCTGATTAATGTCCTCCTCTTCGGACCCCATGAGGGAATCTGGGAAGCTTTTGGTGCTTTTTTGGCCATTTGTTGCATTATCTGGGCTGTCATTCTCTATTTCAGCTCAAACCCCAGCAGTCTACTCTGTGAGTTGCTTGAGGTTTTACTTAGCTTCTCCTCTCAAGAGTGACTTTTCTTTGAATCAGAACTGAAACCAACATTAGGAGTAATCACTATCATGAAAGTATAATGTAGATATCCTAATGCCTCTTCAGTCAAGGATTTTAAGTCCCATGTCTGCAGGGAACCAAGAAAAGCACAGCTGTTACAAACTCCATATGATTCTGGGCTTGTGAATTCCCTATCACCTCGCAGTAGTGAACAAGGAACCCTGGATGCTTGTCAGTTTTTTTTTTTTAAAAAGAGACAATATCTAGTATACAGTACCAACAGCACTGAAAAGAGCACAAAGTGCAGGCATTCCAGTCCCAGTGTGAGGCAAGGCAGCAGTAGCAAAGTCCCTTCTGGGGAACAAACTAACTATCAGATTGGTTAGATATTCATTAATTCCTATCAACCTTAAAAAAATAAGCTCAGTGCAAAATGAGTTACACCTGTCCTGTGGAGTACTATCACTTTAGCCTGAAGAACCTGGCTGTATGAGAACACTAGGCACAAAAAGGTGAATTAAAGAAAGTTACTTTGCTGTGACATCCCCATAGAGACTGTTGCTACAGCAACAAGAATTTAGTTTCTCAAGTCACTTAAAAATAAATAATACTAGTAAAAAGAGACTTTGCTTCCTAAACCATTATGAAGTTTTCAAGAAAGAAAATTTCACCCGAGAAGGACTCAGGATGAATGTTGTTATACTAGCTCATAACATATCCAGCAGGTGTACAGCATTGCAGTGCTGTAATCCCAACTTTTTTCCTGATCCTGAGGCACTTCATTGTCCTTTTAATTAAGGGCATATATTACCCCCCACTCCCTCTCCTCCCCTACCCCCCAAAAAAAACCCCAAAACACAAGAGGAAAAGAAAACAATGCATTTGGCTAAAAAGTACTATTTTGTATGGCTAATAGAGAAATGGGGGAGGGTACATGTGTGAAAAATGAAAAGTATATTTATTACTGATGCTCACTATTAAATTTGACAGATAGCATTTGCCTCCAACCTTTCAAGCCAGAAGTGGAACAGATGTTCATGAAAAGCCAGTTAATTTCCTGCCATTTGTGAACTGATTAGAAACTGAAACATTAGCACAGTGACACTTCTTTATTTTTAATCTTGCTCGTGTTTTGAAAGGAAAAGAAAAGAACCACCAGGAGCTAAGGTCTGGTTTTCAGATAGGAATGGGTGCACATTTTTGTTTCCTCTTTTAACCCGAACCCTCTCTGTTAAGGAAATAGAAAAGAGCAAAACTGACGCCACGCAGCCAGTAGCAACTTGGGGTTGCAAACCGTCGTCTTCTGCAGGGCTGCCAGCACAGGGAGTGAATGAGGAAGAGTGTAGCTGCTGCTTTCTCACATACCTACCTATTGTTCCAGCTGCTCAGTGCATGAACAAAGGCTCCAAAGCTGTTTTCAGACACTGCTAATAAACAGGCAGTTATGCTTGCACAGGTCATTGTCAAAAACTAAGTGTTCTGCCCTATAATGAGGAACAAGGAATGAGGAACTTTTCCAGTTTTAGCTTTCAGAAGTGTTGTTACTGAGCTGCATTCATAAGAGGCCAAAGAGCCTCTGCTTTAATAGTTCCCAGAACAGAAATTCAGGCCCAAATACAAACGTGGTATAAGCAGGCTCAATTCCATTCAAAACTGAATGGTGTCTCCAGATCTAATTCAAGGACAACTCACTTTTGTTATAAATATTTATGTACTATTATTAATCCCAGTGGGAGAACTTTGGGCATGCATTATCAGTTATTTATATACTCCCTGCCCCAAGAAAGCCGAGGCTTTTACTCTCTTGGGTCAGATGTAGCAAGTTACTCAAAAGTAAAGCCGGTCAGAAACTTTCTGACAAAGCGGGGTTTTGTTGGATAATCACAATTTGCTAAGCCTGAACCATGTTATTTAAAACGTCCTGGGGTTTGATGAACAGCCACTGAGGCTGGGGCATGGTCCAGCCCAGCCAAACTGGTCCGGGGCAGCTGCTGGCCCAGCCTGGCTTCCCTGGCGGTTTCACTGCTGTTCTTGTCAATTCCCGGGGCTGGGGAGCTGGGGGGGCTGGATTGCAGTGCATTTGGAAAACTTCACTGCCCCCCTACCCTGAGCAAGTTCAGAAGGAGCGAGCAAACAAAAAAAACAACAACAACAACAAAAAAAAATCCCTGCAAACTGGAAACCCTGCTTTTTAAGCCAGCTGTTTTCAAGAGTAATTAAAAAAATAAAACACATTATCTCTGAATTTGAAATAAAGATTTAAAAGAGAAGAGAAGAATCAATGAGGAAAGATTCCTCCCCCCGCCCCAGTCAGCACACTGGTCAATATTATATATCCTTTTCCTGTGTTGTGCATACATCCACAACTGGAAAAGAACATGCCTTTCAAGCATGTAACGTGTACTTTGCTTATCTCGGCTTATCTGCAGCCTGAGCAGGGCAACTGTGATCAAACAGAAGCTTCAGCGAGCAGTAGGGTTTGTCTGAGTGTGTGTGTGTGTGTGTGTGTGCACGTGTGTGTGTGCACATGTGTGTGCATGAAGTCAGAGTACAAAAATCGCAGCAATGCAAAGCTGGCATCCAGGGAGAGCTGCTGGGAATGCTTCATGTTGAAAGACAAAAGCTGATGTGTTCCCTACGAAAATTTTCTTGGCGCTGCAATTATTTCACCCAAGGTGCGCCTTTCTGTGTGCATCTGGAAAGGTATGCAATTGTTTTTGCTGACTGAGTTTCATGTTTTAGTAACAGGTGGTTGGACTAATCCCCAGAAAATAGCATGCAACACACAAAGCTTAACTCATTTTGAATACTGCTTTTACCATACTGAATCAGCACACACCCAGCTTAAAGGTTATGAAACCTCTTGGGTGAAACTATCCAAGTTACTTACCTCTCCCCTGATATACCAACAGGGAGGATGTTACACAAATATTCTCAGCTGTGCTTTATCCTAAACCTTTAGGCCACACCTTTGGTTGGAATAAATCAGAGTAACTGAACTGATATCAGCAGGACAATGCATATGCTTAAAAATAAAGCAAATGGCTTGCAAAATCCAGAGTTTTCATCACTTCACAGAATTTACCCCTATTTCCAAAGATTTGCTAAAAAGTGAACCGTTCCCCTTTAAATTCCTTTCCTTACTCCACTCTCAAGTTTTCTTTACTTTTTAATTCCTTTCTTCTTCCTACTTCTACTACCACTCCTCTGCTTCCTCCCTCTACTGGGGGAGGGGAGAGGGAAGAATAAGTGCTTTGTTGTTACTCCCCTCCCCCAGCTTGTAAAGTTTTCATCTCATATCCCACTGGAAAATAGCATTTCCCCAACCATTTGGAAAAAAAAAAAAAAAAAAAAATCTGCAATTTTTAATTGACAATTCAATGTTTGAAAAAGAGAAGTAAAAAAAAAAAAAAGAAAGGCTTTGTGGGGAGAAAGAATGCATCAGTGTGTGTGTGTGTGTGTGTGTGTGTGTGTGTGAGACGTGATGTGTAACTCTGCAGAGTGAGACTCTGCATCTTGGTGTCTCCATTCGTGATCGTATCACTCCCAGCAGTGAGAGTCCAGCAAACAGAACTAATTGAAAAGTGAGAGAAGCCACTCCCTCCAGCTACTGCAGCTCCATCTTCCTCAATTACTCGCTTTTGAGGCCTTTTAGGGTTTTACTTCTCTATTCTCTATTCTGCAGGAATTTCCTATTCCCAGCTATTTCAGTCCCTTCCCCTGCCCTTCCACTTTATAAAGTGATCAGCTGTTGAACAATTCCCACTGACAGGAAGTACCATTACTGCACTTAAACTCTTAATGTTCCAGACAATGGAGGAAACGCAAGGCAGCCTGCACCAGCCTCCTGCTTACTCAAAGACCATCCTAATATCAGTTTAAAATTCCAGTCTCTTCAGTATTACCTGCTTACTCCTCTTTCAGCCTTAACTACACTCCAAAAGCTAATCAATTGTTTGAAAGGGGCAATATATTGTCTCAAAGAAGGTCAACTGCATAACAAATAATTTCACATAAATCATAAATGTGCAAAATTAAATCATCATAGAAGGCCCTGGGAAAAAATAACATAAGTCACCAACTGATTTTAGAATCATATGATCATACATAACCAATGAAAGGAGCTCTAAATTGATAGAGCAGGGATTATTAAAGAAAAAAAAAAGGTAAACAAAAAATAAAACAGCACCAAAAAACCCTATACTTAATTTGCACAACTTTTGTAATCTTCACAGAGCCTTCTATCTAAAAATACCTTAATCCTTTCAATTAAATAAAGTTTATTATGTTGCTAAGTTTATTTTAATATTTCTATACAAACTCACTATGCTGTAAAAAAAATTCCCCCTTCTTCCCCACCCCACCCCCCACCCCCTCACCGTCCATCTGTTTCTATTACTAACATGGGAAACAGAAAAATAATGAAACTTCTGGGTAAATTAATTTATTTAAAATTAAAAAAAAAAAAAAGAGAAAATAAAAGAAAAAGACAGCAACAGAAATGTTGAAGGCATATACTTTGGTAAAATTATGACTAAGGGAGGATATACTAACAGCCTGAAATATTTGACATGTGTAAAGACTGCCATGAAATAGTGTGGGCTGAAATGAAATTAGACTGAATAGCAATGCAGTCTCCTAGACTATGGAATATTTTGCTAACAGGGGTGATGTTTGAATCACTTAAAACTAGACTGGACAAGGAACTGGAGAACATACTACATGGTTAGAGACACAGCTACATCAAAGAGTGATTTTCAGTCTATGAGTCACCGTGACAGCTGTGCCCCGCTGGGAAAATGCAGATCACAAAGCCCAGGATGGAGCACATGAGAGCCAGACACAAAGCTTTCTCTGTCAAGGGGAGCTGGCTACGCAGCGATCTTCAACCAAGAGATCAGGCAAATCCAGAGTCTGAGCATCTTTAGGACACACTGCAAAACTGTATCCCTTAAAAAGTCTCTCCACTAGGAGACAAGCACAATATTGATAGTCCCTTCTTCTCTGAAAGTGCAACCAACTAAAATGAAGTAAAGAAAATAGAAAACAAATCCCAAACACACCAGCAGCCCAATTTCTCTACAAAGATCTTATCCCAAAATAAACTTGATCCTGAAATGCAGAAATGACCAACACTCAATGAAGTCCACTATACACTCTCCTTCTGTGCAGTGGTGCTGACATACTGACCTTTGAATAAAACTCCTTAATCCAAAAGAAGGGTTATTCTAGCAAGTTAAATATGTATTTTCTAATAGCTTATTTTCTCATATAAATAAATGTGGAAGTCCAGAGGACAAAAGGATCCTGAAATGACAGGGAAGTGGACCATTTGCCCAAACGTCTTTCATTTTTTATTTTAAAACAGCAATTTAAAAGATTGCATGTCCAGTCTGACCACTAGAAACTGCTGTTTAAAATCAGGGTATCGAATGAAGGTAAACTGAGGCACACACTGATTTACACTCAGAGCCTGTGGATCTGTCGCAAAATCGAAGATTGATAGCATTGTTTTATTATATATATGTTGTGTAAATCTGATCTAGTCATCAAAGCCCCACATAATCAGTTAAGTTTGCTATGATGATTTTTAACTCTGTTTAAATGACCAAAATGAAAGTGACTGTTGCAAACAAGCTCCACAAAACTAAAAGCTGTAGCAACAGAAATCCCCTTTCTTTGTCCAAAATACCTGCAGCTGGAAATTATCCATGGCCAATTTCATAATTCTGAAATTCATCTGAAAGCAAATCGGAATTCGGAAACAGACAGGGGTCGTTCTTATTGTCTTATTGAGACAGAGCTACTCCTGGTGCACCTCCAGGAAAGCCCATCCTACTGTAACAGTAATGAACATGGCCACCGAACAGGCATGAATTTGTGCAAACAGTAGTTCTCATGTACTAGCAAATTCATCTAAAAATTAGAAATATTCACTTAATACACTGTTTACTACGTACCACTGTAGTATACATACCATACACAGTGGTATGTACTCCATACCAGTGTAGTGGCAGTATTAATTTAGCTGCTCAGCTACACCTAAAACCAGAAAATAAAACTACTGTTCTGCAGAAAGTTTGACTTGACTTTGGGCTGAGAGCTACTGAACTACCAGATTTATTCCAAATGTTAAAAAAGTCTCACATTTTTAGAATTGAAATTTGTATTTATCTCTTTTTAGAACAGACAGAGCTGTAGTCTAAACCGTAATATAAATAGTCAAAACAAATACCTTGTTTTTCTCCTAAAAGTAGTTGAAATGTAACTTTGTCAAATCTTTATGGTTTTGACCTGAACAGAACACATTGATGTGATTTCATAAAGCACTTTAATTCCAAGAGTCCTGCATATAATCACCTCTTGATTTCCTATGGGTGAATTATCCAATTTGCAGATTCAATCAGACTCTGCCACCTCCAGGAACACCCTTTGCTGCAGAGTAAGTGCCACACTGCCTGGTGAATTTGGTAATTCATAGGTTTTTTAAATGGAAACTTAATATATATTCTTCTTCTAATTTGACATCTATTCTATATGATGGGTTGTGCTTGATGTATGTCTTCTCCCTACTCCTTCAGCCCCCTTAATTTTCAAATGTAACTAAGTGAACTACAATCAGCAAGTACGATTTTGTCAAATGACTGTGAGTTTGCTGACAGACATTCCTTGAACATTTGCATTTTTTCCCCAAGTATATTCTTACTAAAAGTACATTTATAAAAAATGTTTTTTACTAGTAGACACGGAATTACTTTAGCGAACTTTGGGTTTTTGTGTGATCTTATCTTGTGGTCTTTCATTTTCATTTAAACCAGCGTTAAACAATATGGCTGAGACTATTAAAGGAATTGTTATGGAGGCTACAGGAAACGAATGGGGGATTGTTTTAAATCTCTTCCTCAACCCTCAGTCATTTGTACTACTTTTTTTTATTTTTTAGTTCAATTACTAATAGACAATAATTTCAGGGCTGAATAAAACACACCCACCACAACTGAAAGGTACTATTTTTGTATGGTCTGACAGGCTGTAATGTTGCTGTGGCCTTTGCGCAGTTTCACGTCTAATTTAAATTATATTAGGGCTTGCAATTAGTGCCCGTGTGACAATACAGAGCCACTTGTGCATGTAGCTGCACAGTCTTCCTCAAACTGCCTTTCTACAGGGAGATAAAGAAAGTGGCCCATGTTGATAGATCAAATGAACAACTGTCTGGGTTCCAAATTTTGATGTAGGTTTTAGACCAAAGATGCAGAGCTTTGCACATCTCTGTTCTGCACAAAACTGAGGAGAAGCAGCTCCATGACAAGTACTGGTGCAAAACGCGTATCGGATCGAACAGTCAGAAGGAAAAGTGTTCTTGGGACAATTCTCAAAAGCTGGGGTTTTATTTGCATAATAGATCAGATAATTTGAAAGACCTGCCATCTCGTATTTCTGTCATCAAACAGGAAACAGAAATAACAGAATGTGACTTGTGGCCAGTCACGTGACAAAAAACTGAACAACATGAACCTCCTCCTGGACTGTTTATAGGAAAAATCACAGGACAAGGTTTATTTGCACAAACTATTCAATGACATAGACTTGAATCAGGTGATTTAAAACCCCAAAAGGGTCAAATTAGTTTATTTATGATGACTATGATCAAAGCTGTAAGTAGCTTATTTTACCTCATTCTACAAAATACCATTTTTTATCTAAACAGATTACCCAATGCCTAAGTTTAAGGCATTTAAGTATCTCATGATAAAGCAAGTCACACTGAGCAATATTTGGAGTGAAAAAGAAGAAAGTTTTGAGGCTGTGGCAGCTCAGACTTGAGTAGCTTATTTTATTCAGCCTAGTCTGCACATTCCAGACCCAAACTCAACTCTCACTGACATTATAACATGTCACATCTCTCTTGCCCTTAGAACATACTAAGAGTTCTTCTTTTCTTTTTTTTGAAGCACACTAATATTCAAACATCTTCTGTGTGGAAACAAAATCAGCAGTTTCTCTTTCTATGACTATCTCTGACATAGACAGCACCAACGGCTCCTGACACAAACAGGCAGGAGCTTTCGGATAGGTTATCAGTCACTGCACGCAGACTGGGCATAGATCCCCAAATTTTCCTGGATGTATCAGGTTCCAGAATCAAGGTTTCTGGCTGTTATTATCATTCTATACGCTTTGAATAAGAAACCGCTGTTTCCACTTCACAGAATCCTTGCATCCTGCAAAATATTGATCACTTGGTTCCAATAAACTACTCTGTACCTTGCAAACTATATTCTTAGCTGTATTTGGTAGATCATTCTTCTTTCGGTATTCTCTTTCTCCCTCTCTCTCCAGAGTTTTATCAACAAGCCTAAAATATGTGATTTCTCAGAGCACAAACATGCTCTTTCTAAGAACACAGATATCTCTTCAGAAAATCTGTTCAAAAAGCATTGCTGCACATGGGAAGTTGCATTTCACGAGCCTCTCACGACACTGCCTCTCTCAGGCATGCCAATAAATCCAGGGCACGGGTCCTCCGAGGTAAGGGCTGCATTTATTTGGTCTTTAAGCTTTGATAGCGTATTAGCTGCTGTGTGATCTTTATTAGAAGCAAGGAAACACTGTGTAGTTTGTCAGGCAGTGGCAGATGTGAAGTGGTGTGGTTTTGGTTTTTTTTTTCCTTTTGTTTTTTTATGCCTGGCAAGTTCTGACAGTCCTGCAAACAAACATTTGACCAAATACTGTGTATCAGTGTACAATGTGAATATTTTTTTGGGGAGCTTTTTATCTCAAGCTTTCATTCACTACAGTGGGGTTGTGATCAGAAAAGCACTAACTGAAAACATGCCCTTTCTCACAATGTTTCTTATTGTCTTATTAACCTCAGCTTTTAGTGTATCTGCTTGTACTACACAGGTACACGGGCACTGAGAGGGAAGCATATAAGCTAGATTTATGCTGGTTGACCAGCTTCACCCCGGTGACACTCCCCGTTTTACATAATAAATCAATACCTCCCTGTGGAGAAAAAGCTAGAAGTAGCTTATCACTGAATCTTAAACCACAGGCAGGTCTCCATCCCCACTCATTGCTGCCATCTTTGAATTTGATGGTAAGCTGCTTTTTATGGCTGCCCTGGGCTCATTTGGCCTGAAATCAATTAACTTGAACACAAAAGCAAGAAGGTTTATGCCAACCTGGCTCCTTTTGCCCTCAACGGGGTTAGGACCCCCAGACCTTGCAAGGGGGAGCAACTCTTAAGGCTCAGTGAGGTGAAGGTGTGCCCTTCACACAGGTGGCCCTTGCACACTGGTACACATCATCCTGCAGTGCAAGCAGAAGCCTCTGTCCATCCTGGTGCTCCGTGGTCCCCAAGCACTTCAAAAACTCAGAGCTCCAGCCTGTGCCACCTCTGCCCTTCCAAGAGGATGACTGACTTACAGGAATGGCACTACTGATAATGATTGCGTGACAGAATTGCAACAGGAACAGCTAAGCCGGTTATTCCACCCTTCCTTACGCCAGGCAAAACTACAGGGAAGTATAATACTCTTTACTACCCAAGTGATAAACTATTTTTCTCTTTCTAGACTGTGTTAAAAATATAAATAAAAATATCTCTGTGTCTAGTAACTAGATCTTTGTCCATCATAGAATTCATCTGCGTGGAGAGGCAGAAATACATACAAACTTTCCAGGGAAGAAAACACAGCAGTTGTAAGCACAAGGACCTCAAATTACATTTAGATTTTTTTTTCTGCTATCTTAGTATTTGACACCTTCCAGTAACTTCTCTGTTAACCTGTGAGTTGTGATTAAAGGGTAAACTGATAATTGCTTCAGCCAACAGGCTCAAATACTTATCACCAAAGAAATCTCAGTGCAGTGATGTGCTGCTCAGAACCAACTAAAGAACCTGAACATTTGCCTCATTTACATGAAAATTTGATCTGGATCCATGACTCATATCTGCTTGAACCACAATGCTCACCAAGTACCGGGAATGACACCACTTTGAGTAGCAATCATCCTTTATCTTTAAAGGGAGAGTTCAGAATACACTTTTTCCATTATTAAACTGAAATACGTATTAGTCAATTTTAGAAGAGTTTCACCATTTTCAGTCTCAGGAAATACCATAGTTCCTTGGAGCCAGAGCCACAAACTAGAACTCCATTGTGTGAACTATTGTACAAAAAGACCAAGATATTTTACAAAGACAATGCCTTCTCTGAATTACATAAAAGTAGGAAATTAAAAATTTTCCTTTATGCTGAAAGGACATAACTGATAACACAAACTCTACACAGGTCCTGCTGAGTGTGCTTTTTAAACCAGATAAATTTGCACTAGAAATAATACCGGAAATGCTGGCAACTTATTTCTCAGCTTCAGCTTAGGGCAGGGACTGTGAATACTTTGGACTGGTGCAGACTGCAGGATAAGAACACTTCCTTCTAAAAGTGACTGATTCTGCAGTGGCGATTCTGCTGAGGTTACATGTGACAAGTTAAGGATCTCAGTTGTCCCAGTACATGCATGGCTTTCTCATGAATAACTCAGCTGCCTATTGTGACAGGTAATGACTGCAGTCATATTTTACTTATGCAGTTACAACTGCATACAGTATTTAGTTAATTATGTAGGTAACTAGACAGTTAAGTATCTCACTGAGCAGTTATACAGTTATCTAACTTATATGTGAACTGACAGCACACGACTGACTGTACAACTGTATATATGCTCATGACAGATGTAAATCACAAATCAGTTGGCTTTGCTTAACTGTGTGCAATTGTCAGCCATCAACCCTACTTATATTTTGTACCAGATGTGCTTGAGTTACCTCTATTAGGTAACAGCTTTCCCAATTGGACGGCAGTGCTAGAAGGGAATGGGTTACAGTAAGAGATTTCATAGGTCTTAAGCAGAAAATTGAAAGTTGCTTTCTGAAAAGGATATGGTGAGAGTAAACAGCACAGTTTTTCTGCAAGTCAGTGTGGTAAAGTACACAGGTAAGCACATTTCCTCTCAAAGAGCCATCTGTCCTAGTACAGGCTTTGTCCCTCTCTCGTCATTAGCATTGTTGGTTTTTTTTTTTCATTCTTAATATGAACAAAGCAGTAAGAGAAGAACAATAACGCATCCACAATAGCACAAAAAGTGACTTCCGTATTATGGTGTCGACGAAATCTCTCTTTTTGTTTCTTCTGCATTTGAAAGACAAAGAGAATGGAGTGAGGAATATGTCTTTTCATATACATAAGGTACTCAGTCTCATTTATTCTCTCTTTTTAATTTAAAAGCACTTCTGTGGCGCTTGCTTAACATTCATGTCACACTGACACACAATGTGCATAGATACATCTTTAGGCATATTATTTTTTTTTTTCTCTGTCCTAACTACACGAGCTTTTGCAAGGCAGCTGATGAAGAAGCCAGAGCTCTCTCATTTCCCCTTTATCATCACCCCTGTCCTCTCCAGCGACACTCTTTCACTTTTGTCTGCCCCACTCTCACATCACCTTTTAGTCAATGGGATCCCAGAAAAGGTACCGAATGAAACCTCATCTCCAGTGATGCCCTGAACAGTGCTGAGCAGGAGCTCTCCTGAGCCAAATATTAAGAATTAAACCATACAGTGGCATTGCTTTATTCTTTGTGAAGGAGGGCAGGATTAACAGAAAACCTGAACAGAGATTACTGAGCACAACATCCAGCTTGCACTGTAAATTCTGAAAAAAAAAATCAAAATAGAACTTAGAAATCAGAGACTAAACAGAGGAAGGAGTGGGGAGGTTTGGAGGTGTGCGCTGCTGCCCTGTGCTCAGCACTAAGCTATAGTTCGGATAAGCCACCATTTTGCTGAGGCTGCAGAAGCATTATTTACCCAGAGCACCGCTGTGAAGAAATTGCTCTGAAAACATTTTGGAGGACCCCTTCATTAGCCTCCCTCCACGATCATGAAGATCCTCCTAAGAAAATAGATGACTTGGGAGTTCACCAAAATGGTGTCCCCAGTGCCTTCTCCTGCAGTGGTATCCCCAACCCTGGCACACCAGCACCCACAGGCACCGCTCTCCCCTCCCTGAGCTCTATGTAAAATTTGATCGTGTAGGCTTGGGGTTTTGGTTTGTTTGGCTTTTGGTTTTTTTTGTCTCCAGGTTTCTATGAATGGGACGACAAGGAAAAAAAAAAAATATCAAAAAAACCCAAACAAACAAAACTAAACAAAAACCCAAACCAACCTGCAAGTGCAACTGCTTGAATAGTTTTAGTGACTGAAATGTCCGAGAAACTAAGTCCAAGTGCCCTCTACTGGCACCGAAGAGAAAGATGTGGCTGGGTAGGGGGTGTGGGGAGAGAAAGGGGTGGCAGAGAGAGGAGGGAAGTGACATTAAGCAATAGCGAAAGGAAACTGTGTCAATAAAGTGGGTACGGCCCGAAAACTATAATCACACAGCAGAGCTGTTAAATTGTTGGCAGGCTGGGTTGTTAGTGTAACGTACGGTACATGCCAAAAAGCATATTCCTGCTATGAAAACAGTAACGAGCCAGGATGTTGAAAAAACTGCTGTTTTGGGGGTGGGGAAAGGGGAGATAACGAAACTCTTTTTAGTGTAATGTCTGTACTTTGATACAGAAGATCACTTTTTTTAAAAAAAAATAATTTGCTTTTAACTTTCACATTGGGAAAAATGATTGTGGGAGATAAGGAGGAAAACTTTTCATTATTTAGTACTTAATGTCTTTATTTTAAAGCTGAGAGAAGCAGTTGTGCAACAATGACATTACCACATGAAACTGGTCCTGGAAGAAATTATATCATGTGTGCTTATGGGAACTTAATCCATGAGGTCCCAGGAATGCCAGGATTGTATGTGTGTACATGCACGCACACACACTGACAAAACAGTTCATGGAAAATCTGTTTCAGACAGTCATTTTTGGACAGAACAACTCATTCTTGCCCTGTTAGAAAAGCTGTGTGTACAGTTTTATTGGTACCAGTGTGCTGACATTTAGTGAATTTGCAAGATCAAGAAGCACTGTGTAATATGCAATTGTAGGGGACACATTTTACTGAGTTCAGGAATCCACAGGATCTTATCAACTGCCTCAATAAAAGTTAAAACAAACCTAACATTGTTACAGGCAAACAGATTAACTGCAGTATAATAGCAGAACTACGTAAGAAAAAAAAAAAAAAAAAAGCGTTTAGCAGAAATTCAAGCAGCAAACTTTGATAATCTGGTGGTTAAAAATATATGTAATTCTGGGAAAGTACTTTTTAATTCCTGTAATAACAGCAGTGAGTTTTTTTCAGATTTACTGAAGAGACCACGTCAGGAATTGTAACACAGCATTCACAAGACACAAAGGCGCTGGGGAAGTGAAGCCCAGAACAGGAGAGCTGGACGGAGATGGAATTCAGCTGCTGCATGAGGAAGCAACTTGGGGAAGTGACAATTGTGTCTGTTTTTCTGCCAGGAAGGCAGGGGAGGAGACTGCTCTGTACAGCTTGAATAGAGCTGGATGGGATTGCAATTACTCACTGGAAGACCGATGTGACGATTGCAAGTCTGTGTACGGTGTCCTTTTCTCCCTGCTATGTCCAGAATCAGTTTCAGAAATGTCATATGCTCAGTAATTCAGTAGGTAGCTGCAATATTTATCATACTGAGAGAGGACAAGCACCACTCAAGATTTGCAGAATTGCATCTGTTCTGCACTCTGTGATTCTGCTTGTCAGTTTAGGTAATCCTAACGTATACCCATTTAATTACAGTAAAAGCAAGTCAATTTTTGACATCTAAATTACCCTAGCGCATGTTGAAACCTACCAGAAGGTGAAGATCTTGTGTGAAACCAGATTTACACATTATACTTTTTCTTAAAAGACACGCACCATGCATTTGTTAGACTGGAACTTGAGGTGAGGATCACATCAAGTTCTCAGTAACCACACAGTATCAGCCTAAAAAAAAAGCTTAAAATCATAGCCATCTTTCTAATATAAAAATAAATAAATAGAAAACTTTTCCTGCTAGCCAGTTAGCTTAGTATCTCTTTCTGTATGAAACACATGTTGATATTTGATTACTCCCTTTAATAGTGTCCATCTGTGGAAAGGGCTGCAGTGCTAATACACATGCACAAAAGCAGTAATCTTATTTTCAATACCAAGGATTGTTTTATCTGCTTCATCTTTAATATTTCACTGCTGAGAACAGGTTGTACATATGGTTCTGCAGCAGCTTGTTTGCAAGTCCATTTCATTGTGAACACCTCCCTTTTTGCACCTTCCCTTTTCCACCTGAGCTGATGCTTTATACTGTGCAGCAACATCAGCTTTTATATAGTGTTCATCATCTGGCCCAAGCCTAAACCTCCTTGTGGGCCGGATATTAAATCATAAACAGCTCAGGACTTGTTCTGATAATGAAAGTTAAATATCCCACCAAATGCAAGAGAGAAAAAAAATAGAGAAAGAAAACATCTGTCTTGCCTAAGCGTGGACATATCTCACTTGAACAACCACCACATGTGAACTGGGGCTATGGTGAGGGTGGAAACATTGTTCCCTGGAGAGTTACCAACCCTGTCTTGCAAAGAAATGCCTCAGAGGTAATAACACACTGGGAAAAGTTAAACACATATATGTATCTTTTTACATGTTCCTTGCATACTATTGTGGGAAGTGCCTGTCCTTGCATGGTTCGGGGACTACCACTCGGCATGGAAGGCCCATGCTCTGTGAGCTCCTACAAGCAGCAGAGGATAAGCCCCTCAGCCCCATTTGGGCCCCTTTGTGAGAGGTGGTGTATAAAGTGTCCATCTCACACTGCACTTTCAGGAGGCTACGAGCAGAACAGCCATCTACAGGGAAAGGCCCTAAGGGTGACCTTTGTGACTGACACTGCACTGCCATCTCCCTTCCTCTGCTGGGCAGCTATTTCAGTGCTTTCTGTGTCTCTGGCTTTAATGCAGGGAAGCCCAATTACATCTATGAAGTACAAGTAAGCGTTGGAACAATAATGCTTTAGCTTACTGGAGGTGTCTATTTTTAAAGTAGACATTGCATTAACTTGCAAAACCTGATGTTTCCAGCCAGAGAATATTTTTTTTCCTCTATTCAGTGAAATGCAACATCCAAATTCAGACTAACAACTGGAATAAGGATCTCACTTTAAATATCTCAGATGTTTGTTGGTGATAACTGGATTACTCACATCAGTTTTAATTCTTATATAAGATTGGAAGCTGAGATCTTTCAGAAATACTTCAGTACTTCATGTTCTTTTGTTGGTAGGGCAGAGATCAACTAAATGTATTAAGAGGAAGTCAGATATGAAAAAAAAAAAGTATGTAGATAAATACAATCAGTGTAGGGAGTCTTACTGATTTTTGATCCTGAAAGCATAAAAAGTATTCCCCAGAAGCAGATAGTTATCTGTCCCCAAACTTACAAGTCCATCCAAACTATTTATTTTTCAACTTTTATAAAAACTAACACTACAGTCTCATGAAGAATCAACTTGGGAGACTAAATTCAAAATAAATGAGAAGGTTGAAAGCACACTAATAATGTCAATTTGGGGTGACCTTTACAATATGTCACAGCCAAAGAATCAGCATTCTAAAAGGTTAAGTTCTTTAGAAGTTACAAGCCCAATACCCCAAAATTGAAGCATGCATAATCATTAGTTGCTTAGGAAATTCTTGGCAAATGTGTGGACATAAGAACAAAGATATGTCTGTGAACAAAAAGCTTAAGGAACACTTTTTGCAAAACCCTAAATACTATTTCCAGTATTTAGGCATTTAGAATATAGGCATTTACAAGTAATTCTGCCAGTAACCAGTAGTAATTTTAGTACAATGTTTGTTTCCAAGTAGTTGAAAGCACCTACTCTTGTGTAATGGCCTAGGAATAGTAACTACCATCTTTACCCTGTCTACAGCAGTTACTTTTTTTTTTTCCTTGAAGCTAGAAAAATGAGGTACAGACTTGATGAAAAGAGGGTAAATTTTTCTAAATTTCCACTTGCAGCATACAGTTAGTTTCAGTTTTCTCCAAGCTAGAGCAATATGCTTTACAGGAGACAAGATGATGAATGCTTAATTTTGGGTTCAGTTAAAACAAACAACTTTCTCTGAAAGCACACGCTTTGTTTCAAAGTGACATTTGTTAAAAGCCTCGGTGTCCATATTATATTACATCACTTCAGGTCAGCTATCATGACTGACATGGTGGTGAGGGACAATGAAAGAAGGCAGATTTGCCTGAACCCTCATAACACCACCTCTCTATGCTTGGAACACACCACAGGTTCTTTTTGTGCTCTTTCTAAACCACTTTGTGACAATCAAGATAGACTACAAACTTAAGATACGTAGATATTTTTGCCTGTTGAGAAAGGAAAACAAACCAAACAAAACCGTGCAAGATCAACACCCCCCCCCCCCCCCCCCCCCCCCCCCNNGAAAATCAACCCCCCCCCCCCCCCCCAAAATAGACTAAAGATAGATAGATAGATAGATAAAAATAGACTATATTTACTATAGAGTGCACACAGTATTTCGTGCTGTCTGGCACAGGCAGGCTTTCTAATGTGCTGATGTGCCAAAACCTGCCATCATTCTCTCTCAAGATACTCAATACAAGCCCTGCATGGGTCCCTCAGTCAGACTAACATATCCCCTACTTACAAAACACCAGGGCATTTTATAGGCAACTTTTAAAAGTAAATTTGTTATTTCTGGGATGAATATTCCTACATACTTCTGGGCTTCAGTAAATTTACATTTTAGCATTGCCCTTCACCTTTAAATAAACATTGATGGAGGTCAAAGTTGTTTGTGTTTTAAAGGTTGAAGTTAGGTGGCTAAATCCACATTTAGTCTTCTAACAAAAAGATGGGAGAGCATATCTCTTCACTAGCTTACAAGTGTGCAACACTTCCGAAAGGTAGGGTTTTAAGGAGGGCTTGAGCTAAGGCACTGCAACAGCACTTCCAGACAAATCACACCACAAACTCCAGGGAATATTAAACCCAGAAAAGTTTAGAAAGGACTGATGTCTCCTTGGGAGGCCATAAAGAGACTGCATGTGAAAGGCTGAGCACATAGTCCAGATTGAAAAGACAACAAAACAACCCCAGTCTCCTACCTGGTCCTGTCCAAACCTGGCCTTTCTTCTAGCAGCTGAGGTGATAACTCTATCTTCCTTCCCCCTCCCTTTCAAAGGAGCTTAAACTTTATCAGTAAATAACATATGAAAAGCAACTGGTCTGACTCACACCACTGCAGCAATTAAGCCTTGCTTGCTCTCTGTGGGACCTGCAGACCCCACTACAACAGCAGATTGATGGAGACAAAAACCTTGTTTTAACTTGGCAGTTTTACTGGCAGGATTGTGTGGAGGCGAGAGGAAGGATGAAGAGAGCCAAAAAAGATTTTCAAGTATAGTCACAACATCGATAAAAGCCTTAGCATGAATTTAGTCACTCTGGAATTAAATTTGTGTAGCTCACATCTCAGGCAGGGATGCTCTTCTAGCACAGTTGCAAGCACTTAGCTGCAATCACCAAAATGCTTCTAGTGTGCAATGTTAGTGGGTTCTCTGGTTACAGGGAATTGTTTCTACAACATCTAAAACCAGATTCTGCTCCATGATTGAGGATTTGTATATATACATATATATATGGCCATTTTGTGTCAATAAATAGGTGCTAATAAAGTTATCTATCCTGGATTGCTGAATTTGATGAAGGATGACTGCTAATTTGTGCTGCAGACATTGAAGAGGTTACTGTCTCCACCTGCTTGCTCTTTGGCAGCTGAGCGAGAGGACACCTTTCAGTGTCCTCATCTCACATCCACATCTCAGGTCACACCCAGAGATTTTAGTTTACAGACATAAATACCCAAGGCTGTGAAATACTTTAGCTGATGGGCTAGCACAGGTTTACTTCTACAAGTCTCCTATAGTACTTCCAGTGAGAATCACCAGGCTTTAGGAACTCCCCAGGTATCTGTTTATCTAGGTGTTTATATGAACCTGATCTCCTGAGCAACAAAGCATGATGTACATTCATACACAAGGTGGTATCACCTCCAGAGGGGTGGCAACAAGCACTTATGTTCGTATTACTAGAAATAGTATAAACTAGGCCGAGATAGGAATTTACGGTCTCCTATGCAGAGGCTGAGTGAGAAGGCTTTGAGAAGGAACAGCTACAGGATTAGAAGCAGGCAGCAAGACATCTGCAAGCTAAGCTCTTGCTGTTCCTACAAGCCTCCCATTGTAGCAGCAATTACAGAGCTGCCCACTGCCCTGTTAACCCACGCTCCCTCCCAGCTCACACAGGTGGAGGCTGAAGCCAGCTGATGGCAAAATCCCATGCTTTCTTCCAATCCCTCTTTGAAGGGAGACACTCCCTGAATGCAGCATTCTGTGACAACCTGCCTGCAGAAGAATCGTGACAGCAGTGTTTTGATTTGGGCCTTCTAAAGTGATGAGTGATAGGAAGATTTTCAGTTCTCCCAGACAGACATATGGTCGTGTTTCCATCAGTGTTTTGCTTATCAGAGGTTATATAATCTATTTGTGTCGGAACAGGGCATTTGGTAATTATATGCTTTTCCAATGCTGTGAATCAGTGGTTAAAAATAAGAAAAAGAAACAAAGAAAAAAGATTGCTTCAGAGGCAAGATCAATTTTAAAACCAAATTTTTCACATGCAGTTCTTTTCTTCAACTTATGACATCCACTTCCAGTGCTCAATAGCTGCAAAAAGAAGGCTTCCTGTCATGACACTGTCTTAACATACTGGGTTCCTTCGATCTTGTTTACTCAAGTAATACAATTTCAGTTTATACTAAGAATCTATTTCTTCAATTGACTAGGAACTGCTGACAGAAAAAAAAAAGTGAAAACTCTGCAACTTAATCCTCACTTCCCTTATGTTTTCCAAACAACTCTAATGAAGTAATCACAAACATCCTTAAAATTTGTGAAGTACCACAACAAAGGTGAGTCTGCAAAATTCTAATTCTGAAGATTGTGTCCAGGGTCTGTCTTTATCATTCCCCATGCATTGTGACAATCATAAAGGACCTTACTCCTGTGCTGTGTAAAGGTAGGTGAAGGGGTAGTGTTGAATGCTGCATCACCTGCTTACAGTGGGATGTGATAAAGATGGAATTTGGACTTTGTACCTTTCCGGTTTCAAGTCAAATCACTAGTGCTTCCTGTGCAGGAGGTTGTTTTCCTATGCAGTTTAGTAGGTGACAAATTTAATAGGAAATGATTAAGTAAAAGCAAAGAGTGTTGATAAGGGGTTTATTCTTCTTCAAGGCTTTTGATAATTTGTTTTGAGAAAATAATACAATCTTTAAGGAATTTATACTCATCTTCAGCCTCTGTCAAGGCTGCTGCAGAATTTCCTGTTTTTATGTTCTCAGAACTGCTAAACTGCTGAAGTTGCCAGTAAAGACCTGGGTGTGTTATCCAGAAGAGGTGGAGCCTATAGCAAATCCAGATTCTTCACTGATATTCTTAAATAACTATACTCAAGTTGGGCTATTCCATCTCTAACCTCACAAATGGGATCAGTTCCCACAGCCACAACTCATCTGTGCACTAACCCTTTATCTTCTGTTGAGCTATCTTTTCTATGTATAAAACCATGGATTTTGTTGCATAAATCACCTCAATGTCAGCTATAAACATATTTACATATAAAAAAGTATTATGATAGTGTTAAAACATGTTCTAAACCCTGGGTGCAGAGTGAGCAATGTGAAACACACAAACCCTGGAAGCAGCTTTGTTATTATTCCCTTAGATATCAGATCCTGGTCTCAGCGTAAGCAGACCAACCCCTCATCTCCTAAAACCAAGAATCTCATCCTTACATGGGGCAAGATCTTACTCAGATTCCCAATTGGAAAGCTGTTCCAGTTTAACACCAGACTGGGGTAGTTACAGGCCTGTCATAGTTAACGGGGAGTACCTACTTTCTAGGTATTCTCAGAAGTGTTTATTGCTTTGCAAACCTCACTGGGAATGCAAATACAACATGACTGATGGATGAATACAACTGAACAGAACAAACACTTTCAGTAGACAAGTGGCCCAACAGGAACCTCTGAAGATCCTATTATGCAGGAATGAGACTGTAATTATATTCTCAAGCATATATTCTGCAGACTTGCAGAAACTCCTCAGCAGTCCCCCAGCTTTCATGGAGGAGGTTGAGGGGATCTCAAAGTGTGTGGAGGGGGTCATGGGGTGCTGAGGCATGTTGCCTGCTCACACAAACATCTGGCACTGCTCTGGCACCAGTGTTTAAAGCAACACTTCAAACCCCATGGGTTTCATGCAGCAAGGTCTTTCTTTATTACACTTCACAGCCATTTTGTGGCTGGCCTTGCCCCAGCACTTCTGCCAGACAAAAAACAGGCGGGGTCACAGCAGCCATCACAAACCTTCTGTCCTCAAACACAGACAGGGAGGAGTAAGGCCCAGTCCTCAATGGTGCCTCAGTTTCCCTCTGTCTCCTAAAATGTGGGGGAAAGTGTGACAATCCCCGCTGTGGGGTCAGGCAACTTTGTGCCAGGTGGTCAGCTGGATGTGGAGACAGACCTGGCCATGGAGATGGGCCTGACCATGGACACGGGTATGGCCATGGAGATTGGCCTGGTCATGGACATGGGCCTGACCATGGACACGGGCATGGCCATGGACACAGGCTTGGTCATGTAGATGCGACTGTCCAGGCCTCGCTACAGCTGCCCTGGCCATGGCCTCCAATGGGGCCCCCTCAAAGACAACCCCCTCAAGAGACAGGCACAAGACAACCAGTGGACAGGGTAAGACGAGAAACCACCAAGCTTTTGGGGTGTTTTTAATGCAAGGGGCTGTAGACAATGCTTACACCAAATAATTAATAGCTGTTAAAGTGCAATTACCTGTTTCGTGGCTGCTGGTTACACGTAGAACTAATGAGTGGACTGTTTAATACTGGAAATCACATTGTTCTGCTCGGGCTGCACATTGTCAGAGTCGGCGCAGGGCAGTTCTGCCAGGAGTTATCTATAAAAACCTTCTTGAAGTGCACTGAAGTTAAACATCTGGACAGCTTCCAGAGAAGCACAATTGAGCTCCCATGTCCTTTCACGAGAGATAATTTGCTTCCAGGTTAGGAAAACCTGCAGCACCCAGCCAGCTGCGGAGCTGCTGGCTGCCCTGTGCTGCCATGGTGAGCGTGGCTCAGAGGTGGTGGGATACGTCAGAGCCCCAAACGTCACCCAGGAGCGGGTGTGCCTATGGATAAACATCTGTCCCTTGGAGGGAAGGATTTCTTACACAAAAGTATCAGTTTTAATCCATTCCCTGGGATTTTTATATTTGTGAGGTTGCATTAACTTCTTAAAATTCTTCCAAAATGCCTGCATGAAACACACCTTAAGATCCTTGAAGCAGTCCGCTTCAGTTCCCCTCAAAAGATCCTACACATAAAACTAAAACTTATTTGTTGACAACAGTCTAAATGCAATGTATGGCTTTGGCTGCTTTTTTCCTTTGTCTTGGATTGCAGCCTCTTCCAAAGCTTTGATTTCCAAATGACTTGTTAAGCTTTACCGGGCCTGAACATAAAAGCTGTACTTTTATCTCTCTTATATGGCACATGGAATGCGGAAGCTCAACTTAACTGTGGATGCATCTCCTAAGACCTTTCTTCCTCTTGGGGCTCCATGTGTTGCTGCTTTATGAGAAGGCTGACTTGCTTCTTCAAAGCTTGTGTTGTTCCTGTTATCAGAGAGGAATCAAACAAAATGGGGAGTTTCTACGTGGGAGGCAGTGCCAATGCTAACCGTTATTTCATCTGCAATAATAGCTCAGTGGCATAAGGGGCATCCACAGCCAAACTTACTGTTTTTCTTGTTTTTCTGCCAAGAGGATTTCCTGATTCCTGAAATTAGCCCCATTGCCAAGTGATACGGTCAAACCACGTGCTCAGCAGTCCTAATTGCCCTGGGAATGCAGAATTCGATCAACGCAGACCTGCTCCTAAAATGAAGACTAAGGAAGAGTTGTTCTCTGCTACAAAAAGCCTGATGCATCCATAATATAATATTAATACCTACACTATCTATTGTATAATAATGTATATACAGTTTATGATATAATTAATTAGCCAGAGCATATTTTTATTTGGAAATTGTTTAAATACTATTCTAACACAGAGGCAATTACAGCAGTATGAAGTCAGCAAACAGCATGATAGCTTAATCTTCTTTTCTGATAACACCCAGATGGACTATGGCACTATGCTGACATCTGGCACTTCCATACCAGCATGGTGGTTTTCTCACTGTACTATCTTTACATGCATTGATTTGATTAAAGCTGTATATCTTGTAGCATAAACAAAGCCTAAGACTTTTTTCTGGACCAAAGATGGATACAAGAAGCCTGATTCCTCTCTCTTTCTACCATAAATAGGGATGCATACAAGACACCGGTCCTACACAGATGTAGAAGTAGGTCATTACAAATTGGGTTTGAAATCGGTAAGCAGTCACTCTTGGTTGATATCACTTTATATGTCATCAAAGGCCCATTGTGCTAGGGAGGAGAACAGAAAATACTATTATAAAAAGGACATTTTGTCTGCATGTAGAACCACCAGCAAGTTTTGGTCATCTGCTGCAAATCCACAGGTTTGCAGTGGCCCACACAAAAATACCTACCTACAAGGGCTCGTATAGAGAAAAAAGGTTCTTTTACCTCTGTCACCTATGAATAGTTAGAAATGTGATTCTGCAGATTTTACAGAATTCTAACTTGATTCCCGGTTGTAATTTTTACTCAAATAAAGAATGACAGCTATTAACTTCACAGGCAGAATTTTTATGTGTTGATTTGTGCCTTAATGTCACATGAATCATCAGAAAACAGGGATGTAAATAACAAAATTTGTTTTAAGATTAAAGCAGCAAATTATCTTTCTGAAAGGATAAGCATTTATTTAATCATAAGGAGGTCAAAATATACAGTACTGAATCATTCAGATGCTAGTGTGTATTAAAATGTCAGGCCCACGGTTTCCTGTTCAAGTAAGCCCAGGGCTGAATAAACCACAGAAATCTTAATTTTCTGTAAAATTTATTAACCACAGTTATTACAGGAGTCTTGTGA
Source organism: Scolopax mira (assembly GCA_004320125.1). Classification (NCBI taxonomy): domain Eukaryota; kingdom Metazoa; phylum Chordata; class Aves; order Charadriiformes; family Scolopacidae; genus Scolopax; species Scolopax mira. Next base: position 56,346 of record BJBW01000296.1, on the reverse strand, counting down.
AACAGGGAGGTGCCTAGATTTTGGTTTTTTTATTAGGATTAATTACAAGTATTGATATAAACAAATATCTGATGAAAACTAAGTTTCCTATAATCTGAAAAATATTAATAACAGGATTGTAGGTACAGCCTTGGCGTTAGGACTATGGTGGGGACGCGGGTGCCCCCTTGTGTTCCTATTAGAACCTTAAATAGTTTTTAATTTGTTATCCCACCTCACCAACACAAGAGAGAAGTTGTCTCAATCATGTAAAGAAAGCCTTTGCATTTTAGCGTTTTAATTTACATTAATAATCAATATGAAGCATAACTTTATAACCACTGATTCTATTATACTGCAGACTTTTTGCTAATTTCAGCTCTATCGAAAACCACAAAAGGTGTCCTGGTTGTTTTTACATTTAAGTATAACATTTATCAAAGGAGATTTTTTTTCCTGGCTGCTTTAAAGCTCTCTAAAGCTGATGATTTGTTGCTCATGCCTTGTTGCACCAACTGCATTCCTTTGACACATGCATTTTTTTCTGCCATTTATTTAATTTACTGTGACTTTCTTACATTACATACTCTACCCTCTATAGACTTAAAATCACCCACATGACCTTTCTTTAAATATACTACACATTGCTCGATGATCCTTAGACTTGCTTTCTAACATCTAATGAACAAACCCTGTAAATGATATACCTTAAATGATACACCAATGTTTGCTTTAGCCTCAGGCATTTGATGACAGCCATATAAAGGAAAATAATGAGTCATCTCTACTGCAAGGGAGGTTACAGAGAGCTGCTGATCCTCCAGGAGCCACGTGTGTTCATTACTTGGATTTCCCAGCAGGTAGGATAGACACTGGATCTGTTTGCACTTCTGCATCAGACATCCTTTTGGAGCCCTGCAGAATAAGATATAGAAATTTATTAAAAATGACAAATATTTCAGGACAGTTAAGGCTGGGATTATGTGTTATTCTATTTCTAGTAGATATTTTCCACTCATTTAACCTTTCTTCTTTTCTTGAATTTTATTTAATATGTATAAATATACGAGCACCATCTGCATCATGACAACCCCAGAAAGCTACTGCCTGTGACTTTGCCTAAATGTATTGGTTATTTTACTATCATTTTCCCAGTCAGCACTGAAAACAATTGTTTTAAGAAACTGGACTAATGTATCAGAGACATGTTGCCGTGTTCTTGTTGTATAGCAGTTCTGGCATAACTTTCTCTAAAATTTCCCGGGCCTAAACGGTTCACTGAAACCATGCTAAGAGTCCTTCAAGCATGATTAATAGTGTATTATGGCCAGCCTTGGTCTGCTCTAAGTTAAAAGAACATTAAATACTTTCATGCATGACAGGTATTTGACAATGTTAGGGTGATAAAGCTGTTTTACACTACAAATACAATTCTGGCTTTTGGAACCAGTTCAAGACACTAATCCGGCTTAGGTGAAGGAAATACATAGATCTAGCTATACCAACTAAATTTTTGACCAATAATTGATAAAAACTTGGCATGAATTTAAGATGCCTTGACCTAATTTTACTGGCCTTGAAGCCATCAAAACTTCAGAACATGACAGCAAAATGGATCCACAAACACTGTTTCAGAGGTCACTGTTAACACTGTGTAGGATGCTGATGCTGTTTGAAGCCAGACGCCTAAACCATTATGTGCTAAACAGAAAAACAGCATGATGAAGCTAAAGGTGAATGCTATGTGCTTTCCCTACAATAGGAACCATGCAAAATCATATGCCAATTGTGCTTTCACTCTGGAAAGCTGACTCATCACTTCAGGTCACCATAGGGCTATTTTGTGTCAGACCGGGAGAATCAAAGATCTCAACTTCCTCATCCCTTTCAGGGAAGTAAAAACAGTGGGTTTTTTCAAACTGATTAGACTCTACCTCAATGATATTCTTTTAACTTTTCACCTTTGAAAATCTAAGTATAAAATCTAAGTATAAATAAAATCTAAGTGTAAGAAAGAGCAGCCAAAAATCACAATGGACCAAGACAGTCCCTTGTAAGTGTAATCTTGTGCAGCCCAGCTGCCTGCAATGGGTTTGCTTCTGCTTACACCGATGCTCAATTTGGAAGATGGTCTAGAACAGAATAAAATTTTGTGGCCACTTATATGTAGCACCACACAGAAGATACATTAAAAAATGTAATAGTTTCTAATATCCATCAAAAAATAGTAAATGGGCTAGTCATTACAAATTTCTCCAGCAACTCTAGAAACTTAGACATCAGTTAAAAGATTTCCCACATTACAAGAGCAATGGAGTGTGTCGACTGTAGCTGTTCCTATCTGATGCATGCAGATATTAAGCCATTTCTAGACTGATTTACGAAACAAGATGATACTATTTGCTATTCTTCCTATAAATGGGTGGAGGGAGGAGGAGTGGGAACTCATTTGAGATAATCCCCATTTTGACTCATTTAGCACATTTGCAGAAGTATCCTATGCTATTTGCTTGTACTGCAGTCTCCCTGCTGCACCCATTTTCAAGGTGGTTTCCGATTAAAGCAGGAAGTTTTGAGAGAGACTGGCAGATGATTCTTGTTAAACTGGAATTTCCAAGCCCAGTGTGAAAGAACAAACTTTGTTCCTGCCCTTTTAACAGACAAATTCCAGCTCTGCCCTCAGATTCAGAAGCACAGGTACCACCAGCTCATTACTTGCTCTCAGTTACTTTGCACAACCCCTTTCACTGTCATGACAGTTGCCTGCATTTGTGACAATTAAGGTGAAACATATTATTTTGGGCAGAACACTTTAAAGTGCACACAGAGGAATGTCATGGTATTGGAGTATATTTTTTCCCAGCTTATGCTCAGGAGAACTTTGTGTCAGTATAGCAGATATTCTAATCAGAATAGGTCAGAATAGTTTCCACATGCTAAGCACTCCCAGCTTCTGACAACTTAAGTATGAGTTATTCCAGCTCAAAAAACAATGTAATTAATCTTTTTTTTTTTTTTTCTTTCTAATCTAATCTTTTTTAAGACTCACTGAATACCTTTGCATTTTATACGGCTTATAAATGAATCTCTTTTACCAAAGGAACAACCACTGGACCTTATCGTCTGTGCTAAAACCACGCAGCCGGGCCGTAACACTGTTTGCTTGCCTAAGTGGCTCCATTTGTATCAAAAATTTCAGCGTTTGTCAGTCCAACTGGGAGCAGATGCTTGAACTGAAGTGTTCTCATCAGCTGCATTCCTGCACTATGACATCCTCTTACTCTGTGCCCTTTCCCAGAGGAATCGGCAGATTTGGGAGAGTGGTGCTAAAATAGCTGCTGTTGAAATAACTCACCAGAATTTAGGAGGAGCTTGGTGCACACAGATTCTGAGAGCAAGTTAGGCCTGCTGCATCCCCTGGTAAATATCTCCTGCTTCCATTTTATCAGCATGAAGCTTATTATTTCTGCAGACTTTACAGATATTTGAGCTGTTATCTTGAAATAGAAATTCTGGCATTGGTTTGTGTGTTATCTAATACATTAATGATTACACCTTCCTGGGACTAAGTATGATCCCCTAGGAGATATGTAGATTATTTTTTTTTAGGAGCATTGCAGAACTAGGTTTCTCAGGTGTGGGTAATCTTCTCAGGGGTATTAAAAAGAGGTAGTCATTTTCTGAGATATATTTTCCATACACAGACCTCAATTTTGTGGTTGATTCTTTCTTCACAGTTCAAAAGCACAATGAACTGACCAAATCAGCTATACTGTTAGCAAAAACTATTTTTTTAAAGTGCTACCTTTGGTTAATGGGAGAGGGAAGCTGTAGGAATACTATTGGCCTCTGTAATTGCAACAGAAGACAAGGGACTATACAGCCAAGCTGTCTGGCATGCTACTTGAGCAAGCAAAAATATCTCACAGAACGCCTCTACTTTCTCTACATTTATTCTGCATTTTTTCCCCCAAAAGGTCTTTTTACCTCTTCACAATCTCCTCTCTTGATCAAAAAGTTTTTTCTTGCCCTTTGAGTCAGGGCACCTTTCCTGCTTCTCTCTGTGTCATGAACTCACACTTCAAAGTGTGTTTCCTTGCACTTCTTCATATTGCCCTTTCTGGAATAATTCTAAATTTGTGTCTATTGTTAAACTCTATGAAAGATTTTTGGATACAGCTTGGATGAATGACACCATCCAAAATAAAGTGCAATTGTCAAACCCTTTCTCACACAGCAGCTACAGTGAGAAATATGACAAAGGAGGGCTGTCAGTATTTAATTTCAACAAAACTCCAGACCAGAGAAACAAATCTCAATTATCTCTAGAAATAATAGCGGTAGTTAAACATTTGCCCCATTTCTAGATAACCTATGCCAGAAAAATGTGGCTATCTTCCTCCCCTCCAGTTTCATTAAGAGATCTGTTGCCGTTGTTTAAGTGGTTTAAGTGACAGAACTCCTGATTTCACTGCTGGGAGGAGGTTGCCAATACCCAGTGCAGGATACAACACCTACACACCATGCTTCTGAGCGTGGATCAGATCTCACACACATGCATAATGGAAATTTCATACAGAACTTGGAGGCAAAGGGGGTGAGTGAAAAAAAGTGCATGTGAGCATGCATAACTTTGGTTAGCTAATATAATTCACAGCTACACATAAAATAATACCCTGGCTTTTTCACATTGTGCTAAGCAAAAAGATTTCTCCTCTTGACTTCAAGCCAAGATGAGTGCAAGCCAATGCAAGTTGGTGATTACTCCAGGTCTTCCTTGCTTCATTGAAACTACAGGAAAATCCCACTGATTTCATGGCAGATCAGGATTTTGCCCCAGGAAAATGGGGTGAAACAGAAAGCAGAAGTGGCTGAACTGTTGCTAGTCAATATTGCAGAAAGTTATTTTTCTTTCTTTCTTAATTCCCCTTCTAATATGTAATAATTTTGGTAATGCAAATTGTGCTCTGTAGGATACATAGTAATTCTGTGAAATGTGTGCAAATTAAATACTTCTTATGATGTGGAAAAACATCTGCCTCTGAATGAGTCATACTGGTCTGCATGGCAGCCTAACTTTATAAGCTGGGGTCCTAATGGGGCTAATTTTCAACTCTGCATTACCATTTCAATCTATGTTGCTATATTTTTTTATTTCAATCTATATTGCTTTCAGACCTGGAGATTGCCTGGTTCTTTTTCCTTCCTGACAGCCTTAGAAGTAGGGTGGGGAGGAAGGAAGAAAAGCTGTATGTCTCTCAGGGGAGCCACATTTACTAGGAATCATTACAGGTAACAGCCAAATGTGTTTAGGTTCTTTGCACCACTTGGAATTTGTGATGAAGCTCAATTTACACAGAAGGTTTCCAAAAGAAGCTTTTTAGCTATATGACCCTATAGCTCTATGGATTAATTGGTGGTGTGGCAATTTGAGGAAAGAGAAGCAAACTGCATCCTTGATTTATAAAAAACAATGGAAATCTGCCCTCTTGCTAGAAAGGCAGCCCCAGGTCTAACCTGTGCTTTTTTTTCTACATTTGCCCCTCATCATGGACAAGTGGTGTTGGGGGTGGAAGTTTTCATCTATTTATCGCTCCAAGGAACCATTAGTTGCATCATTAACACCAACTCAGATTTTTAGTGAATTTTTTCATTTCTACATTTCAGGTTTCAGTGAAGGGGGCATAGCCAATTTAGGGTAAGATTTAACAGCAACAACAACAAAAAAACAGGAAGAAAAATGTGCTTTAAGTAGTCTATAATTGATTGCTAACATGAGGCACTTATCTTGTGACCACTACGCTGGTTCCCACCCACCCAGTGGTCCACCTTGATTTTTTCCTTTCAGGGATTTCCTGCCTTGCAGGGATGTCCCATCTGCTCTGAAGCAGCAGCTGAACCACCACCATGGTGTTCCGGCATCACCTCCACTTTTCCCTCATAAACACACTGTAATTTGTAGGTGGTTCAGTACTTACTACAGAAACAATTGAGTCATCCTGGTAGCCAAGGCATGAACCTCTGAAACAGGGGTGTGGGAACAATTATAGCTCTCCCACAGTAAACCATACCTGCCTGTGAATCAGTACCCTGAGGCTCAAGTTTTCTCGCCTTTGTCCAAAACACTGCTGTTGCTTGGCCTTAGTTCTGCAAGCTGCTTGTGAAGTTGCACTCCATCCCAGCACAGACCTCACACGGCTAACAGCTTGCAGGCCGGCTCCTTAAATCAGCTGAAAAAATGACTGAAAAGATAAGATCGAGTTAACGTACAAGGCCCTTAAAGAACCCTCCGAGTGACTGCCTCTTCTCTGTCTTCTTGAAGGAGGGTTCCTTTGAAGCATCTCCTCCGTTCTGGATGGAGTCGGTCTCGGCTGCTTGCTGCTCCCCAGAGTCTGGCTGCTCCCTGGTTTCCTGTTTGCTGCCTTTCGGCTTGCTCAGCTCCACGGTAGACTTCTTGTCTTTTGAACTCTCTTTGCTCTTTTGGCCCACAGGTTCACTTTCAGCTGGGGCAACTGGCCTCTCTGTGGAGTTTAACGTCTAAAGCAGTTTCAAACAACGGTTATTTTTAGTGTGAAATGTAAACATTTTGGAAGGCGATCCATAAATATATTAAAAAATGAAAGGCCACCTGGCAGGGAGAAATCCTGCTGTCCAATACATTTTCACTTACAGAGTTTGGGACAAACTCCTGCAGCCTTGACTTAGGGAAGGACTCCCAGGGAGCTGAGAGAATTACTTACACGAACAAAGACTGCAAGATCACCCCCCCCCCCCGCATAGACCTGCTTTATTTACATAGATGTCTATGCTGAACCTTTTTTAGGAGACAGAGATCATACATGGAAAGATGCAGAGTCAGGAGCATGCACTGTCAACTGAGTCTCCCCCAGCTTTTACTGTGAAAGCATTCAAAAAGTGCAAGGGAAAGACTTGGGAGAGAAAAGAAGTAAAAGACACCAGAAAGCAAAGGATAAAAACAACTCCGCTATAAAACTGCAACACTTCACCAAACAAATAACAACACAGGAAGGCCACAGCATCAGAGAAAATTTCACGCAAAAGAAGAGCTAGCAAGTATTCCAAAGAAAAACACAATGTCAGAGCACCTATTTATAGTAAAGGAAGGGAAACTCAGAGAAATATGGGATATGTTTGAAGTTCACAGGAGAAAAATCAGATCCGGCAAACAAAGAATAAGACAATGAAAGTGTCACTGTTTCCAGAGTAGCAAATGACTAGATATGGTTTTGCTCGGAGATTTGTTTGCAAAATGGGATTTTTTTTTTTAATGCAAAAAACCCATATTGCCTTACCTATTAACATAGCTATTAAAATAGCACACAAACTTGCCATGTCAAAGAGCTGGAAATCTTACATCTTCCCTCAGGGCACAGCCTAGAGTTTAATGCTGTGCAATTTTTCCAACTTTGGGGATTTTACCATTAGTCTTAAAATATTTTATGTTCTTCTAAAGGCCTAGGGTTATACACTTATATGACAAGCTTAGCTTTCATTAAAAACAAATACATTTTTAGACATCATGATTTCAAAGAAAAACCTGAAAGCAGAAACTGTAGAGAAACAGAATGCAAATACAACCTCTCATTTATGCTTTTACAAAACCCTCAAGCCACTCTAATTTTGGGGAAACAAGAATGAGAGGGGCTAGCAATACCACTGGCCTTTTCACTTGATTCACCTTTGTTCCCCACCTTATCTTAAAAAAAAGTATAAAATGTTTAAATCATAGAGTCTGCAACCATTTAATACATTCAGTCTTGACCAGTTAGCTTAAGTCCTCAAGTGCTCTTGTATTAACTATTTCCTTTTCCAAAGGAGAGTTATACATAGGTATATATATGCTTACACCTGGGTTTGTCTGCTTTTAGACTTAAAAAAAAAAGCAGTAATGAAGATAGTCCTTGTTCAAGTGCTGCAGGAGATACCTGAAGACAGCACAGGGAATGTGGGGATGCAGGTGATGGGTAGCCCCACACACCATAGTCAGGCACCAGCTGAGTGTCGATAGATTATTAACATCATCCTGTTAACTCCCTAACATCAGAGCAGAGAAGTGCCCCCCGGGGCTGCTCAGACACCACACACTGCCTGCACCTTGTTCACCTCTCCTGGGCAGACGGACCTCCTGGGCTGCACATCTGATGCCCAAGTGACACAGGAGCTCTCCCACCCGGCACAAGGACCACCAGAACTTCACGAACCCACATGTAATTCTGTCTTTTTCTTTCTGACTCAAACTGCCAGACGGGAAGCTCTCTGTTGCCGAACCCATCAGTTAGTTTGATGAGATCCTCCTTACTCTTATTTGCCTCAGCTCCCTTTTGAAAGGTTTCTCTTTAGTACAATTGCAAACTTGCACATTCAATGCAAAAATAACCACAGCACCCAAATACAGTCTATGAGACTGGATATGTCCGAGTTCAAAGGTGCCAGAACAACTTCTAACCCTGATTAACACTCTGTGAAATCTGTGGGTTTCTTCTGCAGGTGTAAAATTAGAATCAAGTCTTTCTCACCACACGTGTTTGATTGTGTGGGTGTCTGACACTTGCAGTACTGCAGCCAAACCCAAACGGGATGCAACAGGACTATTTCTGTGAGCAGGTTTGAGCCTTTGATGTTAGGCAAACAAAACACTAAAAAAAATAAAATAATCCATAATACATTTTCCAGGCAAAATAAGAAAAACAAAATTCCAATCAGATAATCTCTTTGAGGTGTTTCATGTTAACTTTGAAAGACAGGAAATTGGCATATTTTATATTGATGGGAGCAGCTCAGGAAATACAAAGTGAAGCCTATGAATAATGAAACATGTTAATGTTTCCTATTCTAAAGGGCGATCTGCACCTGACAGATTGCTTTTGCTCTCGCAACATTAACAGTGCCACTGGAAGAAAAAAAAAATAGTTCAAAGAATAGTATTTTCCCCTGTCACATTAGAGGTGACCTTAATCCAAGGCTGCTATTTAAGGGTAAAAGTCAGACCCCTAAAATTCTGCAGATTTTGGATCAGTGTTGTAATGCATTTCTGCAGCAGACAGAATGGCAGTGATGAAAAGCAAAGAAGAATCACAGCATTCCAGAGATGTGATTGCATAATTTAAGGAGATCATTTCACAGAAATTCTAAAAAAGGAAAAAGTCAGCAGCAGATCCAGTCTTCCTTGAGCTCTTCTTTATAATACTACGCTATTTTACACCAGGCAAGCAAGAGAGGAAAGAAGACTAATAAACTGATTTAAGAAAAAATGGGAGGAAACTGGCTGCTAATTAAAGTAATAAAGGGTAAATATAGGACCGTAACTTTTAGTCACTTATACAGATCATTTCACAAAGCTGTTGTATGAATAAGGAATAATTGTCACAAAGCAAGACTTGGGAAGCTTTTAGAGAAATAATTCATAAAGATTAACCTTAGGACATCATGAAAATCGGAAGAGTAAGAAAATAATCTTACTATTAATTAAAAAAAAAAGAAGTAATAAAAGAAAATCCTGAAGTGCTAGTTTTCAATACAACTTTAGTTTTGCTCTCAGGAGCAAAGGAAATCTTATGTGTATAGACAGAACCTGTGCTTTATCTCTCATTACTGAAAATAATTATTCTGGAAATTTTGACTTGCAACAGATGGAGGTTTGACTCTCAGAATAGGTAGCAATATGTGTATTTATAATGAAAATGTGATTTTTCTAAAACATTTTTTAAAGCCATAAAGAATAGAACGTAAAGGTCACATCCAAAGTTTCGGTTTAGCTTTTATGAACATAGAGTGAAAGAAACAAAAACAGAATAAGAAAAAATATTTTCACGGCTTTTGTTAAATTACAGTGAACAGTTTTCATTCTCACTTTCATTTCTCTTCTACAGAGTTTCCACCTAAATGATCTTTTCCTCAGGAGCCAAGTAAATCAACAAAGTAAAAATTATTCTAGCTGTGTGTATTGTGTTTCTCTGCCTAAGCCAAGGTACACGAGAAAGTGAAATAATAGTGAGAGATAGAAATAACATTGAACATAAAGTCACTAATTATTTTAAGAAAAGGAACACAGCTGGAAAAAAACATTTTTATAAATCTAATAGTGACCCTTTAAAGTCTTGTTTAATAGTATGAATAGCTAAAATAAATAGATAAGTGAAGAAAGATGTAAATATATTAAGCTCAGGGAGCACATAGCACTTTTCTTTCAGTGATTTTTCACATTTCAAAATCTGGAGTTGTATGGAAGTAGGTGACAGTAACCCACCACCAAAAGATGAAAAAATCCAGCCACTTACTTGGTGAGAGGGGCTTGGGCCATTTACCTCTTCTGAAATGGTTGTCCCTCCATCACCCTTGACTGACTAAAATAACAAAGGATTATAGAACTTCTAACTGGGTTCCTGTTTGAGGCATTAATTCCATATGAAAACACACATGAATAAAAAAATGCAAGGTTTGATTTAAGGGTACTCTTTACAATGCTAAAATAAAACCAGACACTTCAGAAACTACCAACATTCAACATTTTTGAAATGCCCACATCTCCAAGGTAGACTTTTTTTCTATGTGAAGTGATTGTCTCTTGCAAGTCAATTTTCCCATTAAGGCCTGAGAAATATGAATGAGGAATCAGTGGACCAGAGATCATATCAGCCAGTAAAGACAACAATGCTATCAGCCTGGGCACTGTAGTTTTCTAGGAAAGAGCTTTTGTGCTTCTCAGAGGCAAATCTGTTTTATAAGATCTAGTGGGACTTCCTTTCTTTTTAACAATCATACTAAGTGCGTATCCCGTGAATAATTAAAATCCACTCAGCTTTATGGATATATTTTTATATTTTATCATCAGCATCCATTTTTCGCAATTTTTGCTTTCCAGCTTCTGCCTTCTCTCTGTCTGCATCTAAATAACAACACCCTTTCCTGGTGCCCACTCTTCCCAGCCCAGGACAATCAGAGCAGAGCCCGAGGCTGCAGCACTGGCTGGTCATTCACAACAAACCTTGGCCCCGAAACAGGTTTTTAAGGCACGATCCCCCATTTCTATCTAGATTTAAAAATGAGAAAACCCTGTTTGGCAGAAGTAGCTCAATGAGTAAACAATACAAGTTTTGTGACAATTAGATTAAGGTTTAGTTACAGTTAGTAATATAAAAGAAACAAAATGCACATTTTTAATTAAAAAGTGTTAGAGGGGTTCAATGAGATATTATCCCGAGTATCATACAAGCCGCAGAGCTCAGCAGTAAAGCATAAAATAAACTCCAGAATTTCAAAGTGCCCAAATTTAAATGTCATTTTTCATTACATAAGTTCAATGAAAACAATGAAAGGATGTGACTTCTGTTCTAAAGATAGATTGGGCGGATTTGTGGTTTTCTGCAGCTTGTAGGTTTGTTACTTGAAGCACAACAGTATCAACCTGATCCTATGTACGGTGTTATTGAAAGGACCTACTTCAGACTCTGATTTTCCTATAAAACCACAAAAAATCAATATGTAGCAGCAGCATGACAGAAAACTAAACCACTCCATGACAATTCATTACTTGTCACAAATTCTGGGGAAAAAAGTTCTCTTTCTGGAACACACTGCTGCTCAGTCTCCTGCATGTTTATGCTCATGACTCTTTATCTGTGTAAGAGGTTGCAGAAACAGAGGGAGGAAGCACAGTGTGGTCTGTCTCAGCATTGCAGGATAGAAACTCAGTCCAGAGTGTATGAAGATGTATTATGATAAGATCTAGTTTGCATTTCTATTTCAGTAAGACTTTAAATGCCTTCAGGAAAAAAAAAAAAAAAAAAAAGTATGTGCTATAACTGCAACCATTTTATTGCCGATATTTTTCCTAAAAAAAATAGCATGTTCATTAATCCAGAAATAGGAAATTTTATTTATGGAGACCATACTCAACACTATCTTAGACCAGCCATGCTGCCAGTCAACTTCCCAGCTGAGGACAAAGGCTACAGCCTCAGTTCACAGTTGGTAATTCTGCTCATTCTGATTTAAAAATGCCATTTTACACCCTTATCTCCACAAAATACCTCAAAACAGACATTTTGAAAAGATTTATTTTACCTAGCTTTGCACCCATTTACACTCTACGGGGAAAACCAGGAACCTTCAGGGCTGACATCATCTAGCCACGTGCTAGATCCTATAGGGCTCTCAGACCTGCTCCCCTCTACTCGGTGCCTTTAAGGTGAACCTGGGGCGACCAGCTCAGGTGTAGCCATTTCTACCAAGACGTGGGCATTGGGTCTGATGTACCCCACCCTGTAAAGAATAAGCTATTTGATTTCTACAACAAATTTTAACCTTTAGCAAACTTTAGAAGTGGTGGTTCCCAACTGTATGAACCAGCATGCACCTGTGAGCAGACAGGTCGGACAACCTGGGCTATTGGCTACATCCCATTAAAAGAAACTGCATTTTTCACATTTTAATGTTTAAGCTCCTCTAACACCCACACCATATAGCTGCCTGAAAATAAACCAGCATTGACTAAAAATAGAAATCTTCCATACATATTTGTAACCCTTGTCATAATAGATCAACTGCTATATGAATCCTCAAGGCCTGCTATAATTTTAATTAGAGAAAGGATAGTTCTAGGCTTGGATTATTTTCTTTCTTGGCTACTTTTCTAGACTGTTTTGAGGAATGCTGTCTGGCTGTCATTTGTATGCAAATGCATCAGGATAGGTCTTCATACCTAGAACCACAAGATGATACCAGCCATGTGGTGAGTAGGACCTGGGAGGCGATTGTCCCCCTGTACTGGGCACTAGTGAGATACCACCTCCAGTACTGTGTCCAGTTTTGGGCCCCTCACCACAAAAAAGACATTATGGTGCTGGAGCAGGTCCAGAGAAGGGCAACGAAGCTGGTGAGGGGTCTGGAGAGTAAGTCTTATGAGGAGAGGCTTAGGGAGCTGGGGGCGTTCAGTCTGGAGGAGGTTGAGGGGAGACCTTCTTGCTCTCTACAACTCCCTGAAAGGAGGCTGTAGGGAGGTGGGGGTTGGTCTCTTCTCCCAAGTCACAGGTGACAGGACTAGAGGAAACAGCTTCAAATTGCACCAGAGAAGGTTCAGGTTGGATATCAGAAAAAATTTTTGCACTGAAAGGGTTATCAAACACTGGAATGGGCTGCCCAGGGAAGGGGTGTGTTCAAAAGGCAGGTTGACATGGTACTGGGGGACATGGTGTAGTTATGTTTTTTTTATCAGAATTAGGTTGATAGTTGGACTAGATGATGCTGAAGGTCCCTTCCAACCTAGATGATTCTGTGTTATCATCTTAGTCTTCTTCTGGGAAGGAAGAGGAGATTCTACTTCGTGCCTTTTCTTTTTTCCATCTACTGTGTAACATCCTCGAAACAGCAGTTGTATCCTTTCACATGCCAGCTTAGCTAACCTACATAAGCTGCCAAAAAAAGTTTCGCCTCCAAAAACACAACTCCCCGAAGTAAGCGCAACGGTGCAGAGTTTGGTGTGGCTACTAGTAGCTGGTTCCCTCTAGAAGCATTTGCCCAGGTCTTGCATCTCCCAGTAGAAAGGGTTTGAAGGGAGCTGGTAGCTTCTTCGGTGGCAATCAGGAATGCTGGCTCCAGGCCCAGGCTGGAATGCCCTGTGCCACCTCGGGGCGAGGGGGGAAAGGGGGGAAAGGGCCAGTGGGGAGCCCTGGGACCGTTCCCGACGGGGCCACCAGAGGGAGGTGCAGGACGCCAAACGCGCGGGGGGGCGGTGGCTTCGACGGGGCGGGGGGGGGTTGGTGGTGGTGAGAGACTTCAGGGACAAGCGACAAGGTGACACATGTGTATACATCTCTGGGAAGGGGCACAGCTTCGCTGCCGGGCTCTTACGGACAATTACGTTCAAAAGATTTTTCAATAATTACCCTTCCTCCCTCCCCGTTTCAACGAACGCATCCCTCGCAACTCTCGAGGCGAACCTCTCGCTTACCAGTTTGAAAAACCTCCTCAGGTTTGCTTTGGGGGTTTTACTTTCTTCTTTTCTAGGTTTCACTTCTGCGGCTGCTGGGCTCTTACTCTCGTCTTTGTCAGGAGCCACAGCTTCTAAAGACGCGTCTGTTTTCTCGTTGCTTATGGTCTCTGCTTCCTCCGATGCGTTCTGGGGTTATTTTGGGCAAAGAGTAAGAAAGTGGAAAAAAAAAATTCAGATTTAATCAGTGAGGTTTGGTTTTGTTGGTTTTTGTTTGTTTGTTTTTTTTAAGAGGTTACAATCAAAGTGCTGCATCAGTAGAGTGAGCTGGTACATCACGAATAAAGATGGCACGAAAGCATCTTCAGCATCACTGTGTCTGCACAGGTTTCTTCAGGAATTTGATTCATCCCAATTCAAATATGTTAACTGGTAGGATTTTAAACGGTTGTTTAAACTGAAGAAATAGGCTTTCTTGAGTTGCAGTACCAGTTCCCAAACACAATAATTTATCTTTGATTATGATTTAAAGAGAGAATCACAGAATCACTTAAACAAAACTGACTATTGACACAGTAGCACGTGCCACGAGTAGATAATGCTCAGGTAAAAGCAGTAAAAATGAGAAAGATCATATCCAGCAGTTGCACACAAACAAAAGAATAGGATTGGGTAATTTAAATATACCATGGATTTAATTAATCGTTCAAACTCTACTTAGCACCCTTAATGAAATACAGAAGTGCAGCAGCCCAGCCACAGCGTTCTCAGGCTGGTCACACAGCGCTGGCCCCTCTTCCCAGTCACACAGATATAAATGATTTCTTGAGGTATAAGGTGGTTAAGTAGCTCATCTATTACTTTACCTAATCCCATAGGTCACAGTCACCCTCTTTGATAGTGCTGACCCTTATCTGAGTTCAAGAAAAGCTGCTGGGTATGCCGCCACACTGCCGTTATAGAAGGATTTTGGCTCCCACTGAGCTTTTGTGAATTACTAGAAAGTTCCTTCTGTTATAATAGTACTTCAACCAGAGGCACGTAGTTTGTAAATTCCTCTAAAATATGGATCCCCGTAAGACTTATTGATTAATGTCCTGCGTGTCCACAGCCTTCTCAAAGCTATCCTGGGAGTGAGTGATGTGTTAACGTGAACAACAAAACCTGCAGAGCAGAACAGAGGAAGAGGAGGCCCATTGCTGCTGTAGGAGGGGGAGGCAGAGCTGGGCAGGAGGCTGAACACTCGCTTCCTTGGCCGACTCTTCTGCCCGGGCAAATAACATTCGTCTGTGCCCTCAAGAACCACTAATTAATTCCCATCCCACACTATATTTCTATATAAAGAAATATCTTCCTTTCTGCCATAAAGAAAAGTTATGCTAATGACCAAGTAATTTGACCTGAAGCAAGACCTTTATCATTTTGCAGCACATAATAAAATCAGGGTAAGTTACACCCTCAGTCTCCAATACAGCATCAAATGGAAGCAGTTACCCCTGGTATTGGCATTTCAACACGTGCTGCTGCTTAAAAATCCAGCGTAGGCACAGCTGAAATGTATACTATGGTTACTATAGGAAGGAACTGCTGTAAATAAATCTCAATTATATTCCACAATTTTTACATGCCCTTACATTTGATGCATACTCATAGTTATTTTGACCAAATTAATTTTAGTCACATGAACACCGGAACAATTTAAAAGGTAACACAAGAGCTTTGCCTCAGCCCATGTCCTGACTCAGGTGGTGCCTCCTCCAGCAGCAGCTTTCAGTACTGCTGCCCTCATATACGTGTCCGATTGTCTTCAACCTGGTGATTCCCAGGTAGTATCTTTACTTTAACAGCCCTTGATGGATATTTTCCCTGCAGAAATTCCTGACATCCAGCGGCATCCTGTGGCAAAGAATTCCACAGCTAAAGTATGCTTTTTTTTTTAAAAAAAAGTACTTTTATTTTTATTTGTCACCAAATAATTTAATTTGATACTCTCTGATGATTTGAGTAACATCTAATCTTTCCTGTTCACTTCTTACGTTAGTTATCATTTTATTTGCTGCTGTCATCTTTCTGCCAACTCTTTTCTGAGCCAAAAAAAGTAAAAATTCTGATTTATGTAGTTCTTCATACAGAAGCCATTCAATATATTTATGCATTTTTCTCTAAGTATTATACTTTTAGTTTTATTATATTCTCTTTGAGTTGGGGGACGCCACATGCAAGACAAGGACTTACCATGGACTTCTATGGCAGCATGAGAGATTTTGCTTTGCTCTTTACTCTTCTTTTACAGAAGAAATGAACATTTTGAGGGTAGGGGGAAAAGAACAATGAGAGAATAAATATTCCTTGTCCCATGCTGCCTGAGATGACTGCAGTGCCACCGGCTTCCCCATAGAATTGTAGACTTAATTTATATTTATGAACATTTTTGAGATAATCAATCTATAATAATTTTAATCTATATTTCTGCCTATTCACACAT
This sequence comes from Scolopax mira, assembly GCA_004320125.1. NCBI lineage: Eukaryota > Metazoa > Chordata > Aves > Charadriiformes > Scolopacidae > Scolopax > Scolopax mira. The sequence continues at coordinate 39,934 of BJBW01000296.1, read as the reverse complement.
ACATATCATCAATTCACCATCTATTTGCTTGAAGGAAATGATTCATTGCATGAGTTGAAACAGTGGCTCAATAAAGCAGCAACCTGGCTTCTGGGAGCTCATCATTCAAAGATTACAGTTTGGGATTACATATTGCTGCTGCGCTGTTACAGCTGCAACCCAAATGAGGTTTGTCTCTCAGGCTACATCTGTGCAATGGCATTAGTGTCACTCCCGATAACAAATGCATCCTGGGGCAAAATGCTGAACTCCAAAACGCACTGCCTATTTAAATAAAAAGCTAAGTGATAGTCAACTATTCAGAGAAATTGATTTGCTTAAGGTAATCAGTGATTTTTTTGTACATTTCTTGATGGATTCCACAGGATGCCTCAGGAAAGTTTAAAACCTCCTGCAGTATATCTAATTTTACCTTTTTTTTAAAGAATTTTTGAACTTAGCTATCCAATGTTCCACTGCAGTTACTTAAATTTGATACTCTATTAGGCATATCAAAGTTGTTGTGGAAGTCACAAGTTATCTTGTTTGAGATCTTAGGCTTGTTATTGAAAACTTTGTGATAATTTTCTTGTAATTATCTCCAGGAATCATTCTTTTATATCCATCTCCCTCTGTAAGACTGAATTAATCAATGCTGAATTAACCAATTTTGCAATATCAAAGATATCTCTGGAAGCCTAGTCCAACCTCTGGTTCAAAGCAGAGGTTGCATCAGGTTGCTGAGGAACTTGTGAAGTTGAGCTTTCAAGCTCAGCTTCAAGGCTGGAGATTCCACAACTTCCATACAATCATGTCAGAATATTCAGATATGTTGGGACAAAAGGAAACTAGTGATATCACAAAATCATCTCAAATAAGACTGACCAAGATGGCAGTTTCCTGGAGACTGACAACACATGGCTACGGTATCTTGTGTACTTCAGAGGTGCAGAGAATGCCTGTTGCATGATCTGTTGCATCAGTAGAATGGAAACCCCCTTCCAACTGAGGTTTTCTGATATACTTATAAGAGCAGAGTTTTAAAGTTTTGTTCCTGTTTCCTTTAGGAAACTAGAAGAAAATTTTCCATTTGTGCATTTGAGAGAATCACCAAGGTGTTTCTAGCAGGAACTGAAAGTGTAATAGGAAGAATCTGACAAAGATAAAGTCAATAAACTTTGAATGGTGTTACAATAACTTAAACTGCTCTCTAGAGCAAACAAGCTCAGTTTCTTTACTTCACCTGGGAGAAAAAACAAAAATTATATCAAGTTTTGTGACTAGATCTGGAAGGAAACTGCAGTTTGTATATAATAATTTGCAAACAGGCTAGCTCTATCAGCTTTATGAGTCTTTAACACGTAAGTGCTCTTGTAAATTATTACCTTATATACCTATAAATTACATCAACTGAATTTGCTGGATTCATAGATCCAGATTTTGCCTCCAGTTTCCTTAGACACAAATTGTATCAAGTTCAACCTAAGTCAGCAGCTACAGCTGTTATGTACCGGGGAGACAGAAGTGCTTTTGGGTTATTTTCTTTTTCTTTTTTAAAGGCACTCTGCCAAGCTCAGAGAACATTTCAATATACATTTCTTTGAAGAAATTCAATGAGCAACATCCTTTGTTCTTCCTATTACAGAATTACCTTTGTTTTCTTTTTCAAAATAATATTTTAAGTTATGAAACACAACTGGTGAAGGGTATTTTACGAGGCTCTCTATTTCACTACATTTGGGAAGTAGCCTTCTGTCTCTTCAATGACTGTGTGCCAAATTTTCTTCTAGTAATGAGCTTGCTTTGAACAGGGTAGAAAGTTTGTCTCTACCCTTTTAGATCTCTTTCCAGAACTTACAAACTCCCCTATAGTTTTGGTAAACTATTACTACACTGTTTTCTTAGATCCTGACTATACAAATTGTTACCTTATGAGGGTGTAACTTATTTAGTGAGCTGGATAACTTTGGTGAGAATTTTCCTTTTGCTTGCTGCATCTTTCCAGAGGTAAACACTATACCCTGCTTTGATCTTGTGCTGGAGCCTGAACTGGCTCCCTCCACTGCATTTCATTAGACTTAAGGAACACTTCTGCTGGTTTTCCTGGGTCATACCTTCTTCATGAAGTAGCTTTTATTTTTTGTTAACAATGTAGATGAGAGATGACCTTTTGCTCAAGAAATTTCCACTTAAAAGAGCAGTCATGCTTGAGATCTGCTCCTGCTGGTTGCAGACTCACGGGCAGGAAGCAGAGAGGGTTAGAGAGGCTTTAACCCACCTTCCTGCCCTCCTTTGCCAACGCAAAGATGACAGAGGTTGCTGTAGTTAAAGTAGCTCAGCTTTGGCCATCAACATGCTCTCAGACCTCCACCCTGAAGGTCCCCATTACCTCCAGCTACTGCCTGAAGGTGCCACTCAGCTGATGTTGTGCCATAACAGCTCAGACCATTAACCAGTTAGTTAGTATTAACCACCACCAGCTTATGCCTGAAACCACAGGGATCTGCAAACAGCCCAGAAGCGTGGTTCTGACTCACAAGTTCTACCTGATTTATACATTGGGTTGAGGAGGTTAAGGTCCCTCCCTGCTGTCAGGATGGTAGCTGTGCCAGCAGTTGGGTTGTGAAACAGTCCCCAAAAGCTCATTGTGTATTGTCCTCCTCACTCTCTCAATCAGAGGGAATTCTCTTTCAAGTTTCTTCATCCACTGTTAAAAAAAGAGGACAGAAACTCCTTCCTTCCCACCCAAAAGGCAGTTTATTACAGGATGGGAACAGTTTACCTGCTCCTATCCTGGAATACACTGGAACTTGATAAATCCTGGGTAATTCTAACATTTATCTCACACGCTCCGCCCAAATATTTATCTTTGCTTTCCTATGGGAGAGTATGGTTGCTGGCTCAGCAATAAAAGGTGTTATTCTGCTTCACTTAATAGCTAACCAGTTTCCTGTTGGATTATCAGTGCATAAATACCCCTCAGTAAAAAGGGCATAATTTTTCTGTGTTTGTATGGCAACACAGCCATACAATTCTTTTTAAAAAAGCTTAAAATTCTTTTTAAAAAAAAAATGATACCCACTTTCAAAGATAATTCTCCCTCAATTTCCTCAGCTTTGATCAGATATAAATGAAAAGCCATGTTTCTCTGCCCTCATCAAATACCTACAGGGACTTAAAAACCAGGTTTCCAACACAAATATATGAAATTACTGACTGTAAATTTCTATTAATACTCCATAGTATTTGAAAAAAATGATGTGCTAGTATGACAAACATTTCAGTATTTATGAAAATTCTTGTGCAGACTGATTAGGAAATGGGGCAAATACAGTCAAGGTGGTTTCCATCTAGGAAACCTTATTCCAGGAGTTGAATAAGGACTTTATTTTACATATTTATTCATCTGTAGTCAGAACAGCAGCATTAACTGCAATGTGTTGACAAGCCCTTTACTTTGAAGTGAAAGCTCATCAGAAGATAGATATTTGAGAGACTGGTGGAAAGAGAGAAGTTGTATCTGAATCCTGGATCAATCTGAATGCTGTAGTTGCGATTAGGTCAAAAGGAAAAGCTACACATGACTGAATTATACACCTATTTGGAACAGTTGCCAGCTTCAACTTTCTGTCCTAGTAAAAAGGCAGTATGTTAAGGGTGCCAGAAAAAGAGAGAAAATCATTGCAGGAAAAAAAACCACAATAAGATAAAACCCCAAACCACGACAGAATCCTCAGACCAAGCTGAGTTTGAGGCTAACCTGAAGCTTAAGGACTTTATTTTACCACCTCTACTTTTTTTTTTTTTCCCCCAGCTTCAAGCTGACTAGGTCACCAAGGTTTTTCATCAAAGGAAATATGTTTTTCTCTATCAAGAAAATCCAGTAAAGCAACATCACCCTCCCTTTTATAGGTAAAGGTTCAATGCACAAGCAGGCAGACCTTTTTTTTCCTACTGCAGAAACATTTGGTCTCAGGACAATTCCAGACCCCAGAATTTCTAACTGAGCAGAAGCGGCCTCATTCTCTGAAGTTAAAACTCATATATCACATACTATTGTAGTTCAGTGCATTTGGGTAAATGATTTAACTAACCCTTAATATTTTTTTAGTGACCATAATCTGCACAAAGTTGTAGAGGGTTCTCTATACTTTGCATTCATTTATGTAAGAAACTTTAGTTTAATGATAATGTAGGATAAATAAACATACATTATGAACATACAGAAGACACAACTTTGCTACAAGGTTTATACCCTTAAGATGTTTGAGATCCAAGAACTTCACATGAAGATTGCTATAGAGTTAAAAAGACACCAGGTAGTTACCTAGACCTAGTTCACCTTAGCATTAATATGATATGGGGAGCTGGTGTTCACTGTGAGCAGAACCTACGCTATACAGAACGGTAAAATATCTACATTGGTTTGGGTTAATCTTTCAAAATAAGGTTTTGAAATCATACCAAAATCTTATTGGATTCATATCTTCTCCAAAACCAACTATCACCACCAATCGCTCCCCCCTCACCAGAGTGATTTTTCACTACTTTTCTGCAGGAAAACTTTCCCTTCTTACATACTTTTTCTGTTTTTCTTAAATACACAAAAGACCTTATTAGTTCATTATGAAAATGCTGAACTTCAGCAGAGATTTATCACTCAATTTTACACTGAAACTGTGTACAACCATCTGCCAGAAGGCCTCTTTTTTTCTTATTTCATCCTGATGTTCAGCATACATCCCGATTCTCATCTCTGTTTTCAAATAAGCCAGATTACTCAGAAAAGGTTTTTGTAGCAATCACTATATAAAAAAAGCCTCCCACTTCTTCACAACTTTCCTTGCATTCCAAGTACCTGATTCACCCAGTTCCACAGGAAATAAGATCCCAAGTAAATGTTTCGAGCTTAGATTGTTTTCAAGCATGTTTACTCTGTAAATATGTAAACATCTTCATTTTTTTTTTCCAATGTACATAGCATACCCAAACTGTATCTCCAGTATCGCTGCCCAGTAGGGAAAATACAGCTAAAGAAGCTGCAGGGCTGGCTGCTCAGTCAGCATCTGTGTGCTTGGAAGCGTTTCATTTCTGGGATTTGAAGTTGAACAGAAGCCCGGGAAAGCAGTTATTCAACATACGGTGATTCAGTAAAGTTTAACACAGCTCTTCTCTTAAACGGAATGAGAAAAAAAATAAGCCTTCAGTTTATAAAGCACTGAGGATCATGGAAACAGGAACCGTATTTCGAAAGTTGGTCCTAATTTTAGTTAAGATCATTATTTAACTTGAGGAAAAATATGTCTTCCCAAGCAATTGACCTCAATCCCCAAACTTAAAGACTGGTATGAAAGTCTGGTATGAAACTTTCAATTGAGTAAGAATAAATCCACTAGATTCCAGGTTTTCAGATATTTAGAACTAAATCAAAGAGTTAACATAAAAATGATGTGTGTTTTTATAGCTACATCTCTATTAACGATACATTTGAGTAAAGAATACTGTAATCTTTGTAAGATTTTTAACAAGTGTCTTGAATTGTCAGAGTAACACCCCTGCTTCCACAGTATCATTCAAAAAAGAGTACAGGCGGGTTTAAAAGACTGCAGTTTTATGAGATCCTGCTGTGGCCACAATTGTGAATGTGTGACTGCCCAGAGCTCACGAGTGCATCTGTAACTGCATACAGCCTTTACGTCCCTCCTGGAGCACGTGGGACACGCTCAGCTTCGCAGCCGCGACCGCTCTCCTGTAACTCTGTGCTCAGCAGTAACTCCAGAATAACTGGGTGAAGATGGAGCTCCCAAATCCAGACATACCTTTTTCCAGAAGAGCTTGCTCAGCGGTATAGGGGTGGATGCTGCTTTCTCCTTTGTCACCTCTTTGGGGGCTTCGGTGGCTGCTGCCGGCTGTGGGGCTGCAGGCTCGGGGGCTTTTGTATTCTGCTTGGCTGGCTGCGGCTCTTGGGAGGAAGGGATGTTTTTGTCTGATTTTACAGAGGTAACAGGCTGCTGTTCAGTGCTCTAGAAAGAAACACAAACACACAGGGAACGTGTGAAGGAAGATACTTGCAGCAGGTTCAAGCATCACCTGGTGCAAGAGGTAAGCGTGCGGTTAGGCCACCATCGCATGGGACACAGTGAGCAACAAGGTGCATCACCCCATCCTTCCAAATCAAGTAACGTCTTGAACACAGGAAGCAAATTACAGAGCAACCCACCCTTCATAACAGAGATGATTAATTGATTAAGAAATTAAAACAGTGTCTTTGAGACTGAAAATGACAGCAAGAATAATTACCCTTTGACTGCATTATTCATACAGATCACTTGAATCATCCTACTCACTTTGGTATTGGTTGTCTGTTGGGGCTCTTTTGCAGCCTGAAGGGAAACAAAACACAAAGACAAGTCTGTCTCTGGCAATGTCAGCACTCACAGTTACACAGTTCAGGAATTGTCTGTGTCACAAATTATTTTATTTTTAGTGAATGTTTGTGAACGTCCTGGCTCCTGCAACCATGGAAACTGATCTCTGGCAGAGACACGGCTGCCTGAAGGGGCTGCCAGCTCCCATCCTTCTACCTGCAGCAGCATTGCAGCCCCGTGTTGAATTGGTTTGTGTTCCCGCTACGGTGCTTGCAGTCCTCAAATTGTTCTTTAAAAATATGTGGATTTACATATGAATTCCCAGTTTCTTCAGGTAAGAAATTATGCAGGGGTTTAAGATACTAGCTGAAATTATTTTTTTTTTTCCTAAGCTTGATGTGCACGTGCAACTTCCAGTGCACACATACAAGACAGAGCTGGGTCTTTTCTGCTGGGGGAATTACATACCAGTCAGAGGCTTGCTAACATCCCCCTTCTGAGATACAAGACAGGCAGATGACTGCCTGGAAGTGAAGGGAACAGAACAGCAGTGGCTTTATAACTTGGAAACAGGAGTTGCAGCTCTACAGAGAAGATCTGCAGGTGTTGGAGGTTGGTTTAGTCCATCCACTCCTTTTTGTGCATTGGAGGGGATTTACTCTTTTGTAAAAAAAAAAAAAAATAATTATTATTCTTAGCATTGGGTCTATGGGTTTCATTAAAACACATGAAGACAGGAGGGATCCAGTTTGCTCAACTCCCTTCTGGGCAGTGATAGAGCTCAGTATCTACTGATCCAAGGGTGACCATAGCTTATGCTGAAGATGAACATCTGAGCTGTAGGAAGAGAGGAGCAGCAAGCCACAAACTCAAACAAACAGGAGCCTGGCACCCCTGGGTTTGGGCAGCCTGCCATGTGCTCTGCAGATTCTTTCAATGAATAGGTGAGAGGTGTTTTGCAGGAGCCAAGAACTTCTTTTTGGGGTTAGTTCTAATGAACAAGATCCAGAGCAAGTGGTAAAAAGTATTAATGCTGAAAATAAATGATTAACCCTTCCAAGTCAGAATTTCATAAATAAGTACAGTTACACTGCAAAACTGACATGTAGTACAAGGGAATAAATGAACAAAATGCCTCAGTCTTTGAGGTCAAATGTCCAAATTCCATCCCATCACTTTATGTTACGGCCTTCTATTAGGATGTGTGTTGCTGTTTGACAACAACATTCACAAGCTGCTTTAAAGTTAGTATTTATGTAAACACAGGACACTGAAAAACAATGTTAACTTAATAGTAAATTTTTTCTTAACTAACACACTGAGAAATGCATTTTGTAAGACTTGCAGAGACAGAACTTTCTGAGGGGAGAGTGAAGTTCTTAAAATTAAATATGATTACTATATTAAAATGATCATTTCAAATTAAGAAATTAATTACCTATTCATCTAGTTGACACATCATGCTAAAGCATTTCAAATGGAAAGAGAGGAACAAAACTATTTTTTTTAAAGTACAGGCGATAACTTCAGAGCTTGTCATATCACTGCTCTTTGAGTTTGCACTTTCAATCAACCTTACAAGCAAACTGTTGGCACCATTTTAATCCATCTCCTTTATTCTTAATATGCCATAAATGATACCCCACTTACTGCTTTCATATTTTGTATATGGAAAGAAAGCTGTGAAAATAAATGTAGAAACAAGAAAAACATTTAAAAAGTATAAAATAGAAAAAAATTTAAGAGACAGATTTTATTGGTGTTAAAATTTAGTGCTGTTGCATTCCTTCAAGACAACTGCTTTCATTCCAGACCAAAAGTCTTTAAAATTCTGTCAAATACCTTAATGAAAACCGATTCATTGTGAAATTTTGAACTACTGGAGAAGAGACTTATTGGAGAAGGAGTCTCTTAAATTAAAAGTGCTAGCCAGGCCAGTTTGTCACCAGAAAGACCTAATTCATTATGAGCAATAATTCATATTCTAATTTTATTAAATATCAAAACTATTAACTATCAATGCAGTATATAGAAGATGAGATTTTAACTTTAAGCTGTTGGCAAGAACTGTAGACTTAAAACCATTGGGAAGATTATTATTCCTTCAGTAATACACAGCTGACATTTTTATCTCAAAAATGAGACAGTGGAAAGAACATTTTTTTTTTCAAAAAATATCTTAAAGAACTCCCTTTGCCTTGTGCCCTTGATTATAAAGCCCCCTACTCACCAGAAATTCCACGTGGGTGTTTTGAGTGAACATTAAATATTAATTACTTTCCTCCCCCAGTGGAAGGGTCTCTGCATTCTTTGGGCTGAAAAAGCTACAATTCTCTGCTGCAGAACATCATGGCAGATAATCTTCTTCAGAGAATGCAGAAATGTCCAAATATGGAATTTGAGACTAAAGCTGATGAAGTTTTCAGTGGATTTTTAAGATAAAAGCTGATGTACTTTAAACAATCATTTGCGCAAAAAGTGTGCTTTTTGAACAACTTTAAAATATCCTTGAAAACCCAAATTTTTTCCATACAAACTAAACTTAGAATTCAATCAACAATTACTTTTCTTGTGAAAAGGAAAAGTATTTCTGAAGGACCCTTCTCTGCCGTATCCGATGCTGCAGTTCACCAAATTACTGGTTTTTAGCAGATGACAGTGCATGTTAGGGCAATGTGGCTCATAAAGCCTTAACTGTAGTTGGACTGAGCACTTCAACCTGTCCTACAATTGCAGGCACTGCTCATATCTGCATAATTCATTGTTTGTCAGTACCTTTTATTTTATTCTTAAGTGGCCAGGGAAATTTAGTCATGTTAGTAACCGGGAAGCAGGTAGTGGGGAAGGTTAGAGGAATTGTTTCAGAACCCTGAATTCACAGATGGCAAAAGGAGAAAAACATTGCAGATGAAGATTGTTTTCACAACATGTGGCACAGAAATGCTCACAGCAGTAGTTTCAGTGCTGAACAGCTGGCCAGATGTCAATTTCAGTCGCCAATGAAATAACTTCACTCTGTGACAGGAGCCATCTGTTACTGCTCAGGGTTCTGCTCCCACTAGTGTTTCATACAGACCTTATGCCTAAAGAGTTTGCTAAATGTACTGTGTCCTAGCCTGGGACTCTCTGCCTTCTTTTTCTTGGCTCCTTTAGTCGGGGATTCTGCCGCCGTCTTCGGAGCAGGAGCAGGCTGCCCACCATGGCCTTTGTCCGCTTTTGATCCCTTTTGTGCAACACCATTTGAAGTTGAGTACCCATCACAAAGTTCTTATTAATTGCATGAAAAACACTCATACATGTAATATTAAAACCAAATATTTCCTTTTTGCCCTGGACCACAAATTATGTTTTCTTGCAATTATTCAGTTCTCAGACTTTCTTTCACACGAGTAGTGAAATAACTCTAAAAGCTAGAGCAATCCAGTGAACTCAATTAAACCACAATATTCTTCATTAAGTTGAAACCCAAATCCCTCAAAGGCTGAGACTTCTGTATTTAAATTCACGAGTAGTCAACTAAATTTGGGACTTGTAAGTTTAAAATAGGCAGGGCATATAAAATTTTGAAAATATTTGCATCCTTTTTATTGCAGTGCTACAGGAAATTTAAAACGTTTTGCATAACGCATTATTTAGGAAAACAGGGGTATGAATAGTCACAATACGTGCTACATACAATATTTCAACTTTGATATAATGTTCATGAAGTTAGTTAGAAATGAAAGTATCAGAAGTGATATTAAAAGTGATGAAATAGGAAGTGCTGCTTCCTTTTAATTTCATTCTGAATATTTGCAGGAGGCACTTGTTTTGGGAATCCTTGCCTACTGATGTTAGAGACTAAAACTAAAAAACTAGGCACCACATTGAAAAATCCACAAAGAGATATAAAATACAGGAACATTGATAGATGTCTACAGGGGGGAAAAAAAGGCAGAATCAGGCTATTTTTAAGAAGTGGTAGCAGACTCCCTGCAGCTCAATGCAGACTGAATTACACTGCATAGGGCAGAGGTGAGCATATTCAAATACATAGCTTTTCTACAAGTTTTGGAAAAACTTGAGTAACATTTGCTAAAGTGTTCCATTTACCATTTCACAATATTGGATTATTTTTTAAAATCATAATTGAAGTACCTCCTCAAAACATCACTCTTCAATCTGCTGTTGCTGCCCCCTCTCCATGCCTTCTAATCTTCAACCAACCCTCTAGATTTATCAGTGGAGGGAAAAATGGCGACATTTTCATGTTAATGAATAATTGGAATTTTTTCCCTTCCTTCCTTACCATTTTCATCTTTTCAATAATAAAAAAGGAAGGGGACAAACCCACAAATTTCCAGGGTTGCTTAACTGATCTTTAACATACAAACAAGTTCACACAAGAGTCTGTTCTATGGTAACAGCAGTGTACAAATGCCCATAATATATGACTAATCACAAATAATATGGAGTAGCATTATTCACTCAGGTTTTAAAGCAGTAAGATGCCTTTGATTACTTACTACAAAGGAGAATGGAGTATTTCTTTTACTTGCTACTATCCTGGCCTTCAATTCTGATATCCCTTAGGCAATTTAGTTCCCAATTTAATTAAGAATCAGACCAATACATAGTGAAGAAACACAAATTTTTGAAGTTCTGTTTTGATGAGAAATTACGCAAGTGCTCACCCTCTGGGTAATTAGCTTGTCCCTTCACAAGCCTGAGTCTGATTTCTTTTGCACTTGAACAAAGCAAAAATAAAAGTTTCTATCTTAGTAAAACGCATCAAAATGAGTTGACAAATATTTCCAGGAACTGCAAAAACATGTAGAAACCCAAACTCCAAAGAAACAATCAGCCTACAGTATTCACAATGCAAAGTATCAAGCACAGTGGCTGCCCACAACGAATACATGAGGAGGAAAGGTCCAGAGTACAGAATGTAACATGTATGAGGACATTAAGTCAAGACCTTCATCTCAGAATTGTTGCATCCAGTGCAATTACACACTTGCTACAAAGGGCTTTGTACTATGAAGAGGCTGGGGCCAATTGCATCAAAATTGGCCATTTTTCCTTCTACTGTGTTCCATTCCCAGTATTCCCAGAAGTACAGTGATGGGGGAATAAGTCAGGATCTGCTGGAGAAGGATCAAATAGATGGTCCAGGGCAGATCTAAGCCAAATGTTGTATTGGGTTAGTATGAACTTGGAAAGGATCAATGAGCCCAAGGAAGCATGACTAAACTCCCATTAAACTCTTGTTGAAGTGACAATCATTAAGGGTGTGCCCAGGCTGCTGAAAGCATACGTGTCTTTAGCCAGCTGATTAATGCCAGTGGCATCACTGATGACAGCATATTGCTGCAAAAACCCCAAGATCAGCTTCATTGATGCCACAACACCTCTGCATTTCAGCAGGAGGGGTCACACTGCCCTGCTTTGCTGCGCAAAAGCTAGACTGGGCTGTAGCTGTTTCTCAGATTCTTGAGAAAGTCATCTATTTGCCCTGGGAGAGCACTGCTGAGAGGCACTGGGAACCTCCCAGCCCTTGTGAGATAAAATCTGGCTCCTCAAGCAGCCAAAATGATAGTGGGAGCAGGAGTCAGCTGAACCACAGGACAGCCCCACACACTCAGGAGGGCCTCCAAATGCACAAAGGGGAATCCTCACTTAAGAGCACACCTTCACCATTAATACAGAAATTATTTCTCAGGGGGGGGAGTTGTCATCATTGAATTCTTTGTATCAGCTTTAAAAGGTGCAGCTTTTCTATATACTACTTGTCGAGTTAACCTTTTTCACATGTTTTTCCTTTAATATAGTGAAAATATTCTTTGTATCAGGAAAACAATAGTGAAAACAAAATTCTTTGTGAATCCTATATGAGTTTGCATATCCTGCTAGTCATCTGGATTTGTTGACTCTCAGAGGTGTGATAACAAACCAAACCCAAACAGCATATTTGTTTCCAAATTACAGCACACCTGCACCAAGTCACCTGCTATAGAAGCACACGGGTGTGTTTGATAAAGCCAAGTATGCAAACAGGACTGAACAACTGGATTTTTCACAAGTTGTTGAGAGGGCTACAAGTCTCACTGAAATGGTGCAATTTGATAGCTACCTTCTCTGGATACCTTAGAAGACTTCAGTTCCAGAGTTACTGAGCTGTAATTGGGGAGTGATGTGTGTCCCCCATGTATTCATTGAGCTTTCTGGAAAGACTGACTTCACCATTTTAGTACCAGGCTACAGAAAAACTGGACTGGACAAGAGGGATTAAAAAAGTGGGCTGAAAACAAAAATGTTGACAACAATTGTGATTTTGGCTAATAGCTGCATGGAAAGACCATTTCCTTTTTCAGGGTTTCATCCTTTACGCATTAATTGAAATTTATCACAGACATTGCAAGAAAAGCTGTAGTTATTTTAGTTGTAACAAGGTCTAAGGACATTTAATCTGGAAGTTCTGTTATTCAGACAGTGATATGCCTGCACTCCACTGAAACACCAGAAAGCAGATACAAATCATTTCAGTTGTGCTACTGTTAAAACTATTGTAAGTTTTGGCACTAACTTACAGGAAAAAAAAAAGGGGGGAAAAGAGAAGTCTTTGAACACCTACATTTTTCTATTTTAAAATATTGTATTTTCAACTTCACATTTTTACAGTTTATCTTTTTCCCCAGTGTTTTATTTTTAATGTCTGGCAAATACATTGGATAAATATGATATTTTCAATATCTCTAATAAGAAATAAAAGATGTAATAATGAAGATTTTCTGAATTCACATATAAAGAATCATCACTGCTCATGGATGCTAAAATGTTTCCTCTTGCCAGTGGAAACTAAGAACAAACATTTTGTTAAAAGGAAAGCAAGGGGCCACAACTGTCTGTTACATGGAGGACCATTTCTCAGGCTGTACCTGTCCAGCCAATGGGTTTCACCCCCTGGTGGGACCACCACACACATGCACTCTGTATTAAAACAGCTTGAGGGTTCAATTCACACTGCTTTAAAAAAACCACTGATTCTCCTCTTTGCATGTAAAAAGAAGACTCCTGAGTGGTGAGGGAAGGACAACCCTCCATCCTGCCCAGAGCAGGCCCATCACCTTCCCCAGGTTTCAGGTGCTGCTTAGGAACAGCCCATCAGGCCTGAACACAGCACAGACCATACAGGGGGGCTTCAGCTGGGAGTATCCCAGAGAGGAACACTTGGGAATTCCTCCTGATTTTTGGGAAGCTGATCCTTGCTCATCCTCCTGCACCCTAAGGGGGGACCCAGCAGTAGCTGTGGGTGCACCACAGGGCAGGAGAGTGGGAACAGGGTCCTGCCCACCAAGGCACAGAGCTGCCACAAGCAGATGGACCTCACATGTCCTCCCCAGCAGCTCCAGCTGGTGTTAAAAGAGAGAAAGGAAACCTGCATAGACGCTACTGGAAGTGAAAAGCCAGAAGATTTGCACAGCTCTACAAGCAAACGGAGTTTTCTGTGGACTCAAAGGATTTTACTCAAATCAACCAAAAGCATTACCAGGTCATCATCACCTTACAGAAAATGCTACAGGTCAGATCTTGATTGTAACATGTTATGAAGAATTGCACTGTTTATGCTCATCTTTCTTTCAAATTTATTCAGGGGGAAAATACTTTAATTTAATTAATTAATTTAATTAATACTTTAAATTCCTTTAAATTATGTCATCAATTCGGGAAAAAGCAACACAATGAAGAGGAAAAACCTCCATCAAAACCATCTACTGATCAGTGACAGAATGAGGAGTCTGCCTACCTTGTCTTCAGAATCACTTTTAGCTTCAGCTTTGCTTGGGGAGACCTTAAATATATTTCAGAAAAAAAAAAATAAAATCAGTCATACCCAACTCAGTCTTTGAAAAAGATCTGAAAGCTCATCTGTTGAAACTAGAAGTTTTTTCTAGTACAAAGGTGAAAGAAGTACAAATATTGCTTTTCTGCCCTGTGTGGGAAAATTTATATCATAAATGTTTCTTGATGGCAACTTAAAGTCAACAGCTAAAATGAAAAATGTCTGGACAAAAGATATATTATTCAAGCTTATATATTGAATTAATCAATAAAAATGAACTTTTAGAGACTTTTATAAAAAGTTTCAACACGTAGAAAATATTTAAGACAGCTAAACATCTCCAAGTCTACAAGTATCTCTGCAAAAGAGGAAGTTTCCAGAGTAGGTCATTATCATTTGATCATAACTGCACTGTACCTACACATCCCTATCACTCTCAAGACATCCTCCAAGGCACCCATTTAGCTTCATTATTTCTCAGTCCCCACAGCAGTAGACATGGTACATTTAGTTCAACATGTCCAACATGGGATTTTTATAAGCAATTTAAAGCATAGCCTAGGGATGAAAAGGCAAAAGCTTACCAGTGTTTTGAGGAAGCTCATGACGGAGTTTTCTACTGCAGCAACTGGTTGGGGGTTGTTTTCTTTTACCTCTGCCTTTTCAGGTTGCTCAACAGTGAGACCGTTAACACCTGCCAAGTCCTGCTGTAGGTCTTTTCGGTTGCAGGCATCTATCTCCTAAAAAAAAAAAAAAAACCCACACCAAAAAAAAGAGAGCAGTTTCCTCAGTCCTAGCTTGCTTAATTTCCAGTGGAATGCAAAAGTAACATTTGTGACTTGCATTATGTTGCTCTGAGAGTCACAACCCTAATTCCAACCATACTTCTCCAGCCTACATATTCAGAACAATTGAGCATTTATACATCTCTTTTCCCTCTTTTCTAATATATTCAGCATTTGCCATTGGTTGGAAGAGAATTGTTCTCAGCTACCAAGTATAACAAACACAAGTAAAGTTGCACACGGCATCCCAAACAACACTGCTTTTCTCTTTTCAAGGCTGAACTTGTGAATAGGAACAAATGTTGAGATTTTGGCCTTTGATGGCTCAGTGTCTGATTGTACCATAGAAAGATTGCTTCCGATACTCTGTATTCTGCAATTCCAGAAATAATTTTTATCTAGCAAACACAAGCATGTTACAGATTAAAAGAATGGCAAAAGCAACCAACCCAAAGTAATTCTTCTGAGCCAGATGGAGCAGCCTCCTCTCTTCCTGGAATTAGAGTTACCAGAGCCCAAAAATAGGTTTCCAGTGCTCAAGCATGTATGTATCACAAGTATGTAATATACTCAGTTTCTGTTTAGACACCTAAGCATGGGCTTAGGGAGGAACAAACCCTCCTCTTAGACCAGTTTTGGAGAGCTTGGCACCCCTTTACACTAAATTTACCTGTCATTCTGGCCACTTTTGCCTTAAGCCTGCACAGGTAAAACCAACACAAACATTGCTCATGATAGCAGCTTGAAACAAGTCCTGTCCCATTCAGCATTTCCTTTTTTAATTTTTAAACAGCACTACATCTGGTAAGTAGTATCCAAGTCAGTTCCCAATAATTCTCCTCCCTTTTGTGTACCTGTTTACATTTTAAGTGCAGGGCTGGATCTGTCAATTATTATCGAAGTATATTGTGACTAGCACAGTGCTGGCCTCGACATTGGTAGGAGATTTGAGACTGTATTGAATGGACAATCATAGCAATGCCACATTTCTTTAGCAGAAATTGTCATTCCCAACTATTTAGACAGCCTTACATACCTGGTCACTTAAGAAATAGTGTTTAGATAGTTAATAGGTAAGACACTAGATGCCCAGATTACTCCAGAGGGAAATAAAGGAGAAGAAATAAACCAGATGGACCCATCTAGGTGTCTCCCAAAAAAGTCTCTATTGCCTCAAATACTGCTTGGGGGGCTAAGGGACACCAAGCATATTTTCCTGATGTGCCAATTAGACATACTTGTTCAGTGCAATTTATACCAGGAAAATTGTGCTCTTGAGAACCTTTCCCTGAAGCAGGAGATTCACAAACAGTATTTATACAGGTTTTGCAGAGGACATACATTTCTGTAGGTCACTAATGGAAGGAACAGACTAAAGATGCACTAATGAGTTAAATCTTGATAGGATGAATTTTAACATCAGGAAAGATGAGCATGGAGTGGTGGCCAGTCTCCACGCAGCATTTCAGGAGTTACGATACACAGGGCTTTACTTGCAAGAACAGACTTCTGTCTAATTCTCCACCCACTGTTTTCCAAGTTTACCCAGGAAGAAACACAGCACAGAAGTTCTGAGTGCTTCAACAGGCTATTTAGAAGTTTTTTACAAGGCTCCAACACATCACTTTGTCCAGCTGCCAGTTACAGGCCAGAGTGGCTCCAAGAACAATATGTCCCATGCAGAACATGCGTGGCCACGCCAGCTTCAGCAGCTCTGCTTGCTGGGATGCCATCTAAAGACCTCTGGTCATATGAAGAATGCTGGCTCTATTTCAGATATTAAAGGGGCAACAAAGACATGAGGCAAGAGCCCAAAGCAGAAGGAGGCAGAAGATATGTTGCTAAGCAAAACTAGCTTCTTGATGCTAGCAAACTCTTCACTACTTGAATGTTATTAAACAAAAATAAACAAACTTTATTTTTACACACACAAGCCCAAGCTCTGGTCTTTGGGCTGCCCTTCATTTAGGAAGAAGATATCTTTTTGCTAAGCTCTGAGGGAACTTATCTTCTCTTACCAGCAGCAGATACCATCTGGGACAGCTGCAGAGGTGACAGGTACCGCTCCTGGCAGCACTGACTCCTCCAGGGTATGTCCCTGCTAAAGTCACATTGCCCAGCAGATGGGAAAGCTGCTGTAGGCTGTGCAGAGCTCAAGGCACACCACCACCCAAAAATCCCCATACTCTGACTTGCAGAGCACAAAGGGGCCCCATAATGACCCACTACTGCACAAGGAACCCTACTCCAGGATTCCCAAGCCAAGGCTGCCATTAGCTACTGAGATACAACTTGGCTCTGGACTTTGACAGGTGCTGTGATCCATCTTGCACTTTTGTGGGAATACTGCTGTAGGAAAGAGCACAGACTCAGGCCATCAGCATATAAATCAGGGAGAGATAAAGTGGAATCCTACAACATCACCATTTTCAGAGCCATAGTCAAATAACCACAAAACCCTCTGCATAATATACTGTGCAAAGCCCTGGAGGCAGTTAATGAAAGAAAAATTCTAATACCGACTTTCTTCTGTTATTTCAAGAAGTTAACAGATACATCTAAATGTTCAATTAATTTCTTTTAGGAGCCAAATTTGGGGGTAATAAACACCTTAAATACTTATACTGTAGTTTCAATTCAGTCATTAGAAAACATATCAAAAGAATGTATTCCTGCCAGCACTTTTGTTTGCGTGAATCATGGCTCAGTGAAACATTTCAGGCATATAATTTATCTTTTCTTTGGCTTACATAGTAAATGCTTCATGAATTCATGAATTCTGTCCTTGTTTTAATTATGCTGTGTTCTGAATGTAGTTTTGTAGACCACAAAAATAAAGAGTGGTTCACCAAACACAGAATGTTTGTGCAGCTCTTAAGCTACAACTGTGGAGCCTCTCTCTTACTTACCAGCAACGCTGTTTGTTTTGTGTTGGCACTCAATTCAGGGAAACTTCGCTTTGCTTTTGGTTTTTACAGATACTACAAGTCATAATCCACGAAAAAAAAAAGAAACTGCTGGCAGCAATATCTGGATTTTTAGTACAATTATTTGGTAACAGTTTGTAGTTACTACAGTAACAGCAATTAAATTAGACTTGGTCATTCTCCCATCCTACATGAGAACTATCAACTTTAGAGAGAACAGAAGGCAACTGTGCTTTAAGGCAGACACGGCCTTTGTTTTAGAAATTGAGTTAAAGCAAGTCTGGCAACATATCAAAAGTATTTAGTTGATATATTTTTCCCAGGAAAGGTCCTTAACTCCTCTCTCTCTCCCCAACATCCTTTTCATATTTGAAGAATAAAAAACAAAAATTACAGTCCAGAAATTCATTGGGAAGGTTAAGATTTCATTCTCCCCTGTACACTGAGCAACTTGAACCCTGATTTTGTACGCCCTCAAAGATTTTCAGTGGTCCAGCTTTAAGCACACGTGTAAAAGATGTAGAGGCACTTCTGTTAAAGAGAAGACCTATCCTCAAGAAGGTCCCCAGGCGCCAAAAAGCTGTTGTGTGGGCTAGGATCCTGCAAACACACACATACCAAGCATAACCTACAGCTGATGAGTGCCTGGGATTTTCAGATTATTCCCATTACTGAGCTTCAGGATGTGGGGAGGTATAAGATGAAGACTGGAGCAGAATGCAAAATTAATAAACAATCTGAGTATTATTGATATAAGAAAAAAAGCTTGATCCAAGTGAACAGTACTTCTAGTATCTGTTTGAACTGGCAGAATGAGATTTAGATTGTCTTGGCCTGTCCCCTGGTAGTTACTTATTGTAAACACTTGTTTACTTGAGCTTTCCCAATATAACTATTTGCAACCAGCAAATGTTTAACTCTGACTTCTGGTTAAAGCTACTTCTGATAGTTACTTCATTAGAGAACTATACACTGTACTACTTCAAGAGCATGAACTGTGACCTTTCACATGCTGTGTTTCTCAGTCACAGCAAAATAGGAAACTGAATTTTGCATTTGATTGTAAAAGTAACAATTCTTGGGAAGCAAAATTTATTCTTTGTGCATATTAGTAAAAAATATTGGCAGGAATTTAAACTGTTGAAAAGCTACAGTCTTAAGTTACAAACAAAAGCGCCAGTACACACTGAACAGATTATTCATTCTGAATTATTCACACTGTTCTGTTTATGTAGCAAATGTCTTGATATTCTGCTAGGTTGAGACTACAGATTCTTTAAATGTGCATATATAGCTCTCTGAATTACTAGTGATGGGTGATGGTTTTGAAGAGCAACAGTCAAAAATACAACTGTTTAGTCTTGCAGATGAACCTTCAGGAGAATATTACAATTTATAAGTTTATATAAGAAATGTGATCTTCAAATTTGAGGAGACAAATTAGAGAAAACAAGGTAGAACAATAGAGACTGAAGAGATAATCCGCAATGCTGTCAGTGCAAACACTGAGTATCTTGTGAACTATGTTCTACACTATTCAAAGAATGGCATCATACAACAGCCTAATTTGTAAGCCTGAACTAGGCCAATAAAAGCAATTACTATTAAAATTGTATTTATACATATGTTCTGGTGAGGGGGCCCTGTAATTAGTTTCTCCCTCCTGCTTCTGACATTGGACAGGATTTGAACTAGATCACTGGGTGGTGTGTACTGGCACTTCTCCAGTGAAACTAATAAGAGTTATTCCCAGCCAGGGGATAGACTTTTTCAGTAGTTAATTACCTGAAAATTATTTCTGTAGTATATTTGTCAGTATCAAACTTTGTAGGAAGTGTAAAATCTGAACTCACACCTATTTTCCTCTCCTTTCTTTGATTAGCATGCTCTCTCAGATAAGAGATTACTCAGATTACTTAAATCCTTATATCACAGTCTTATCCTGTAAAGTCAATTCTAAGGGACCACACTTCCTTAACTGAAAGAAAAAAAATATCAAAGTAGCTAAGAGTGCAAAAATTGCTACTGCATAATATTCCCTATTCTGGTATGCAGAGTATGCAACAAGCAGCTATTGTTTGAGAAGAGTGACTGTTTTAAGGATGGCAGAAAACATGCTAAAGAACTTCTTTAAAACCATCCAGCACCAAACTCCAAGCTCCTAAAGCATAAGAAACAATTTTACTTTCAGGTATTTTTGGTTTAGTTTGTAGCTGGCTGCTGTTCATCATCCCAGCAACTGATGCACAAACACTGCTATCTTGCCCAAACCTTTCAGAGAAAATAGAAGTGAATTTAAAAACTCGAGGGCAGATGCCAGCATGTAGTCACGAGGCCAGTATCAGAGCTGCTCCCACTCCACCATAGGTCCTTCTCCCGTACCTCTATTCAGCCACCCTGTGGGGGGTTACCTGCAATCATTTTAAGACTCACACGGTCACCACGACATCAGGTTGTCCTGCACTATTAATATTCCTAAGAGGCTTCATTAAGAGAGAAACGGATATTCCTACTCAAGCACTTGCCTTCCCCTGTGGGACAGTGTTTGATGTGCTCTGTAATCCAGCAGCCTCTTTCCCTGCGATGCGTCCGTCAGGAAGCTCTGAAGTCTGCCTTTCCTCCCGGGTATCGACCTGCGGTTTACTCTTTTCCTTTCCCTTCTCCAGTTTGAAGATCCTGTCAAAGAAGTTTACTTGTTTTGGTTTGGAGGTGGCCGCATCCTCCCCCTCAGGTGTCACCGACGCTGTGGGATCGATGTCGTGAAGCGACGCTGCCGGCGGGGCCTGGGTCAGGTTTTTATCTGCGCCTTCCTCCCGCACAGCTGCCGCGGGAACCTCCGCGCTCTCACTTGGTGCTTTGTTCCCTCCGGGCGCCTCCGAGCTGACATCAAGTTTTGCCGATCCAACTGATGAAGCTGTAGCTGGATCTTCGGTACGCCCTGGTACAGCCCGTGAAAACGCGAAGACAGAGCGGGGTTTAGCAGATGGCAGAGCTTTCCTGGCAGCGCTCCCGAGACTCTGCCCGCCCGCATCGGGAACGGAGCTCTGCTCCATTGTCTTCGGGGAAGAAACGGCCACATTATCCCGTGCAACACTTGCCTTTGCATCCACTACGAACAGAAGCATAAAACAGTAATTATCCAGCACAGCAAAGAAGTTATACTGGTTTGTACAATTAATCGTGGTGACCTTGCTCTTTAATAAGCTAATTCTGAGATGTGGAGCCTCGAGGAAGACCACACAGAGTACAGCTTGTTCAGGGACCCTGTTGCCATCCTGTGCGAAACACAAGCTGCCACTTATCTATCAGACCTGCCCATCTAATTCTCTTTCCTCAGTGAAGTTGGTGCGAATTTTAGGTTCTCCACAGTCCCCTCTCAGCTGCCAAAGCCAGAGAGCGGCCCAGGTTTTTGACTGTTTAACCCAGTGGACATGCCAAGGACATTTTACCTTCCCATTAAAAGTAAAGTTAAATGCAAAAAAAAAATAATAAAGCTTGAGATAAAGTTATATATTAGTATATTATGCTTTTCGCTCAGAGCTGAGTAGGAAAAACAATGGAAACTGCGAGGACTGATTGCATTTCCTGATTTACCAAACTCCCCAAAGGGCTTTGCAGTCAAAACTTCATTCATTCATTTTTCCAGCGCTGTTCCTTGCCTTGCTGCCTACCATGGTGTAATTTTTACTTTCACTCCTCCATTGTCTGCAGGTTAGTCTAAGCCTGATTTGAATACTTATAAATTACATCTGAGCCAGGCTTCTTGTCCTTATGTTTCTGACTCTTTTTACCCATAAACAATATGTCTCTTAATCACATTCCCCCCCTCAAAATTCTCACAAATAATTCCCCCTTGTGCACACACATGGCCATCACACTTTAGATGTGAAAAAATCTTTCATCTTTAAAGTATATTTGATGATTTTATATTACAATGTCACTTTGATAATACAGATGAGGTGAAAATCCCTAATACTGCATATGTAGAGAAGACAGAAGACAAAAGAAAAGAGAGGAAAAATATATAAAATCTTTCTTGTGTCTGTTTTGTGGATGGGAGACTGAATGGCAGATTTTGTGGTGTGAAACCCCAGGAAACAAGAGGAGGCTTGTTGAGAGGTAAACCTTACAACTCCCTTTCAGCTCTTCCCTACTTTGTCTAGAATATATATCTCTCTCAGATTTCCCTGTCAATCATCACCACAGATTTGAAAGATGAATTTAGATCTACTTAATTATAACTGTGAAAAACTGACAGTCTGAAACCGGCTTGCTAAATTAGAATTTTAAAATTGTCAATTTCAGTGTAAAACTGAAATTATTTCAAGCAATAATTGTAATAGTCTAGTCAATATTATGCCCTTCACATTTTGTTTCAACAGAAATAAAACCCCAGATACCAACACAGCTCAAGATGCCTGTCTTCCACAGTACAGATCCTCCCCTCCAGTTGTGTGTGTCTCTTCTTTTAAATCCCTTCTTAAGGAAAGCAGAACATTTTTAGATCTTTCAGAATTACCACTTAGCTTTGCACAGTAAATTACCCCAGCTTTCCACTATTTGCTCCAATTACCCGAATCTTTCCCACTCCTGCAAGGATTTTGCGTAAGAACACACAAGCATCAACAGATACTCTGCAACAGGGGTCTGTATCCAGCTGATACTGTCCTTCTGGGGCAGTGCCCAGCGACCATGGGCACCATCCAGCCCTGACATCCCCTTCCCCACAGCCTTAACTCCCCTTGACAGCCAAAACACAGCTTTACAGGTCCTCGCTGCGCCCTTGTTTCATGGTTCAGGGTTGGTCCTGACCAGTAGGAGGTGGGAACTTCCAAAAACCCAACAGACGAGAAGTGCTGGAGTGTGCCAGCCTGAACCTCAAGTGACTTTG
Source organism: Scolopax mira (assembly GCA_004320125.1). Lineage (NCBI taxonomy): Eukaryota > Metazoa > Chordata > Aves > Charadriiformes > Scolopacidae > Scolopax > Scolopax mira. The sequence goes on along the minus strand of BJBW01000296.1, from coordinate 17,162 downwards.
CTTAAATACTTGCCAGCAGTGGAAGTAACAGCTGGCAAAGTAAGGACTGTGGTGGCAGAGTCACAACTGCAGCCAGCATTTTACCAGCTGTCAGGGAGCTTGCTCCTAACTTCCCTGCTTCTAATATTTTTAATCTGAAATTTACTTTGTTATTGTGTTTTGGGCATAGGCAGGCATGCGGAGGGACCAGAGCACCTCAGGTCTGTCCACGTAAAGATATTTTGACTTTTGTGTGCACTGTAATAGAGAAAATTCTTTCCCAGGATTCTCTGTTACTATTCATGTAAGAAAATAACTCAGGCAAGAATCCTTTGCCAGTAATATTCTTCTGCAATATTTCATGAGCACCTATTTCAACATACCAAGGTGCAAAGAAAACGTAAAAATAAATAGCTATTCAGCCACCTATTCAACTCTTCAGTCAGGGCCACTAAGCATCACTTATACTTTCCTAAGCCTCCTGTAGGAAAGCCTAAGGAGGAAAGCCTCCTTTCCTAAGCCTATATGAAAAAAGAACTGAAGCACTTCTAATTATAGTTGGAAACTTGGGAAGGAAGCACAAAAGCAAATGCTTCCTCAGCTAAAGAAAGCAGAAAGAATATCCATTGGAAAATAATTGTAATAGATGCTGAACTTCTGCTTTATATAACAGATAAAATGAAACACAGGAAAACTGTCTTTAATATAAAAATAGGAATAGAAGCTCATCATTAAGAAAACCAACCAAACAAAAAGTAGATCGTGAACCTATCAAGCTCCTTTTATCTCTAATTATCATGGAAGGAATGAAAGACCTGGAAAATATCACCAGCATGAGCTCTGCAGCGTGTCTTTTGTGTCAAAACAGTTCAAACTCTTTTAGGGAAAGTCTGCTCAGACACCAGGCAAAGCAGATGCCACCACCAGAGAGGAGACACTGCTGTGGTGGGCTGAACAGAAGAGTTTGACTCATGCCATGTTCACAGCAAACCAAAGGAGAAAGACTTTGAAATTGCAGCATTTGGAAAGAAAGTGCATGATATTTTTGTTTCTAAAGAGACACAGAAGTGCCACCAAGATTATTGCACAACCCAGAGGCACAATTACGAATAGAAACAAAACCTCCCAAATTCTAGGCCAGGCCTGCAAGTAGATCAAAGCTGCTCACTCTGAATGAGATTAATAACTGTTCTGAAACTAAGATCAATATAGAATTTACGGCACTGTTCTGAGATTGCATTTCATACTACTACTACACAGGCTTTTTCCTTTCAAGTATTTAACAAAGAACAGTCACACTACAGAAGATTTGTTCTTCCTTTCCCTTCACTTCATCAGGATACATTAGAAAGGCAATACTGTAGCTGCACAAAGTCAGTCTTCTGCATGAACATGCTCAAGGATATTTTTTCTGAAATTTACTAAATTAGACTGACTTTTTTCCCCGTGACTTATAAGAAAAACTGTACAGAGAAGAGTAGTGGTTAATGCAATGTTATGTCAATACCATTCCCTGCTCAGAAGTAATTGCTGTCAGACTTTTTCCCCCTCTTCCTTTCACATCCTTGACTTTAGCATTTCAAGCACCTCCATAGTCTGAGGATGAAGGGCAGCACAACATTTCCTGACACAGAATGGGACCAAGTCCTCTGAACCGGCACTGAATCTTAAAAAGCAAATGCTTTGGTTTTAATAGACAGAACAAGCAAATAAAATATTATAAGGGACAAAGCCTTAAGGTGAGCACAGGCTTTAAGCAGACCATGTGAGCTGCAGAAATGACTGCATAGGAATGGAATTATTTCTGTTCATTATGGGGCCTGGCACACACAGAACCTCACGTGAAGGCAGCAGAGCTCAGAGGGCATCGGTGTAGAGTGTCTGTGGTGAACACCTACTTCATGCATGTTTGGGACCAAAATGCAGCAGTTGTTCAGAGGTAACAGCAGATGCAAGCAGGAATCCTGAGGATGCATCTGACATGAAAGGAAGTTCAGAGCTGCAAGTCCAACACACATGAAAAGGCTGCCCAAGCTTTTGTCAGCTGATTTGCTTTTGCTAATCAGTGGGAATATAACCAGAGCTCAGCCCAGCACACCTAACAGATGGCAGCCAAACTCCCTCACATGGGACAAAAAGCAATTCTGTCCAGCATTTCCAGATTGCCTTCCCACCTCCTCCACTGTAACCTGATTGTCTCTGAGGCTTAGTTTGCTCTTTTACTCCCTGCAGGAGCCTAAGCCATGTACTAGGTAGGCTCAATTTTTGAGGCTCAATTTGCCCAAATGATTGCCTTCAGATGGGCACACTCCTTTTTCTCAGCCTTCAATTGCTGGTCTGGTTTCAGCAGTTACATGCGCCCTCCTGGGTAATACTTCCACTTAGGGAACATAAGAAATAAGGTCCTGTGCAGCTTCTCACCCCCTGCCATGTATCCTACTGACTCTTTCATAGAGCCATTGGCTTTCAGCTGTTGAGTGAGGAATGACTTAAATTGGCAAGGTCTTCAGCATAGACATCTCCTCCTGTAGACTACTAGCATGTGAACATGCCATAAAATAAATGGTAGGAGAATACATTTTCTAATGTTGTTGCTTTTGGCAATAGAAAAAAATGAGGGTTTTTTTTGTAACTGAACCAAGCAAGCCATTAGCTACAAATATGGGTTTGGTATCTTTGACTATTTTGAATACAAGCCAGTTACAAATAGGTATTTTGCTTAGGAATGCAGTTATACTACCAAAGCATTATCTTTTTCCCTGGAGTTCAGATAATCATGGAAACAATAGATTTTAACAGCCATGAAGGAACCATTAGTGGCTACAAGGCAACATTTGGCACTAAGAAGTCCATCAGTGTAGGCCAACACAGTGGATTGTAATAGCCCTGAATAAATTACTGCAGCAAATATTTAAAAATCTAAACACATAGCAACAAAGGGCAAATTCTCCAATTTAAATTTCTAACATTTTTATAGATGTTGTGTAGGTTAATTTCCCCTTCCATTATTTACAACTGGCTTAGTATCATAATGCTATGGTAGGTATGGAATTTTCAGATCTTCAAGTATACCTTACATTTTTGAGGGAGACTCCAAAAAACTGTTGTGACAAGACTAAATAACTGAGGTTTCAGAAGCATTAGAGAATCCCCAAAAAAGATATTTTCACCCTTTCTTTAAAAAGAAAAAACATACTAATATTCTTTTACAGTCTTGCTTAACTATCCTGCGCAACTGAAGTTGACAGTACCTTTATGCTCTAAGAATAATTTTGTTTCACTCTGCTAACTAACATTCTTATTTGACTAACAGATTTACTGAAATTAATGGAAACGGGAAAAGAAGCTATCAGCAAAATTAATAATGATCATTCTTTAAAAGAAAAAAATAACTAAACTGCATTATTTCACACCTTACAGGCACACAGAGTTATTGCAGTACACCCATTTCTGTTAGACACCAGCTAGAAGCAAAATTTGCTGAACTTGTGTAATCTTCCTTTTTATGAGCAGGTCATTATTTTAATCTGCATGTAATTGCCATCCAAATACAAAGAACATTTCCCCCATTTTGTCCTCCTGATACATTTCTGCTCTACATAGTGCAAATCTGAGATATATGCCTTCTAGTTCTAGCCTTCTTCCCTATTGTCCACCAAGTATTTATACTAGTTCAAAAAGGCTAAGACAAAACACTAGGAAAAGTCAGGACCAAATTTGCTATCCTTTCTCTTGTAAAAGATGTCATGAAGTGGCAGTAAGGAGAGCATTATTATTTAATGGTATTAGAGAAGAAGGTGGATGTTAGCACTCTGTGCAGTGTCTGCAGCCCTGGTAATCAATAGGAGCAGGGACGGTAAGTCATGGAAAGAATCCCTAGGTCCACACATCTGTCAGCCTCTTTGAGCAGAAGCAGCAAATGTAGGGAATCAGTCACCAATCTGCTCACCCAGATGTGAAGCAGATGGTGACAGGGCTCTTCCAAATAACATTACTTCCTCTGGTCATATTAAGTTAACTCTCTGGATTCTTTTTTCATTATATTAGCAGATATAGATTTCATAGACTCATTTATCAACTATAGCCTTTAATGCACAGCACATGGTCAGATCACTGGCAATCACAGAAATGCAAACTAACAAGACAAAGACCACAAACACACGTCTAACACTATTAATAAAATCCTCTTGCTTTACTTGCCTTTTTTGCAGTTCTTTTGTCTCCTCCAGAAGTGCTCACTTTATGACCATAAAGTAGATTACTTGCATTATTTCTTGCATTATTTCATCTTAGAAAAACTAACCACTACATCTTCTACAGGAATAACTTCTATCTCCAAACAGCACTTGCACTTTTATTGCACCAGGACCTTGACTAAATTATACAAACCAGTGAGATTTCAGTGGTATCTAAGTAGTTAATGATTTTAACCGTTTTTTTTTAAACATTCATAAAGTTAAAATACAAATAATACCAACACAGAACAGTCCAATTTTTCCACTTTGCTACTTCAACTAATTTAGTAATTCCATTAACCAAGTAATCCTTTTAAATAACACAATGCCATGCTTTATTTTATATATTAAGAGTAAAATGTACACTTGTATTTTAGGTCTTCAGATAGTGTAAATCATCCGGCTTTTATTTACTTCCCAGAACTCTGTTGGTTTACACCAGCAGAAATACAGCTACGGGCTTTTATTTTCTAGTAGGCAAACATATATACTGACTTATAGCTAGATGGCATTAGGAAATTAACCATGGAACAGAGATTCTGAACTGTAATTAGCACCATCTGCATAATGCCATACCAGTCTTTGATTAATTTTGTCTAAGCTTAGATTTTTCAACTGGATGTCACAGGCTGAGAGGGTTCTCTTAACAATGAATAATAAAATAATGTTTTTTTCCTCAGAGAGATTAGAGAGAAGTGGGTTTTTTTTCTATTGTATTCTGAAAACAGAAAGAAATCCAGTGCAAGGAAAACACTGGCAAGATTAACATGACTCAATCTGCAGAGACTTGAGCTGCAGGAACACTACTCCAAACAAGTGCTGCCTGAATGCTGCTCGAGAAGGCAACAAGAGGTGGACGGAGAAATTAATGAGGTGCTGAAAGGTGAGGAGGGAGCCATATGTCTGTGGATAAGAGCAACTGCCCATGGATACATGGAGATAATTTTTGAGACTACTTGGAGCCAATCTTAATGCTCAAATCATGTAGCTCGCATCAGATTTTCAAGGTGTCAACACTGTCAGTGGGGCTCAGATGCTGACAGACACCTTTCCATGGGGAGCCCAGGGTCCATCCTGCCACTGGTGTGATGGACCCTGGGCAGCAGGCAGTGGGAGGGAGGGGCCATCTGTCATTCTGGTTGGTCAATTCAGTCAAAACCACGACAACTGGAGAACCCAGTTGCTGCCCTACTGTGAACACCACCCAGAGAGGTCTGAAATGGGGTGCACTTACTGAGCAGTGATTTACTCATAGCCCCACCAACTATTCAACTTCTACACTAACACCCACAGTTTATATGTAAAAATGACATGTTGATTTTATTTTATTAGTGTACAGCGAAAGAGAAGCAAGTTGTTGTCTCCCCTGGCACCATGTTCTTTTTGCCCTGACAGTAGTTGAGCAACATCAAATACATCCTATAACAGGATACACCATCAGCCTTGTGGCACAGTTTGAGTAATTCTGATAAATAGGACCAAATTATGACCTCTTGGTAATGATGCTGTCAGCCATGCTGCATTCCCAGCTGTCACTTATCAACCTCTATAAATTACTGTGCTTTACCCTAAATTCTCTAGAATTCAAATACAAGCAGTTGACATAGTAAAATTTTGTTTACAAATATCTCACTGCAGATGAGACATACTCTGCTGTCTTCAAGAAGGTCTGCTATATCTAAAATGAGAGCAATGGAGGTTTCTAGATATGGGAGGAACACTAAGGCCCAGCTCAGGATCAAAAGTGGCTTTTCACTGCAAAACCTCTGGTCCAGAGGCAATTATGTTGTAACAACATCACTGCAGGTATAACATCTACCATCTCATGGTACTTTTTCCAGTTTTCTTTTTTCAATGCATTCAGTCCTCTTGGCAGGTTTCTGGGTTTTTGAGGTTTTGTTTGTTTGGTTTGGTTTTTTTAATAATCTACTCCATCCGCTCCAGACTATCAGTTTCCACATCACCAGGTAACTCCATGCTAACCACAAGGATACCATATTATTTAAAGACAACTTCCTTTCCTTTCCCCTATATGAACTGCTCTCTTATTGCAGTCCACCAGACACCATTTCACTGTGTCCCCCAAACACAAAGCCTCACCAACAGGCCACTGAGCCTTGCATTGGTGCCGTTGCTGCTGCATGCTCCTTTCAAAAGCCCCAGGTTATGCTCTTGGCAGGAATAATTCCTCCAAGGCCCCTTAGAGGCATCTCCAGAGCCTGAGCAGAGGCAGTTTATCACTGAACACCTTGAGATTTGTGGAGTAACCTGAAAGGGACCAGCACCAAACCACTCCTGCCCTATAAAACTTCCTGCTGACCAAAGTCTTCAGTCTATAAAACAACTTTTTGTTGGCCAGATACAGAACCAAATTCTTAGAATGATTAAACAAACACCTTGCAGAGGCCTTTGGAAATATTTTCTTATTTCACTCATTGCTAACTTTAAACTTTTAAGCTTCTGAAAAACCACACATACTAATTCACAAGTAAGAGCTAAAGCACAGGCTTATCTTTTCTGTTGAGACCATGCACCAATATTTATTGCTGCTCCAGTATAACCCTCTCTCTGCTTGTCTGGTGGCAAAAGAAGTGGAAATATGCCACCCTTTCTCAGTACATACCTTCATCATTCATTACAGGAGAATGAGTCTGAACAAATGCAACAGATCCATTTTTAATACCATCAGGAGATTCAGATAGAGCCTGAAATAGCAAATAACACAAATCTTAGGACTGAGTACACCACGGCGTTTGAAAACTGCAATATGCAATAGCCAGGAAAGATGAGAGTTGGAAGCTTTCTTACCTGATAGCTCTTCACTGTACACGTATTGTCTTCTTCAGCTTCCTCTGGGAGGCTCATTGTATTCCCCATAGCTTCTGCAAGGTGGAGGAAAAAAAAAGACCATATAACCCTTTCTTTCTCATTTATATGAATTTACTGCCTAATTCAAATTAAGAGACAGCCAATGGTGACAGACCTTGACAGGTTGTTTAAATTCCTAATAAACCCCACCTGCTTTCCCAAAGGCACCTGTCCTAGTCATCAGTCTGCACCAACCTGTCTTACTCAACCCAACTATGTATAGTGGCTCACAGCTGCTCCCTAAAAATGGTACAAGCTAACAAACTTTTCTTGTTTGTTGAGGAAAACTGGATGCAATCACACCTGCAGCATTTATTAGGACTCAGCAAATAGAAACTTGGGGTTAGCAGCTGAATAGAGTGAAAAAGACCAAACTATATAAAAAAATTACATTAGTCCATTAGATAATTCAACACCTGGTGAAACTGTTTGGATTTCTTTAAATTTTGTTTCAGGAGCAATGTGTTTGGTTCAATTTTAGCCTCCTTCCTATGTACAAGTACACATAAACCTGTTGCAGTTTTTGTTTATTTGGGTTATTTTTTTAGTTTACTTTCCCCTAAACTTAAAACACATTTTTGTATCTTCCAGGCTTGCTGTGCTGTGTAGGCCACTTCTTTGAGGCCAAACATATTTCTTGCAACATGTTGAAGAGCAAAGCAGACTGAAATCTGGAACATGAACTGCAGCCGTGCACTGCTGAGAATCGCTGCAGAAACGGTGGCTGCAGGACTGAGTCTTGATTTCAGAGTGCAGGTCTATTTTACAGGGATTTTATCTTCTCAGTTAATATTTCCACTATAAATCAGAACTTCTGATTTATGGTGGAAAACAGCCAGCGTTTCCCCATGGATGTACAATGGCCTCTTGTCCTTGCTATGTAATTCTGTTTCCTAGCAACTTTAAGCATTATCCTATTGGAAGAGAAGAAAACAAGATTCAAATCCTACTGCTTAGTGTCAATGGTAAATATAGTATCTGGTTGAATCTGGAGGATTTACCTTTGTTTTCCATTCACAACGCTGCCTGGTTTATGCCAGGAAACAACTTAAGCAGTGGATGGAATATTTGCAGGTTACGTGCTTCTTTTTTCACATGTGTGATAAAATCAGTACATATTTGAGGGGGTGAAAGAAGCAAATTCCTATTTTATTTATTTTTTATTTTATTTTGACAATGGTTTGTAGCTTGCTTCTCAGTTATTCTAGTTTCTTGTTGATGCAGCTCTACTCTCATCAGCTAAGTTATCTTTAACTGATACAGAACAGAGATCATGGGCTCTGATCTCTGGAATATTTTCTTCTAGAGACATTACCCATTCTCTAAAATCAAATTTATAATTCTCACTGAAATAGAACACACACAGTGGTTATGTGGACTTTTTAAAGATTTAAGAAAAAATTTAAAGATTTTTAAAGATTTAAAGGCCAGAACCGTCCCTCTCATAGAAAGCTGGACAAAACTTGGAGGCTATTTTTGCTAAAAGTGGGACAAACCTGCTACATAACCCTTTCAGGAATATGATCCCAGTTCTCCACCATGCACATATATAATATGTTTTCAGACCTTTTCCCTCCTTGTAACATAGCTGATTATTGTTTTGCACTGATTTTTGCACTATGTGCAGTATGTCAACTACACATTTAACATGCTCTGAGGCAAAGTGGCTACAGAAGAAAGGTGACAAGTTTGTGATCGTTCCTCTGGGTGCAGAGCTCAGTCAATGGCACAGCCTCACAGCCCTGGCCCAGATCCTTTAGTAAAATTAGGAAGGTGTGCATGTATGTAAGCTTCTGCACTATTTTACAGAAAAAATGAAAGGTCACTGCCACCTATAGACAAAACTGAGTATCAGCAGAAGTGATAATATACACATGCAAAATGGTATCAGATTTGCAGAGTTTCAAGTTTCCAAGCAAGTAATGTCACAGCTATTCTCTTCTGCCATTGCATCTAGAATTTGCTGCTGCAGAGACTATTGCATGTTATCCCACCCATCTGTGGCTCTAGATTTACATAAATGAGCTCTACTCCAGCACCATCATTAACAAGAAACACATGAAACAGTTACGTCTTCCCCAAAGTGCTCAGGACTCTAATTTATACTAACAAATCCATTTTTTTTCTCATTTGAAACACCTTCTCTTGAAGCTGAAACTATTAAATGTGAAGTAAAGAATGTTTTAGGAAAACTAAGGGGCTCCCACAAGGCTCTCATTTGGTGTCTTTTTTCACCAATCAGTTTTGAAGACCACCATTTTGAACAATGGCTGCCAAAAGCTAAGCACCAAGCCCCAGCCCAGATTTGGCACCCAGCTAAAATCCTCACACAAGTGAATGGTATTTCAAAAGGTGCAGAGGACTCCCAGGGTACAGTGACTTTCCTGAGAACCACAAGGCTTGGGGAGCTCTCAGGATCTGGCCACACATTGTTCCTTGTGGGCAAAATCAGACAATGTCAACCACTGAGGACCTCTTGGTCCTTGGGATGCTGACTTCATCTCTCCATTGGGTGTTTTTGCTCTGTTTTGGTTATTAATCATGGTTATTTATTAGTGGTACAGTGACCAGGCAGGACCTATTTGTATCCCTTGTTCTACATCTGAAAGGCACAAATCTGCTCTCTGTAGTAAACTGTGAATATGGAGCAAACCTCCACTAGACCTGGGAGGTGGTGTTGGCAAGGTGTCTATTTTATGAGAGATTTGATAATATTTACAGGGACAAGACAATTTTGGGGGATTGAGAAGGGAAAACTCCTGATGCAGGAGTTTTTTTTCAAAATGGGAAGAAACTCCTTAGAAGTCGAGAGGAATTGGAGTAAGCTCATTCTCATCCCTAGCCTTTCTTTCTAGATACAGATTTTTTGATTAAGTTTCAAGGATATTATCCTTGAGGGGGGCTCATTCAGACCAGCTGGAATGCAGCCTGACTGGTTTAAAAAGGAACATGAACTACCAGCCTCCATATCAGATACAGCTCTCAAACAGTTCCTTTCTCAAATTATGCTTCACTGCTTCTATTGTAATGCAGAAAATAATCCAAAAGAAAATTGTATTTTTCAATTTTTTTCTTAATTTTATATGAAGCCTTGTGTGCCCTGAGCATGAGCTCAAGGCTTGGTGAAATTCTCCGTTTTCTCTCACTCTCAAAAATAATTATGTTCATTCTGGCAGAGTGGTAAAAACTTTGAACACTATGAGAGAAAATTACAACAAAATCTGTGATCTACTGTATACTCTGGCTAAAGCCAGATAAGCCCAACCTTTCTAATGCATTGACCAACCTAGAATATTACAACCACCTGCATCGCAGTGTATATTAATAAAAAAAGTACACAATTAATTCCTCGCTAAAATTTGCCATATGTTGTACTTAAATGTCAGAAAAAATAATCAACTTAGTTCTCTTTGCATCTCATTTCATTATTAATACATCCATTCTGCAGGCATTGGAGAAAGACTTAAATAAACTCACAATCTACAGGCAGAGGAAGGACCTTGCACGAATAAATTAATGCAAAAAGCATCCTGCATCCTAAGTCCTTTAGTACATCCCTGCACTTTATCCTGCCTCTTGGAAAACAGGTGAATGTCGAGGACATGGTCCAGCTAGAAAGGCAGAGCTCCTGCTGTAGATTGTGGATCCAAGGAAGGACTCATAATAGGATAGGGTTTTAGAAAGTATCCTTACCTTTGGTGCAGCTCTCAATTGCTTTCCTGCAGGAAAAGGTAACTTAGGCACGTGTTGGGTATGATGAAACCAGGGGACAAACACATCTGAGCATTGTCAGTGGCTGAAGAGGAGAAATGGACACACAATAGACAGTAGTGAAGGGACAGGAGAAGGAGGGATTGAGATGACTCACCCAGGGCAAACAAGAAACACCCAAGAACAATGTGAATAGCAACCTGGCAGCTGGCTGTGCATCCAGGACATGCAGAATTATAGTCCTTAAGGCTCTAGGGACAGTTTTTAATACAGTTCTTTCAGCCATTCTGCATTGTAGTCAAATGGGAAAAGCAAAATAATTCAAACATTCACTCCCTGGGCTTCCAGGGAGAGAACAATTCAACAATATCATGAAGGTGAACAATACCAATGGGACTGGTAGAAAATGATCCTTTTATTCTTCTGTCCTTTTGCAGAAAAAGCCAGTGCACCCAAAGGGAAAATTTGTATTAGGTACTTGAAAGCCCCCCAAAATAAGCCAAGCACTTGTAGGACCTCCCAAGATCATTTAGCATGAGAGAACATGCAGGACTAAACACAGAAGTGGCAGCAGAGGAAGAGCAAAAGCAAAATCCAAGAAGAGCCAAACCAGCATCAGCAGGAGTTACCTGGGGGAGGGCAGCCAGGGCACCCAGCGCCCTGAGAGCTGGAGCTGGTCAGGATGAGGTGCTGCTCACCCAGCCCCGGTGGCTCTGTCCCTGCCTGTGTCCCTGTCCCTGCCTCTGCCTCCCGTAATCAGCCCAAGGAGTGGTCACAAACACTGGGCGCAAACACACATAGGGGTGGAGTAGTCTACCTTCCCAGCCCCTCTCGACATACTTTCTGTTCTTCAGCGTCCTGGCCACCCAAACCTGTTCAAATGCACACTCAACTTTATGGCTTTGGGGCAGCCCAACATGAACACTGTGTTGTTGGAAGCTGTAGCATTGCACTGAACACCTAAAAATGCCTTCCAAATACCAATTTTTCCCAAAATGTCACGAAAAAGCAAAGTACGTTTAATGTCATAACTGTTTGTGATAGTCAAAGTGGATCTTAATGCTCTTCCCTAATGTGCTAACTGACTAACTGTTTATATTTTAAACCTATTGTCACAATTTACAGCTCCCTGATGTGACTCACTAAGCCCACGCTCAGACTGGGGGTGTTTGGAGCAGGGAAAAGCTTTTTGTTCTGAGTTTTCACACCACCTCAGCCAATAAAAGTTGGCTTCAGCAGCTGGGGTTCCCACAGGCTGTCATAATACCAACAGGAAAATTCCTTATTTTATAGTTCGAGGAAGCGATACCAAGGAGTTGTGAAAGGCTCACACAGGGTGATACCAGAAACCAGTTTGGGGACTGGCTGAAGCTGCTGCCACAAGGCTCCGAGAGAGACCACGCTCAGCGTGTGACAGCAGCATTGCTGTTAACACTGTCACTATGTGAAGATACTGAAAGCACATTTTCAACTTCTCCTTACTTATTAATGCAATATCCCAAGGCCAGGGGTTCCCAGAAGTTCTCTTTAGGCTTCCTTTCATCCAAGTCTGCTGTACATAGATCACTCAACTGGCAGCTTCAAGTGTTCAAATATATTAATCAGCTTGTTTCTAGTGTGTTGTCTGCACAGTGTGTGTCTCAAGATTCAAATAAACTGGTACACCATTGCAATTCCTGAGATCCTCTTCCCTATTGACTCACTTATATCATTTGGATGGCACTTTTATTTCTGTGTTGTTTTATGGTTTTGAATATAATTCTGTTACTAGCCATGAAAAAAGAAACGGATTTGTAACACGAATGGTGGCTGTGAATGGTCTCAGATGCTTTGGAGGATGATGAAGAAGCTATAAGGTGGAAACAGAGCTTCTGATTACACTCGAAGTACATGGCAGGATGAGTGGACATTCTGATTCCCTTGGGTCTTCAAGCACTGTGTCAAGCATCTTTATAATTTTTCCCTTAATTTATCAACTCCAATATCACAAATCCTTGACTATAAACTCAGATGATGCCCGACAAGTTCAGTCTCATAATTCTGTCCAGGGAAGAAATTTGATTTTGGGAATGGTCTCTGGATGGTACACGTGGTGGTAGCAACAAAACTTACCTCTGTGTTAAGTCATCCATTCTGGACTTGTTTTTATTCATTTTTTTTTTATTTTTTGTTTTTTTGGTCTTTCTCCTTGGGCTTAAATATTATCATGAAATAATTTTGAAATGCAAGATGTAAATATATAATCCCAGAAACACTATTTCTTTAAGAAAATGTCATTAAGATTCAGTAAATCTTTGCACCATATTTCGCTTTTCATGGATTTATTTGCTCCTAAAAAGTAATCAAATTCAGCCTTAAAAACTTAATGTGCATCATGAAAACAATAATTCAGATTATATATATTTCACCTTATGGCATGTGCTGCAAATAGAAGAAAAATATTCCTTTTTCTCAAATAGACTATTAGAATTGAGCCCAAACAGATGGTAGCATTGCTGAAGGATGTTTGAACACTTTCCTTTATTTTCCACAGGATCGTGTTTCCCATTATTCATCCAGGCATTTTTTCCCCTTCATGACTTGACTTGCACAAGAAAAATTTAGATACTTTTAAAAGAAGAGGTTATTGCCTAATTTGGGGCATTTAACATTAAGTGCTTAAGTGAGGGGACAGATCTCCTTTGGATGGTGCATGGGCTGTGCTGTGAATCTGCCTTAACCTGGACAAGTCAGGAGGTTGTTGTGACACCTATCTGACATGCTTTTCTCTCTCAAGTCCAACCCCTGAATTTTGGCAACTGAGTTGGATACCTGCAAGCAGGCAACGTGAAAATGCTCTCAGTGTCCCCACGTGTCTTTCCACAGCACCAAGGCTGTTTGTGTTGAGATCAAAGCTGTTCCTCCTTCCCCTCCTCCTTGTAGCTCATCCTTCCTTGACCTGGCTTGGCAACGCTTACAACAACAGAAATAACTACTGCAAATATCAGAGGAAATATCTTTCTGCTGTGACTCCTCCAGCATCAGTGCAATTATACTGAGAGCTAATTTGATGTGCAGTCACTAAGATGCTCTTTTGATTACACTGGTTTAACCTTATTAAATTAGAGGGATCAGAGTTAGGTTTGTACCGATTTAATTTTTCCCAGTTATGTGATCCTAATGGACAATTATCCATTCTTTGAGACATATTTCAGCTCTGGTTTTATTATTCTTTGGCATCCCATGTATTCATCAAGGACAGATCAGAGGTGCACACACTGAGTTTTGTTTGCCTCGTTCTCAGGAATTATTTAGCTGGTGGCAGTGGAGGGAGCATGGTCGGTGCAGAGGAGAATCCTCCCCAACCCAGAGGAAACTGTGTGCTTCTTTCATAATTTTTCAGTGATCAAAATGCTATTTTCTCTATCCAAAATCTGTAATGAAACTGTCACCAAATAAATTTTTCTCCCCTGCAGGAAATACTCAGTTGTGCATCTGACAGCTGCATAAAACTTCCTGTTAATTAATGGCACAGAGCTCCAAATGATTATATATGATTAGCCAGTTTCTTTTATTACTGTCTAGAATGAGAGCCAACACCATTCAAATATTGACAATTGAAGAGCAGATTAATATTGGTCTATATTTAGATCTCCTTTTGCTATGTGTAATCTTGAAAAGGGCTGATGTGTGAATTTAAGGTGAAGACTTCCATCTGGCTGTTGTGGTCAAGCTTTATTTATTTAGCAGAGCAGGAGTGATGAGCAGCAACACACCTTAGCAGCACTAGAGAGAGCTCAGAGAAGGAACCTGCAGGAGAACAGCTGAAGAAAAACAAAAGGCATAGCTCCAGTCAAATTCCAACAGTTTCAGACAAAATATAAATGAAACACTGACTCAGCCTTTCCTGTTTCAGTCCCAAGAGGATGGATGAAGTGAGTCATGGACTTCCTACTTCTTTCAGATGAGGGAGGAGCAGCCAACATTTGTATTGCTAAATTTACCCCGGATCCCAAGCAGGGAACGCTGTGGGAGCCACCTAAATCCCAGAGTCGGGCCAGCCCCTGGCAGGACTCACCTGCCCTCAGCACCCAAGCTGCCTTGGACTGACTGCCCAAGGGATGGGACAGCCTCCGAGTCTGCAGGGTTTGCCCTGCACCGATGGTTGAGTAACAGCCATAAACAGGAATGAGTTGTGAAATAAAAGATACTTTGTTTACAGTGAAAAATTCCAAGATCATTGAGTTCAATTTCATTCCTGTCCAAGAAGACTATGGGACGGGTAAAATTGGGCATGTTTGTGCCTTCTTTGGTCAGAGAAAGGAACCCAGCAGTGTTGCAAGTCTGAAATAGGTGATTTGGTTCCAGCCAGCCCTGGAAGGAAGCAGACACCAAAGTAAATGGAGTTGGTGACGTAGATCTGTTTCTCATGGAAACTCAGTAAATCCACCAGGAGCTATGTAAGCATCTTGCTTTCCACCATTCTCTGGTTTCAGCTTAACCTGAACATCCAAACCACATTTCATACCATCTGAATATCCCAGTGGAAATTTTCCCCAGTGAAAATGTTGGTCAAATGCATCCTTTGATCCATGTCCCCAGGAAGGCTGCCCTGGCACTGAGAGCTTTTGCACACTGACACAGTCATTTCAGAAGAAAGAGAGAGACTCTGCCCTGCCAAAAATTTCAGTGCAGATGGCAGATGGCAAACGACACAGCAACTCAGTCTTCAGATGTAACCATGTCTTTTGAGGAAACTTTAAATGAGACCTCTGAGGTTCAGATCTAGCAGATCGATGTAAGTCACCTCAGTAACGCATCACAGAGTGGGTTTTTCAGAAATTCAGAGGCAGTGTGATGACTGAAGGTGTTACAGAACTGGGGCTTCAACAATTGATGCAGCCCAAAATAAGACACTGGCATCTGTACACTAGATCCCTGGAGTGAAATCCAGGGACAGAAGTGGGCTCAAAAGCTGGTGTGGAGGTAGAGTCAGACACATTACACCAGCAGCGCAAACATGCCCATCTTTCAGAGAGCAGGTGCTGTTTTGCACTAGACAAAGAAAACATCTAAACTCACACGCCTCCAAAACTGAAATGCCTGACTCAGAGTTACAGGGAAAAGTGTTCCTGCTTAAGTTCTGCCTAAGTTTTAAGCTTTATTGGATCTGGATCCCTTACAGTTGGCAATTCCTAGTGATTACCGAAGAATTATGTTTTCAGCAAGTAGATTTTCCCCACTGTCTCTTATGGAGTCCATAGTAATTGTTGAGTCTGTCTTGTATTTAACCAATGCAGTCTGAATGGGTAATGAAAAGCAGAGAATAATTGCTTCAGTGCGGGGAGCTCCAGGGAAGCAGAATCATCAGTAATTACTACCATGCTCCCTGTACCTCTCAGCAGGGACCAAGAGCAAGGCTGCAGCCTTGGTTGCAGTGGTCTTGCTCTGAAATAACCCCCCCCCCCAAGCCCCATGGAATCCCTCCAGACTCACGCTAATGGGAAAGCAGAGTTTGGCTCAGTCGCTTCAGCCGAAACATCACGCTGAATGAGAAACATTCTCTCGTGCTGCTTACCAGAAAGAGCACAAACAGGATTTTTCAAACTATGTATTGCAACATCTACTTTCTCCAGATGCTGACAGTGGTTCACAGTGTTGATGGAGGAAAAGAACTGGTGATCTGTTATTGTCTCTCCCTCCCCATCACAAAAAAACCCCCTGGTTCATGATTTTTTTTTAAAGAGGAAGAATTACAAAGTATATACCAGCTATTTCTTCATGTGGGAGCTTCTAGAAGAGATAAACGGTTACTGTGTCAGGATTGAAACAGAGAGTTATTGTGTACATAATGCCTCAGTGGGTGGGACAGGCATTTGGACCACAATTGTTCTCCTGTATGAGCATTTTATGTTTCCATCAAATATGCACCGATGATAACAATACTATGTTAAATATTTCACCTCATTAATGCAGCTTCTGCAAAGGCTGGGTCCCGGCTTTTGCCAGCTGTCACAGCTTTGAAACCTGCTGGCTGGACTTTCCCCCATCAGTCCATCACCTTTCCCCTTCCCAAGCCTGAAATATAAAATGTGAGGAGCTTGGCTTACTAAAAAGAAAAAGTAGGGGAAGAAAGGCTTATTGTAGACCATATGTTTGATTCTTCACTTTAGTGAGAAACTAGGCAGGTTACGATCAGTATAAACCTGCAGCAGCATTGGCATTAAGAGAAGTAATTATATTTAAAAGCATGCTTGATCCATGTGGATCATGTCTATGATGCTTTTCTGTCCTGAGGAGGAGCCAGGATTGTACCACCAGGCAACGGGATGGGCTTAGTTTTCCTCTCCTCTCCTTTCCTCTCCTCTCCTCTCCTCTCCTCTCCTCCCC
>BJBW01000295.1:77310-90158 GCA_004320125.1 Scolopax mira | reverse complement strand
CTCTGGAGAGGCACCATTAAGGATTGATTTCTAAGAGGAAAAAAAACCCAAACCGAACCCTTAATCTCATCAGTGTATTTTTCTAATGCAAACTGGAAATCTACAAATCCTGACCAGTTTAGCCTTTTAATGTCACTCCTGAGCTCTGGAAGCCACACTGGCTCATGAATACTATAGCAACACTTCCCATCCATGAAAACACTGAGTAGGATGCTAAAACCTGTACAAAAGACTATGCTTAACCAACAAAGGGGTGCCTGAAAACCCAATTTTAAGACTTCTTCATAGAAGAACAGTAGGCTGTTTTGTTCTGGTGTTGAGCCAGTGCTTAAAACTGCCCAATCTTTGTGTCAGCTTCTGGATTGGATGGAAAGTACAGGTTCTGACCACAAATAATACTATAGATTTCTTACTAGATTTGGTTTAGAGAAATATCTGCCTCCCTCTGGCCAAACACAAAGTCTTCCTGGAGTTCTCTGCAGGTGTACTAACTCTTCACTTCCTGTTGTCTGTGGTTTCTACCCATGGTCGAGCAGTCTTTTGTGTTTTCTTCAATTTTCTTCTTTCAATGCTGGGCACTGTTCCTAATCTGCATTTTTAAGTGCACTGTGCTGTGTAAAGAGATGAAGGAGCACCTACAAGGCTTCTTTGCACAGCCATAGTGAAATATTTATTTCTTTTGTACTCCTTACAGTGCCCTGTATGAGGGAAGGAGCAAGGAAACATCACCAAAACTTAAGACATGCATTCCAGTTTACATTGCCAGAGGTGTCTGGGGCTGGAACAGAGCTTCCACAAAATATTTTCCACTCAAATTAATTCTCCCTTCTCCTATTTCCAGCTGCAATTTGTACGTTCCTGATGTTAGCTGTTCCTCTGCAACCAGTCTCCTTCCAGTCCTTTCCTGAGGACATCTCTAATACCACAAGCTTGGAATACACTTCAGGACCTTCAAATAATGTCCCTGTCGGTCTCAGGTAGCATTTTGACTGATGTCTCTCAACACATGGATCTGTATGGCTTCCTAGGGGGAAGTAAACACCTTTGTTCTCCAGTGTATTGCTATTCTTTGAAAAAAATAGACCTTGTGGGTGATTTGCATTTAATGAAATACACAGGGAGAGATCAAAGAAAGAACCAAAGGTGTTTTATAGGTGGAAGGTGAACAAATAGTGTTTTCCAGCAGGCAAAGGACTGGCCTAAGGATCAGGAGACCTGAAGTTCCATCCCATCCCTGAAATGCACTCTCTGAGATGGGATTCAGGTGACTAGCTAGATGTTCTCTTTTTTGCCTTCGGTATCTGTAAAAAAGGAATAATTTTATGGGTTTTTTTTTTTTTTTCTGTCTGATAGACCTGGCTGAGAGGATTATTTAGAAAATATTAGATCTGAAATAAAAAACTCCATCAAAAGTGCTGAGTAAAAATATCAGAAGTGCCTTGTTCCTGTACAACACTGATTGCCAAGTGGAAACCTTATGTTTCTATTTATGCATAGCCATTATTCTATATAGGCATAATTTTTGTTGCAGTAAAAACCTCTGAGAAAGAGATCAAAGGAGAGTATATTCTCACACAACATAAAAAAAATCGCTTGATCCTAATAACTAAATCTAGTTTGGGCCAAACACTTACTGTAATGCTTTTGTCTTTTAGAAGATTTAGAAGATTAGTGGATCTCCTAGCCTGCACACTGGAGGTTCTGTGTGGTCTCTGTACACGTAGAGCTGATTTGATGGTCAGGCTGTCTTTTTCGAGTGATTGATTCACTTGGTCAAAGAAGTTTTGGTGCCTGAAAGGAACCAAAGTACTGGTTCCCAGGGAAGGGCTCCTTTGGGAATGCTGGATTGGAGCTTCTGCCACTCTGGACTCAAAAAGACCTTTCAAATGAATTAGGGCAAGGACATAAGAGGTTATAGACAGCTTATAAAAAAGAAAGCAAATTAAAAAGAAGAAAAAAAGAGATTTTCTCATAAAATATTTTCAAGCAAGACTTTTATAACTTAGCACCAACATTTTCCTATGAGGAAGTGGGACATCTTTTAGTCTCCTCAAAACAAGTCCCAGGCTTCAAAAAACAAGCCTGTCACTGCAGTCAAGCAAGAGTTTTGCCTGGTAACACAAGATCACTGACTGCACTTAGGGCTACTCAGGCTAAGAGGTTGTTTCACAGACAGACATGAACTACTTCTGCCAATGCTCTTTCTTGATAGTGCAAAGCCTGAGTTATACATCCTGCTGAGAGACAGGACAAATTAGCTTGGGTGCAACACTGTGCTAAGACAGCTTTTGGATAACTGAGAACGTGGGCAGAGCTTGCTTGCACCTTTCTGCTAAAGACAGTGTGGATCTGAGTGGCAGTTGTTTCGTGGAATGATGCTGGAACAGCAGCTGGGAAGAAATGTACACTTCTGTTTGACTTTTCATTCTCCTTCTACCAGCAGTGACACAGAGCAAAGCAGTAACACCTGGAGAAAGCTTTAGGCTTTCAGACTGCTCTCTTAAATGGCTGCAATTGTCACAAAACTAGCTTAACTGAGAACAGCAACAATTTGATTAAAATAATGATCCGTCCCCTTTTGGACAATAAGAAAAAAAAATTATAATATTATCCTGTGACATTATGAAGCAATGCTTTCCAGCACAGATAAGAGAAGGAGTGTTCTGCAGGCCAGTCCTTATGAAATCTTTTTGCTCAAGGCAGTCAACAGTTAATGTTACAGATTAATTTTTAAAGTAAGAAATTTTAGAATAAATAGTATTTATGGTAAGTATTATGATAAAGGTTAAGAAAAGCCAAGACTCCTACTGCAGTAGCTGTAAAAGCAAAAAAACCCAGCTTTCATCTCAAAATACTTTCACCTTGAGAAGATTAACAGCTTCTCAAGCCATGCTACCATTAATACCCTCATACAATGATACTATGTTATAGTGGCTATATTCAGCATGGCATTATGGCATTTTCTTTCAAAACATCAAGAACTATGGCACCAGATCTTAGACATGATGACTTACTGCACTGATATTGTGTGGCAAGTCTTACAATTGGATAAAACAGCTACAATTTCAATACCATGTTTGTGTTCAGCCTCAGTTCCAGCATCCTGCTGTCTACTGTCTGTTTCTTCCTTGTGGACTGTCTCCATTAACCAGTGGTCTGTGTTGACAGCAGTGTTGACCACAGCATGAGCCATCTCCCTCTGAGGACTCTAGAAATAACAAGAAATGCAATCATAATCCAGCCCTGATAAGGAAAAGAATAGGTTAGTTACATGAACTTACAGTGTAAGATCTTAAGTTGCAACTGAAGTTTGAGAAATATTAAAAAAAACCCAACCTCTGGGGGAGTTCTTTACTGAAGAAACAACTCTTGAGTAATTTCTGATCACTTTGTGGGTTTCTCTGCATCTTTAAATGACCTAACAGTAGCAGTACTTCTGCCTGGAAGGGTCCAAACTGGTACAAAAGAGATTAGGCCCGAGGAGCTCTGGGTGAAAGTCGCTTTTCTGGCAGCAATGGAGAAAAGTTTGGCAGTAGCTGGTGCCCATTAATCTCCTCCTTACTAGTCCTCATCCAGTGCCCTGTTTACAAGCACCAAATAAACTACAAGGATCACAAAAGTCTCTTCTGGTCTTTGGGAGGTGATGCCTCTACCATGGCTGGAGAAATATCTCAATAGCATTATGCCAGGGACTGCCTTGGAATGGAGCAATCCTTATTGTAACCCTTATCTGCTGTAAAGTCTTCTGAGACTTTTTCCTGCCTTTACCACCTTCAAACAGAGGCAGGATGAAGAGGAACTGGGCTATGGGACATTTCTCATGTTTCCCATCTGTGGAAGAGTCTCTAGGAGTCAGCTCCAGCTAGTGACAATGACAGCTTCTAGCTCTTTTCCAGGTCAAAGAGCAGGAAAACAGTGCAGAGCAAAGTCTCTCCATTCTGTAGCCAGGCCTAAAACCTCTATTGGTATTAAGAGGAGAAAATTTAGGGTATTAAAGACATTATGCAAATAGCAGACTATGTGAACAGAAGAGCCAGAGTGAAGCACTTTTTACCTTCTTTGGTTCTATAACCTCATTGTCCTCTTCCAAACAAGACTGAACATCTTTTGGAGCATTTTCCTTCTTCAATCTCTTCTCTTCCTTTTTCTCTTCCTCTCTGGGAACACTTTCTAAAGAGGAAATCCTCACTTCAGACAGCTGCTCTTCTATTTTCTTGCTGAGTTCTTCTGTAGTTGAGTTTGTTCCTGGGATGAAGGCATCTACAGCTGCACTTAGCACATGGCTGAGTCAAACACTCAGCCCTTGGCCAGTAGTCCAGGTCTGAGTGACCCTGTCTGTAATAGCCTGAGGCCCTATAACCTGGTGTCACGATGTATGGTCAATCCAAGCTTGAATCCACCACCATCTGCCTGGCTGCTAAAGGCATCTGCAGTTCTAGGATGATACGTTCACTTAAGGGCAGAGGGATCTGCAGAGCTTGGTCAGAAGACACCTCCTTCTGCCCATTCCATAAATTCACAAGCACTCCCCTTCTGCTGTGTTCTGTGCATAATTAAAAAAAAAAAAAAAGGCAAAGAATATATTAGAAGCATATCAGCTTGTGTGATTTATCTCTTAGAAAGCAGGAAACAAAAGTAACAACTTGTATTTCAGACCATTTTGTAACAACTTCCAT
Source organism: Scolopax mira (assembly GCA_004320125.1). NCBI lineage: Eukaryota > Metazoa > Chordata > Aves > Charadriiformes > Scolopacidae > Scolopax > Scolopax mira. The sequence continues at coordinate 85,482 of BJBW01000295.1, read as the reverse complement.
GCTTTTTTTTCTTTATAGGTTTAAAATTTGAACTTCTTTTGAACTTCCTCTGAAGACAGAGGAAATAGCAAAATCCTCGCTTGTCGCAGTGAGCGGGGGTTTTACCCTGCAAAAGCTACAAACTGAACCAACAGATAATCGGGTGAATAGTCAAGGACCAGAAACATTTTTCTCCTCCTGTTAGGAGGATTCCCACACCCCTCCCATTTTTAGGAAGTTTCCACTCATAGAACAAATCAAAGGCTAACTCTGGGAGCCCGCATTAATTCTGGCACCGAAAAAGAACAGGCTGCTTAGTACCAAAACCAACAAAAAAATAGATGATGAAGAGAACCCAAGCAGCAGGTGGTGAATTCTCCATGGTTGAGACCCTTCTGTCCAGTGACCAGCAACTGTGGTGAGTCTCTGGCTATTAAGAAAGCCAATCCCCAGTACCTAAAGGTGCCTCTTTGTTCTCCATAACCCTTTAGCACAGTGGCTGGGCCAAAATGTCCAGCTCTAGTCCCCCATGGTGCCAAGACCCCGTCTCCTGGAGCAAGAGGCTGTTGCCTGGCATCTCCCTAGTGGAGAATGTCGTAGAGAGGAAGGAGTTTCCTGCATGCGGAGCTCTACCTTGCCTTTCTGAGTGTGATTTTTGTCAAACTCAATTAAAAAGCATTCTCTGGAGCCCTGCAAGAGTAAAACATGCGGTTTGTTGGTAAAACAGACAGACATCTGGGTCCAATTAACAGCCAAACAGAAGTGCTAAGAGGGAAGTGGCAGGAATCCCAGGAAGTGGAATGTGATCTGTGAATGCAGCTTTCCTATTCTACCAGGTCCATATTAGACTTTAAAAATAATTTAAAAAACTGGGGCTTAAGGGGCTGACAGCCTTTCTCTTCCTTTCATTTTAGAACTTTTTTTCATTTAGAAACTTTTAGAACTTCCTTTCATTTAGAACTTAGATTTTAGTAGGCTCGCCTGGCTCAGGAGAACACAATTAGTGTGCTAAGGCAGAACTTTACCAGGAAAACCTCCCATCAGAAAAAAAGTAGCCAGGAGAAACTGCTGTGTATGATGTGGTTTGTTATATAGTAATCAAAAGGACAACAAACTAGTAAAATGTCATAACTCTCATAAATTTAAATTTAATTTAAGCCTCCAGCAATGGTTGTGGGGCAGATCTAGTACTGAAATCTCAGTCTTCTCCGAAAATCTATAGGTACACTTACATAAATAATGCTGTCAGCCCCAAATCCAGCTAGTCACTCATGCCTTTAGCTGTCCCCATCTGTCCCACCCCACGCTGGACTTACAGCCATCCTCAGCTATACTAGTATCATTATTTATTTAACTAACCTGCAAACTGCAGGAAAATGCATTGGACTTTTAAAGAAAGCCCACAGAGAGGGATTTTCTGTCTGGCACCCAAAATCCCAGAAACACAGAAGGAAGAGAACAAGGAAAGCTCTCAGTTTGTTAAGGAGGTGGTGGTCCATGGGGGCATTTTGGATGACTACTACTACTGCTGTTTAGCTAATTGACTTTGCTGCTGGACTGGGTATGCTTGATGAGCATGGTTTTTGAACACTTAAATCCTTAAATAGGAATATTATTTTAAAATTGAAATTTAGTTTTCGGTATATTCTCTGTTTTAATTCTTCCATCATATCTATGGTGCTATAGATAAGCTCATCACAATGGCTTTAACAAATCAGGTTCAGAAAGAAGTAGTTAAAAAATAAAATATAAGAACTATATGATAAAAAAACCACTGTGTTTCACCTGCCTTCTGTATAGCTGCTAGGTATGTAGCCGGTGTATCATTATTTCTTCCATCATAATGAGATGTGCTTTTCAAAGGACATGTCACCATGTCACTTCAAGTATACACCAAGCTACAGCAGATATCCATTTTGGCCCATCTCAGAAGCTATCACAATTTTATTCTACTGTGAAGGAAGCACTATGCATGTGATTCTTAATCCAGGACAGTTTTTCATTCTTAGACCTGTTAGTTAATTGGTTATTGATTTTAGTAAAGAGCTTTGAACCTGGAAAATGCACCAGTTTCTCAGGACGAGGCACAGCTTGGAGACAGGGTGGGGTTTCTGGAGCTGCCTCTCCCATCCCCAGGAGGAAAGCAGGTCTATCAGCCGTACTGGCTTCCTCCCACTCTGTCTGCCCCTGGTTCTCAAACAGTAGCTTATGGGCTGCCAGCAGCCACGTGTGCATTGCCTCCTCTGGGACCATGTTTCTTACACAACCATCCAAACTCTCCAAGCAAGGAAGAGCTGTGAAGTCAATGAAAGGAGATGAAGTCAAGGAAAAGCGAGGAAGGTGGGGACTGAGTGTAGAAGAAGGTCAAAGCCAGCAGTGGAGCCATCTGGCCTAAGCAGGAGAAAAAAAAAAAGTGAAATGTTTGAAAACAATGACATGGGGAACGATACACCAGAGACCACAAGAAGGGAGAAAGACAAAATGCAAGGGAGTTAGGAGTCAACAACGAAACTATGAACCTTATATTAAAGCATTCAGGTTTTATGGAAAAAAGGTAAACTCAAGTTGCATTTATTGTGTGTTAAGTAAAAACTACAGTTAAGTAGTTGGCTGATATTCCCTGTAAACTGTTGTTGAAAATGCATTAGGGCTGTTACAAGACTCAGAAGAGCTGGGAACTTAAAATTCTTTAACTACAAGGACATCCACAGGGTAGATACGGAAAACCCGTGCTGTTTCAGCTGAGGACATCAGTTGTTTGGGGTATGAACAGATTTAGAAGATAGTGTTATTTATTTAAAAGACAGTATTTGACCATCCTCATCTAAGAGTAAAATAACATTTTACTCTTTGATTGAGTATTGAATTCTGTCAATCCGGATACACTGGCTCTAGGCAAAGGTATACAGTCATCTAGCAAAGAAAAAGTAAAATCAAAGTAAAGCATTTCTTCTTTCCTCCAGGATCTTCACCTTCACCTGTCAGGGACACCTCTTCTCAAGTGCTGGTCTGTGAAGTTCAATGAAATCACTTTACAGGGCAAGTCTTTCCCTGCTAAAGTGAATGGAGCTGGACCAAGATGTACCTGAGCTCGACCTCAAGCATTGGTTATGATGCCTTTTGCTCAGGGGCTATATGAAGTGCTCTTTCCTCACAAGCCAGTAAGGAAAGAATTAATGAGTGTACAATTAGGACAGTGTATATGCCAGCTCGGGATGTCAGGTACAGCCTGTACCAGAAATGCCAAACCTATTTTAAGTCTTTGTCCACAGACTGCTTTGCTCATAAGCTGCCAGGCAAAACAAGGCTACTCTTGCAGAGGATCACAGAAACTCCTCCCCCAGTTCTACTCTATGAAATGTCATCCAATAAAGATTCAGGAGGAACTAATTAGTATGCACTAATCTTATATTAGTGGCATACCTTTTCAGAAGCAGTAGAGGGATCGGTTGAAAGGACCTTCACGATTGTCTGGCTGCTTTCTCCATTATTTTTTGCTGGCTTCTCTCATAACCACCTGAATCTCCCAGCAGGCACACAACATGTACTGGATGCAACTTGTTCTCCGTAAAAAGTTGGCAGGTTTCCTCTGACTCTTGCTCTGGGAGTTTAGCAGTGAAGAGAGACACCGACTGGTGGGCCGGGCTCTCCAAGGCCGCAGCCAAGCCCCTCTCAAATGGCGTTTGTGCTGTTCTCAAACCGCAGGGATTGAATCCAGGCAGTGACACGCTGAGAGAGCATCCGTCTGGGCTGCTGCAACATTTTAACACCTGTGTGCGTGTGGGGAAAATAAAAATAATCAAACCAAAAACCCGCTCACACGTGTACGTGAGACAGGTGTGAGACTCTAATCGGGTATTTCTGCGCTCAGGCGTCCCTACCTCCCCGCCTCAGCAGCCGGTCCTAGAGAGAGGGCCTTGCTGGTCTCCGGTGCCCTCCTCCCCGCCCGCTCTCCGCCTCGTCGGAGAACGCCACGACGTTGAGGGCGCCGGTGTGGCCGCCGGAGGAGGCTCCGCACCAGCCGCTCCCTCAGGAACTGACCCCTGCCCGGCCCGGGACCCGCCATAACCTTTCCCGCGCGCCTGACCCTGTTGCTACGCAACCGGGCGCTGCGGGCCGGACCAAGAGGGCCACCCATAGGGGGGACCAGAAGAGGGACAGGTTATTCCTTCAGCCCCTTAATAAACGATGCAGCCGGCGTCGCTTTCTGCCCCAGCTTCATAATGAACGTTTTGGTTGGCGAGATCTCCCCGCTCCTTCCTCCGCGGGCGACGGACGCTTTCGGAACTCATGAAGAACCACTCCTCCACGGGTGCGTTGGTGCCGTCCCGCCTCTCCCAATTGCCGGAGGAGGTGGGGGTGTGTGAGAGGGGTTGGGGGTGCCCTCACAGCCACAGCGGACCCCGCCGTGGGGCGGACGGCGGAGGCAACGGCGTGGCGGTGCGAAGATACATCCGTGCAACGCCGCCTCCGCCGCCTGGAGCGACCCGCGTCTCTTCGCTCTCTCACCCCTCCGCACCCGGAGTTGGTAGGCGTCGGGGCGGGCCAATGGGCGCCGCTGTTGTTGGGGAGGTGGCAGGGGTGACATTGGGGGAGAGGGGCCGGGCCGGGGGGGGAGGCGGCGGCGCTGTCACCATGTTGGCGTCGCTGGGGCGGTCGGCGGGGCGGCTGCTGCGGGCCGGGAGCGGCGCCACCACCGCTGGGCTGCGGCAGTGAGTGAGGGGTGGGCGAGGGGAGGGCGAGGGCGGGGGGTGCCGGCTGGAGAGGCCGGGGGTGTCAGCGGTGCCCGGCGGGTGTCGTTGCAGCGCGGGCGGCGAGGTGCACATCCCGCCGCGGTACCGGCAGTTCCCGCAGCTGACGCGGACGCAGGTGATCTATAGCGAGATCCTCAGCGGCTTCATGTGGTTCTGGATCCTCTGGCATTTCTGGCACAGCTCGGACATGGTGCTGGTGAGGCCGGCGCGGCGGCGGGCGAGCGGGCGGGTGAGGGGAGGGGGGTGGGTGGGCCGGGGCCTAGTCCGGGCTCTGACCGTCCCTCTCCGCCAGGGCCACTTCCCCTACCCTGACCCTGCCGCCTGGACGGACGAGGAGCTGGGGATCCCTCCGGACGACGCGGAATAGGCGCCTCCAGCCCTGGGTGCAGCAGCAGAGCGGTAGGCCTCCCGCCCCTCCTGGCACCGGCCCGGGGGCTGGAGCCGGGCTGGGCTCCGCTTTGAACAGCGATAAACCCAACCGGCGGCACCTCACACGCAGCCTGGAGCGGGCTTTAGCTTTGCTTCAAAGCTCCCGGCTGTGATACGGTGCCAGGGCATCTTTCCTGGCTCTGCTTGCTGGCCTTCTTCTCTGGGAATTGCCAAAAGAACCCTCTTTCCACACGTTATTTGTGCACTTCTAGAGGCAGATGTGCCTGACCTCTGTTGTACAGAATGGAAATACCTGCAGCACTTCTTTTTTATTTCCTTCACACACTCTGTGCTCGGGTGCCCGAATGCTTGAGTGCAGGTAGTCTATTTCTGGCAATATAAGCCTGCAGTGTAACAGTTTATTTTTTGATGAGTTGTAGCTTAAGTGATACCAGCTCAAAATTATTTTCTTCATGCTGCTCTGTAGACCCAGTATTACCTAACATTAAGGATACGCTCTCACTGTGCCTAGAGAGAGACCTGTGCAATCCACCCCTTAAAGGTTTGGGGCTTTCTGCTTGCTTCCAGTTCCTTTAAATGCTTTTTCTCTCTTAAGCTGCGGGGTCACATTATGGTTCTGCAAAACTGACAACTTCAACTACTGCTGAAGGCAGCACAGGAACTGTCAAGGAGGTCCTTTCCCTGCTGTCAGTGGTGGGAAGAGGATGGGTAAAAAAGTTCTTAGGATTCTTTTCTGTTACTTGCAGGTCCCTGGAACTAAAGAGGCCCCTGGAACCAAAGTTTTGGCTCCTTGGTCCTTACTTCAATAAAAGTTAACTGCAAACAACAACCTCTAAGGTGAATTGTATGTTTATTTTTTAGTGCTGTAGGATTTCTGGAGGATGAACATTACAGCTTTAGAGGTGGGGTATTTGAGTGCTGCCCATCAATACATAAGGTGATGTATTCATGTTCAAAGACTGATTTAAAACTTCCATGAATGCATAGTGGGTAAGAATCCCATCATTAAAGCTCTGCCAAATAACTGCTAAAGGAGGGGGGAGAATAAAACTTGTCCGTGTCAGAACCACAGAGAAGCTAACTTAAAGACATGTTACTGAAATCTCGTCGCCAAATAACAATTTGAATAACAGTTGCAGGGAAAGTTACCCTGAAGAGAACCCAGACCAACTGGTGCCAAGCTTTCCCCGGGGCGAGGGGCATCTTCCTTGGACATTATCAAAGTCCAGAATAATCCTGGTGAAGCGAAACCCTTTGCAGAGGCACAAAATGCCTTAGTGCCATGTAGAGCAGTCAAGTCCAGCAAAAGGAAGATGAAGGGAGGAAGGTTATGCTCCAGGCATCCTTTTTATTTTTTTTTTTGTTGGTTTATTTTCCTTCTAGTTACATTCTAAAGCAACATCATCAAAGTAAATTTTTTGCTCCCCTTAACCCACCATAAGTTGTACCTCTGGAACTTCATGGAGAGGAAGAGCTGTGAATTACACAATAAACAATCCCCTTCAGACTTTTCCATGCAGTCAATCTTTATTATAGCAGTATTCTCATATTCACATCAAGTACATAGAACTTTTTGTCTTTTATATAATACAGAGTTCTTTAAATAACTTTACACAGAAATAGTTTTCTTCAATCTGAATTCAGCTATCAAATTTTAATATGTTTTAAGTCTCCATGCTCTCTAACCAAACTGGACAATATTTCCCATTGTACAAATTTACATGAGAAAAAACTCCGAAGTACAAATGAAGGGACAACAAAAGTAAAGGGGGAAGGAACAAACGAGAAAAAATAAGTTGTATTGGCAATTACAGGGGAAACTTGCGAAGGAAAGAAGGGGAGTTGCCATGATCTATGTAACAAGAAACCAAAAATAAACGTTTTGTTATGAGTTAAAAAATAAATACAAGTTTCAAAACAATTACTCCATTGTAGATTTTAAAAAGCAGCTATGGAAATCTACTAACACAATTGGTTTTGGTTTTTATTTTTTTTTTTTAGTAACCAGACTTGGACCTTCTACTTTGCAGTCATAAGCCCCTTGCAAACCTCTGGTGGTCAATAAAAAAAAAAAAAATCAGAGCCGAAAGGAATGTTGTGTTAGCACAGAGTTTAAATTGGTGGGACATACATTTCATTGCACTAAGGAACAAACGAACGAACAAAAGAAAAAAAAAATCAAATCTGTATATAAATTTCCCTTTCCTCTCCTTACTACTTTGCCTCTCATAAACAAGCCTCTGCATTATGAGGTAATGCCATTGTCTTGACTATATATAAAAATAATCAAGTTTAAAGGATATAGATGGGCGTATCTATAAACTTTAAACAAGCCAGTCCTCTCTTACTCCTCCACAGGGTCCGACTGCTGAGCGCTGCACCTTCCATTACTGTCCCCTTCCCGAATTTAGGAAAAGCAGCCTGGACTCCAGTAAGAAAGAGACGGTGCCAGGAACGCAGGGCACGTTACAAACAGATCATTCCTGCTCCTTGGAAACAAGCAGTGGGCAGCCTGCATGTGTCTTCTGACAAAGGGGAAAAGGGATCCGATTGCTTCAGAAAAAGGGAGGGAAGTGACAACCCGGGGAGGACGAAGGGCCAGGAGGAGGGAGCAGTGTGGCCACTGCCTTCCTGCTTCCCCGGTAGCGGGACACCTGGCTCCGGCGGCACGGGTCCCAGAGGGATTCCACGGGTGGCAAGAAAGAAGGGGGGGCAGGACTTTTTCCCCGATCCCAACAAATGAGATGGGAAGAAAAGCAACGTTAATTTGGGTTGCCAACACATGCAAGTTGGCCACTGTCAGGTTTCTGTCAGTTGAGGAGGAGTGTGGAGAGGGGGGAGGGAAGGGGAGGCAGGTAGGACACAAGGCTCATAAAGGAATGATGTGCATTTTTTTTTGTTGATTTTTTTTTTTTTCTTTCCTAAAGGTTCACAGCTTTGAATTAAAAAAAAAAAAAAAAGCACATTTATTGCACTTACATTTTATTTTAGACAGAGTTCATTTAAATTATGCCCTCGGAACCCCCCACCATCCCAAAATAACCCTACA
>BJBW01000295.1:0-77262 GCA_004320125.1 Scolopax mira | reverse complement strand
AAAAAAAAAAAAAAAAAACCCAAAAAAAAAAAAAAAAAAAAAAAAAAGAAAAAAATAGGGTTTGGGGTTGGTTTTTTTTTTGTGTTTTACTCACTCAAAAGGAAATGTTACACAAGGTTTATTCTAAAGTTCAGCTGCTGCAAATGTGACAAACCAGGCAAAATGACCGGAGGAGCCACTGTGGGCTCTTGAGACTGGACGAGCTGAACACGCTGCTGCTGTGATGGGATGAAGCAAATAACTACGTGGTTTAGAAGTTTCTAAATGCCCTCCATCAGCTCCCTTCTCTTAGGGGAATAGTTTCTTTGTGATTTTGTTTAACAATAGACAAAATGCCACCTTCTCACATCTACTTTTAGTGTAGAATTTAGGGTAGGTAGAAGTATTCCAGATAGTTCCTGGAACATTCGTGAAAGGCCTTTTTTTTTTTACACTTTGCTTTCTAAAAGGAACAAAACCAAATGAAAATTGGGCTGATACTTTGTATGAACCGTGCATTTAGACATAACTTTATAATTTACAATTATGCTCAAATTTGCCCCAAAGAAGAAAAGGAAAAGATCTGAAAAAGCACTAAGTCCAAACCCCATTATTTTGCCCTTTATGGACAAGGAGGTTACACATGACACTAGTACGTAGGCACGGCCAGAAGTCTGTGTAACCCGTCTGAAATGGGAACAACTCAAATTCAAACGTGCTGGTTGTCCCTCAGCTGACAGGACACCTACCATCTCCCACGTGCAGTGACAGTGTGGGACCACTGAAGAGTAACTGCAGCGTTGGGAAACTGCAAGAGGCCCAAGGAAGAACTAAGGAAACCTGCTGATATTCCAGAAAACCAAATTAATTGTGCTTTCTGGGCCAGGGAATTAATTGTATGCTCTGAGAGATGCAGACTTTGATTACATGAGTACGAGCCATCAATTTCTCCTCATCCAGCTCTCATTTTTCATCTACACAGCCAAGATGCTGCGACAGCGTAACTTTGGGCCTCTTTGGAGCTTTCTCTTACCTTTGCAAAAGTTTACCAACTCCACACTACCTATTCTATAGTAACAGCTATATACAAAACTACTGCATCAGAAGTAAACCAAAGCTACTGCTCCAGTTACAAAGCACCTGGTTTACATTCTCTTGTACTTTTTTAAGGTTGCAAAGGCACATGATCATTTGGCAAACTGCAAAGACTGTTTTGGGGGATTCCTATGTAACCCATTTAAGAGAGGGTCTTGGTAGCTTGCTTTTCTACAGAAAAGATAAATGTGAGTTTTCACTTTAATCCACCCTCGGTGTACTCTATGGTTCTTGGCCTCCTCCCACAGTTTCGTGGTTATTTACTGCCGTGTCACGGTGCTGACTTTGACTTTGAGTAGCTTCTGTGTTAGCATCCTTCAACTCAAATGCAAAGAAAAAGTTGTAACAACTTATCTCTGCTCTGCTCTCTTGATGATCTTATTTCCTAGGAAAGCAGTAACGCAGCGATGAAGGAAGGTATTTAAAATGCATGCCAAAACAAATGCGAAGTGCAAAAGCATATTAAGGAGGCTACAGGTAAACAGAAATTTCCTGAAGTTCTATGTCAAAGGCGTAACAGAAAACAGCACAACCAGCACCTCCCTAGTGACACCCTAACAGTCCCCTCCACTGCACCTAGAAGCTCTGTCTGCTACTGGTGATACTTTTTTCCACCAGACAGAAGATGGGGCTGTCTACAGTACTATGAACAGTTTGTGCTACACACGCTGCACTCACAGTCCAGAAGGGAATGAAATCTATAGGTTGCAAAAGCGTGAAATGTCTACATGTTTCTTCCCTAAACTGAGCCCCTCCACCTACCGAAACTTCAATCTGTACTTCTTTGTGAGGTTTCTGAGGATCCGGCTTCCCCAAATGTTCTGTAAAATGCTGGATGTGTTTACATCACCAGGCAAACGCAGAAGGAAACCTGTTTATGTGTGATCTTCAGAATTTTTTTTCCCCCAATCTGGGCATTTGTGTAAAGACATAGTAGTTATCAACAGTCAGCATTTCATTCTTTTTACATCACAAAGGCCAAATTCTGCCTCTAATAAGCACATACTAATCAAAGTGATGTTGAGAGGCCACAATAAGATGGCAGTATTTTGCCTCAAACATTCTGCATCATCATCAGCTGCTAAAGCATTCAAGTACAAGAAAAGATGATTTTAGATAAGCATAAAAAAGCAGAAGTGGATTCATTTAATGACCTGCACGAGTTTAGCAAAAAAAAGAAATGACTGGGTAATTATATCTGGGGACATATAGGACTTAATTCACGCAGAAATTACTTTCAAAATAACCAGGTCTCTATGCTCATACCATTTGGTTTAAGCTCCACTACAATGTTCCAAGTTCCAGCAAATACACTGCGGGAAACAATCATGTACTGTCAGGGCAGATGTATCAGGTAATGGGGTCTCATCTAACTGTATGGAACAGGAAAGACAGAAGGGAAGGTGTGTGTGTGATTATTAATTAAGACATGAATAGTTGGGACTGGATACTGGTAGTTGTGAAAATAATAGTAGATGTTAGACACTGCAGAGCTAAAAGCAGTAAGACTCTCTGGATGTTTGCCTCAACGCACACACACATAACGTATGTACTAACATTTCCATACTATGGCACGTGCCTGTAGTTGGGACATCGCAGAGAAGAAGCTTAAGAAATTTGGTGTGATGGACATGAATGTTATTGGTCGTTTGAGTTCATTTCCTTCACCCCACTGCTATACAGGGCACTCAGTTCTCGACTACTTTTACCTCCCCCATTCATCTAAACATCTAGAGGGCACCTTCAAGAGTGATTCTGATGGCATGCAAGACATCCAGAAAAACTGAAGATATAAAAAAAAAAAAAAATCCCAATTATTTACAAACCAAATTTCTTTCAAAGTTTTGCATGAGTATTATCTGCGACCTCTTAAAGACAAACACACATCACTACAGCTATCTGGAGGGAAACAAACAAATGTGAAAACCAGTAGAAATGCATCCTGAAAGGACTTCTCTAAACAGCAGCCAAACAACTTGCACATTCCTCAGGGAAAAAAAACCAAAACAAATCAAAACAAAACAGAAAAACAAAACTACAAACAAACCAACCCCAATAAAAAAAAAACCCAAATAACAAACCACCCCAAAGATCACATGTTACTTATAAAGTGCTTTGCATGGACAAGGATAGTAATTTTCCTTGTGCTTTTCCTATGGGCTCAAGAAGCATATTTTAGACTAATGGGTAATGAATCTTCACAAAAATAAGTTCATTTTAAGCAAAGGTAGAATGAAATTCCTAACAGTTACATTTTAGCAGACAATCTTCTGCCAGCATGACCTTGTGGAAGGAATTTAGGGCTTTTCACAAGCTCTGTGAAATAAATGACTGTTGAACCACCTGTACAGACTTGCTCCGATAACGGTGTCTTTTGAGAGAATATTCATTTCCAGTATGCCCCACACGTACAAATTCAGCCACAGCCCACACAAGGTCTGGAGCGATGCGAGGGGTGGAAGGAGAACGAGCAGTGACCGCTTCACCCACCCTCTGGGAGTCTGCATCTGGAAATGGTCTCAGCTGCCTCCTGGCCCCAGTGGCCCCAGTCTCCTTCCACCTCTCGGGGACTGGCCTCAGGTGACGGTCACCGCCTGGCGCCGCATCTCACCGCTCCATCAATAGCTTCTCCGCACTGGGAAGTGGCTATTGCTACTATTTTAACATTCCTGCCAATCTCAGTAAGGAAAGAAAACCTTACAGCATCTGAAGACCCACAGCAGACAAGAAAAAAATTTGTGCTTTCTTTTTTTTTTTTGTTTGTTTTTAAAATGCATCCTGTACACAGAATCAATTCTATTCATGTACCAACATGAATCACTTCATTCTTGTAGTGACTATTAAGTCATTCACTATTGCTGTCTTGCTAATGTTTGCGGAATTAATATGAATACACAGTATTTCAGTTATAATTCCCACTTCAGATTAGTCCGGTCCCTATAACCCCAGTAAATATTTACTGACACACGTAACAGACTACCAGCAACGCCGCAGAACTCTGGGGCTTTACAAGCACGTGCCACTACTGATGTGCATTTCTCCCTTCACCTGGGAGCAACCTTCTGCAGACAGAAACAGTCCGACCCTCCTACAGAGGGAAGGACAGTGTCCTCACCCCATACACCCATGTTTAGCACGGACACCACATTCACACACATTTAACTCCTTCATTTATTTGTCACGGTTTTGTTTAACAGCTTCTCACCCTCCAGCCAGAACCTCCCTGTTCCAGAGGGGTCAGTTCTCCTGCCTCACCCGGAGTGGCACAGGGCAGATACGAATCAAAATCTGAAAACTTCTGTCTGAGCTCGAATCTCTTTCTAATGTGGTCTGACTTGCCTCTGTACAAATAATTTACATGTAATACCACATACCAGAGAACTCTGCAAACAGATCACATCACAAGATATTCTACTAGAGGTAAACAATGTGCAGAACTTTACGAGTTGTTTTGTCCCTGACTGAGTAACTTGTCAAAAAGCTACCAACCATTTGAAAAGCAAGATGGGAGGACAGGGAAACAAAGCACTCTAATGGAGATACCGCCACCTTCATCCTAATTTGCAAAGTGTACAAAAGGGAAAGATAAAATGGGAGGGAAGAGATGACAGGGAAGAAAGCAATGAGAGGAGAAGTAGTCAGCGTGGATCCAGCAAGTACCGTTCTGTTTTGATCTAACAACTTGCCACTAGGACAAGATGCTCCACATTTACAAACACACTTATCAGAGGACGTTCAGTTAAGAGGATAAAAATCCTTTTAAAAAAGCTCTTGAAAGTACCAAAACATAATTTTCGGAATGTCTAATTCTAGGGGGGGGTTCTGTATTTGTATTCAATTCAACCTGAGAACTTTTTTCCTCATTTATGAAAACATTACATATTGGTAAGGTACCTGGCATTAACCTGCACCCTCGTTTAAAATAAAACTTTTAAAGTAGGTACATACACCATTCACAGTCTGCATCAGGAATTCTACAGACTTCAGATGCTGTGGTAGCATCTTTGATAAATACATTGTATCAGAGGATACAAAAGAAAAAAAAATAAAAGAGAGGACAATCTTGCTACTTTTTTTTTGTTTTTTTTTTAAACTTCAGTTTGTTGCTGGACCAACAAAAGAAGGATCTACCTAATCCTTCTAAAAGATGTTGTATATGCACACACCAAGAAAATATGGGAAAAGGAAAAGGTTAAGATTGTTGGTTGTTGGTTGTTTTTTGAAGAAGTGATAAAGTAAATCTGAAAAAAGGTGCAGCAGCATCCCCTTTTCCTTCAGCTTCACCTCTTTGCCTTCAGAGTAACATCTTCTCCAGCTCCCATCACCCCATACTTTGAATTTTTCTGGAATAAAACCCAATAAGAGAGACCAATTTAGGTGTCGGATGTTGTAATAGAGTGAAAAGGGGATACTGCATCGTCCATAAATCAGTGAGTACACCAGGAAAAAACCCCAGAAGGTCAGAACGGAGGACGATTCTTTTCAATAAGCACCCGTCAGAGGTTCAGCCTCTGATGGCACGTTGTTAGAAGGAGAAAGCCCACCGGCAGACCATCCAAAGCAAGTCTCCTAAGTTGCAGCAGCAGTTCCATCCCCTCATGCCCGAGCACCACAGTCAAACCACGAGCGCCCTCTCCTCTCTCCTGGGAATGATGCCAACGGCTCAGGCAGCCACTGCGGGTCTCCGAATGCACGTGGTGTGGTTTGGGTTGAAGGAGAAACACTGGCAGCAGAGGATTCTGGTTCCCAAAAAGGTACTTTTTTTTTCCCATTTGTGTTGGACTGGCAGTTCCATTCTGCTCCACTTTTAAGCTTATGGATATCTTTTTTCTAAATTACTTTAGGTTTGGCGGAGCAGAATAGAGTTTTGATGTTAAGAAACTGTAGGAACACAAGACTTAAATAACAGAGTGGGTGCTGCCGTGGTGCTGTGGCTACTTGAACGCTGCAAATTCTCCTGTAGAGGGAGGACAAGAGCTTGGTTTAAATAGGTGATTTCAGTTACTAGGTGGTCAGAGATTTTCTTCAGACTAGTTGAATGCTAGGTGGAACATAAAAGATGTTAAAAAATGCAAACTGTTAAAATTAAAGCACAAAAGAATACACGGTGTAAGAACATTGACCCAGCCTATTTTACCGAAAAAGAATTTCTTGAAAGCAAGCTGTACCCATTCTTCGCAAGACAGAGGTATGAAAGTTCAAGCAAAGTTTAATTCATCATGCATTTGAAAATAAAACGTGCCAGTTTAATTTAACTTTAAACTCCTTATTGCACACATATCCTCCTGAAAAGCAACAATTGCAAAAAATGCGTCAAATTGCAAACTAATTTCTATTCCGGTGTAAAACTGGTTTAATAATAAAGAACTATTTGACACACCCGTTAAGCTTAAAGACTATATACCATAAAGTGCCTGAATATTGAACCAGTATTAAAGAATGCCAGAATCTGGTTTAGACACCAATGTAGCAACTTACTGTGAGAAAAATAAGAATGGTGAGATTGTCTACTCACTCCCAGACCAGAAATCTGTCCTTACTGATAGGGAGAACAACAAATAAAGCAGTCCCATGCTTCCTTTGGAATAACTGAATAAACAACAATCCTATGCAGTGCCCTGAAATTCTACCTAGTTTATTTAGTGTCAGCATATTGGGAATAATATTGGAAAAAAACCCAGAAATACCCCTGCAAAGAGAATTTTAGGCTGATGGCAATAATTCCATGGAGTGTCTTGCTCTATAAAGAAGAGAACCAAGGAGAGTAATCACCAGTCTCCACAGGGAGGAGGAAGAAAAGGCATCTTCAGGACCTGGTAGGAATAGCTGATCCCACTGATCTAAGGGAAGATAAAGAATGTGGGGAGAGGGCTCTGTGTGTCTTATGAAATGAGAAAGAAGCACACCCGAGGTCTAAAGTAAGGGTGGCTGACACAGGGGGCTGTGACAGACCCTCCAGCTCTATGTGTCTTCACAGACTGTGGTGGTAGGTTTAAGTTATAACAACAACAACAAAAAAAGGGACCTAATTGCCTATTTTGCTAGTTCTACCAACAGAGAAAACACTTGCTCCAAAACACTCTAATTATTTGGTAATTCTTCTTGCTTTTCTCTGGCACATTTCACCAATTTCCCAATTCTCTTCACAGTAACTTCTAGAAACACCTCAATTTTTATATTTTTTTTTGTTAAGAGAAGGACAAAAAAGTCATCAAGTATTGCCTGCGAGGCTAATTTTTAAGAATGACATTCATGCTTAGCTACACTTTCAAAACATGCTCTGCTTAATTTATTTCTCAGTCTGCTTTCCTAAACTGCTGATTAAAGATCAATTTATAAACAAGAGATTGCTCCCTCATTACTCATCTTGTCCTTCTGCCCATTTCTGGTAATAATTCAGCTTTTAATAGTTGTACAGGGATTTTGGAAGATAAAAGACGAACCATTAATTGGGAAAGGGCAATGGAAAAACAGGATCAGAAGCTAAGAAACATTTCAGACAGAATGGCAGCTATAAAAAGGTGATTTTTCAGACTTTTCTGCTGTTTAAATAAAATCTTAGCAAAGACATTTTCTTTTACAAGCTAATGCTAAATCTCCCCTGTCAAAATTCAGGGGCTAATCTGATCTGAAATCAATAGCTAACATGTTCATCTAATAACAGGATTATGCTGATTGAGCACGTGTAAAACGTGGTTACCAGTAACAACCTTCCCTACATGAGGCATGGAGGTGACTACACCTATCCACACACAGGAATCCTCCACCCTGCTAGGTGTTGACCAGACTTCCCTAGGAGCAGCTAAAAAGCTTTCTTTCACCCTTTCTTCTGAAGATGCAAAATATCTGTAGCTGGTTCATTTATCTTCTGAAAGGGAGGGAGAGAGAACGCTGGCAAGCTCTTCCTGAGGCTTAGATGCATAGAGATAAATGAAGTAATCTGAAATGTGATTTCACTGTTTCCTAGCAAGACAAGAAGGTCTTGCCTGAGAGCAATGAATGGACAAAATGAAGACAGCTTTAGGAATTTGTTCTGATATGCCCTGTCCTGATTCTGCCCTGCTAAGTCTTTGGAACCATTCTGTAATGGCCAATGCTAATCTAAACTGTGACTATTGCAGTCCCACTCTCCCTCCTGACTTTAGCTGTAGAGCAATGACCTACCTGTTGTGTCACACTAACACTATCTGGCCCTGTGGCAAGACAGCTCAAGGAGCTGACCTAGCAAATCCCTAGCTCAGGCTGGTGGGCAAGGAGAGATTTCTAACCAGGTTTTGGAGAGATGCTTTGTTGGCAGCAGGAACCCACCCAACTGCCAGGTGCCAGGGTAAGGAGATGGGCCATGGCTGCTCCAAATGAGATCATCTTACCAAAAAGCTATGAAAAGCACGTACTGAGGGATTTGGGATGTGAAAAAAACAACAGACATTTTTATTCATTGTGAACCAGACATCTGATGTGTTTTCTACCAAGTAGAAACTTCAGATATTTGCTTTGACTGAAGGAAATCCCTTTACAAAGGATGGACAGCATTTGAAAATACACATTTCTTAATGAACCCTTTCAAGTTAGTTGCTACTGTCTTTTCATGCTTGTCACATGCAAAGCAAGAGGAAACTATTTGAAATGCACACTTTCAAAAAATCTGTACTAAAAAGATGTTCCAGTTCTCCATGTTGAGTCCAAATAATATATTATGAGAGCACGTTCTGAGTGAACCTGCTACCCCTGATTCCTGGAAGGATTTAAAATGAAATTACTAATCTCTGTTCTCACAAATTTATAAGTTATCTGGATTCACTAGGTATATACACAACACTTAACTCTGCTCCTTATCATGGAGTAGATGCCATTTTTCTCAGAAGAATTGTAAGGAGAAGAATAGCTCCCTCCCAGGTCTGTGCCAGCCTTGTCTGCTGAAGCTGAGAGTAACAGACTTATCAAAGGGAAACACCAAATTCCAACACCTTGCCTGGATTATATTCACAGACAGAAAAAAGTATGACAAAGAAGCAGTCTTCTGTTGGATCTTGCATTAATCTTTTAGATGGATACCACCCATTGGCTCCATGGGTGGAGCATACACTGATGTGGATAATTAATATACTCAGAAGAATATACAGCAGCATTTATGAGGATCTGCTTCTTCTATAAGGTACCAAACCAGATTTTGTTTCTATACTGAGATGCAGGGAAGCAAAGAAAAAAAATGAATCTCACATAGTATAAACTTCCCCTGTGGAAAAGCCTGAGATTCTACAGACCTGTTTTCAGAACCAATAGGTATCTGTTTCTAAACAATATAGCTGAGTTGCATTTTTGAGAACACTGACCCAAATCCAGAGGTGTATTCAGGCCTCTTCTTCTTACATATGTTCCCAAATCTCATTTGAAGCAGCAATTACAAACTACAGAAGTTAAACCCCTAAATGCCTTTATGTCAGATAAAGTTAATGATCCACAAAACCCAGCCTCCTTGCAGGCTTCATAAAATGTTTAGTGAGAAGCTAAGCTCAAGTTATGGCCATAGATCCCAAACCATGCTCAACATTAAGAACAGGCAACACAGGAAGAATTCTAATGCACTGACCATACAGCAGGAAATGGGGCCAAACGTGTATAAGAATGGCAGCATTTTTTCCTCCTCATAATTGTAGTTCCTATAGCACAGAAGAAAAACAAGGAGGATAACACTAATCCTAGGAAAAACTTGTTTGAACTGATCTGGCAGACCTGGAAAAGAGTAAGCCTGGGCAGGGCAGTGATGATGGTTCTGCACTCTCTATAACAACCTGTGTGGTTAAACCTTTTCTACCTGGGATGGAGCATTTCTAGATTCTGCAGCAGACCCAGCAGCATCCTCTTGCTCTTACTGAGATGGGCATTGCAGCCTGTACTGAATACCATATGCCAGAGCTTAAGAAACATTCCTCATCACTGACTAGAATAAAAAAAAAACAACACAAAATCCCAACAAGTAAGAGGGGAAAAAACCCACTTAAACACTGTTTTCATTTTAAGACAAGCCTGCCAAAATGAGGTGAAGATACAAGAAAAATGGGAAACACATTTTTCTAAAACAGTAACGACTTTTGTCCTCCATAACTATTTCCATAGAGAGATTTCAACAGCTGAATTTTCTTGACTAACAAAACCAGAAGTTAGTTCCCAATCTCTTCTAACAGCAGAATTCAAAAAGATCATTAGAATCTGGCAAGAAAATGTACAAATTATCTACATTTCTTCATGCTCTCTAATTCTGCCTCCTGTTTTAAAAGGCTCAGTTGCCAGGCAGCAGAAAACAAAACCTTTTCTGAATCCTGATCTATTTCAAAAACCTATCACTAGCAACATACAAACTTCTCTGTAAGTATGAAAACCAGAAGCCACTAAGAACACTCCTGGCCCTTGAAGTCCTAACAAGAGCAGCAATGGCTTGTTTCCAATGCAGAAGAATCTGTGGAAATTAATAGCTTAGCAGTTTAAAACAAAAAACCCCACAGAACTAGTTTCAAAATATGCCACAGTCAATGACGTTACTGTTTTAATATCTGACACCAAAGACTGATATAACCTGAACAACTACTCTAATTCACCTGTTCTAGAAGAATGCTCCAGAGAAAAATACAATCTTTCAGGTGAGCTGACAGGACCTTGGTAAGGTGCCTAGGATTCTCAGTTAGACATCTAGTCTAACTGATTCACTTCTCATCAAACTAGCAGCTTTTATAAGAAAGTGAAGAAAACCAATTCATCACTGAATAGAAGCATGTTTAGTGGTATTCTTAACAATATTAAAGTAAGTTAAACATTTTATCTCAACAGGATTCATGGTATAATACTGATTTCCATGAAAACAACTGCTTTTTCAAATCCTCTTTTCCTATTATGGGTGCTATCAGCCTTTTTTTTTTTTTTTCAACTATTTGGTTATACTTGAGATTGAAAATTGTTTTTTTTTCTAATTTCTAAATCCCTGGTAATTGAAAGATACAGGCACTGTTACTAGTAATATTGTTGCAGTTCAACAAAAGCAGATTCAGAATTTCTTCTCTGTTGCACTGCAACAGAATATTTTCAGATGGTCTAAACTAAAGGTCAGAGTATGTAGGCAAAAATAAAAACCCAAAACCATGGCACCACTCCTCCGTAGTAAGAGATGTTCTCTAACAGCACTATTTCAAACTTCAACTTTCAAAATGAGTCACATGTTCACTAAGGTCTTTTTTTTTTTTTGATTCCGTGTTGTATCTGCTCACTTCTGCTGACCACAAGAAGTTTTGACTGTGCTCAGCCTGGAAGCTCAGTTTATTTTTCCAGTTGTTTCCCACATATAAGTAGCATTACTAACTGAGGAATCTAAAGCCTATTGCTCAAATATAATGACCTCAACTGAAGTAAAAAACAGACCAAACCAAAACACCATAGCTTGAGTAGATTAACATCAAATATGCTCCTGAGTAACTAAATCCAATCAATAAACTAGACAAAAATGACACAGGCAAGCAAAAATGATACCCAATGACTTTAAGAGGATTTTTGCGTGTTTGGAAGTGGCTTTTCCCATTTTTCTTATGTGACCTTATAATTCTTCTTGTGCCAGCTGTTCCCAGAGCCTTCCTTACCAACACGGACTTTGTGCTGGGGCCATTCAATGCCCAGTGTTAGGAAGTGAGTCTTCATTCCCTCAGTAAACCTTAAAAAAAGTAGCTGCTAGGAACCAAGAACGTACACACCTGTGTTGCACGCACAGGAACACACCAGCACACAGACACACAGGCACATGCTTTCACATTTCTTTTCAGTGCACTGGAAACCCACCGTATCCCCCTGCTTGGATGGGTGTTTTTGGAGAAGCACAAGCATATAGACTAAAATCCTCTGTCTGGAAGCCAGCCCGGTTTAACGAGGGTTCAGATGCACTGCGGTGAATTTTTGGCAATGACCGGGCCAGAAGCTCAATGGAGGCAAGGATCTAAAACCAAGGAGAAAACAAGTGATCAAATCTGTTGTTTCTAATTTTTAACAGTCTCTTAAAACCAAAGGCAGAACATCAATTAACGACAGAAAAATACTTCTACACAAATTTAAACAGAAACGTTTAAAAATAGATTACTGCATTGCACTGTGATGTTTATATCCTCAAAAAGCTGAAAAGGACATTTTGGGAAAAAAAACTGTCTCATTTTCCCCTTTAAGAGGGCATAGTGATTTCCCTCTGTGAGCATAATGAATATAGTTGCCTTTTATTTGTGCCCTTGTTTATGCACCAGAACCTATACCTACCATCACTGCAAATAAACACAGTTTTGGCAGCAGTTTGCTGAATTCCATTTACCATAGAGCCAGCAGGGGGAGCTCCTTATTTTTTTAAAACACTTTGGTTATATTTCAAATGAAGAAAAAAATAAGGCTGGCCTCTCCTCCAAGGTTTTAGAATCCAGACCTTCCTCAAGAGGCACGATAAATCAAGTTTTGTAACAAAACTATCAGTTCCCCTTCATAAAGCTTGTGAGAGAGCAAGGAAGTGAGGTATGAAGATTTCGGAGAGCATACACAGCAAGTTCTAATTTGTGTGTCTAATCACAATTATTAATTTCACTGTCTCCCAGTTGAAACTTTCTCCAACACATAAATGTTTTTCCAACTACACGAATCATATTAATATCTGGTTTTAGGATGGAAAACAAACACTTTATTTAATTAACCAGCACTAATCAGGTACCAAGATGGTACTCTTATGAAATCATGCTACAGCACTAAGCAAAAAAATTTTGAACTGGCCCGTGAGTTCATAACTAATCTTTATTTTTAATATTCAAATTGTAAAGTCTACTAAAAACTAAAGGGGGACATCTCTCACCTGTGGAAAAAGGGGTCTCTCATCTCTCTTCTTTTTTAAGCATTCAGCCATTAGTCTCTTCATAGCTTTTGGACAGTTGCTCCTTACTTTGCTGAGGTCTGGAGATAGGTATCCTCGTCCCACCATAAAAATTATCTTTATTTAAGGGGAAAAAAGATGAAAGGGGAAGAAGATGAGTCCATAAACCAAAGAGTAACAAAAGATGAACATTTTGCTAGACCATTTTAGTCCCAGCAGCAAGTTTTCTGCTCCCTGGAAACACTATCTGGTATTGAAACTGCAAAATTTCTTAGAGTAATGCTTGCTAACCTATTCAGTAAAAAAAAAAATTAGATTTTTCCTCCTCCTAAGAGAGATTTCCGTGAAACTTGACCACAAGTAAATGGTTACCATTTATAGCAATGACCACTGAAGAAATAGTCAAAAACTGTTATAAAACCAAGAACAAGCAACCCTGTGGCAGTAATAGAATGCTTACAAATAAATATTCTGTAAAAATAAATAGTCTGTTTTATATTATAAGTCAACAGAAAGTTCCTACTGAAAGGTATTTTAAGAAACACATGGATTTCAGATACCAAAACCCTTTACCTTTCAAGAATAAATTCCTTCATGTACTTCTCCACCACAAAAGCTTATTCTTGACATCTGACCACTTTTCCCAGCCCACAAAAAAACCTCACCAAAGCAAAACGAGAAACTGCCTATGCTCTCTAGAAGAGGAGACAGGCAGGCTTTGTATTTTCAGAGTAATTCCTTTAACATGGAAGGCTTATATTTCACCTAAGGATAAAACTGAAGCATAAAACAAAGTAAAGTAATAGAAAGCAGGAAAGCAAAGCACAAATATGGTTAATGTTCTCTTGGATATATTAAAAAATTCATCAAACATCATCATGTCAGGCCAAGGTCAAACGCAATGTGGTTTGAGTACTGCAGTTGTGCTGCCACTAAAAAGCCCTTTCAAACTAGCTAATCAAAGATCCATTGGTGCTGCAGCAGATAATCGCTACCTTTTCTGAATACTCAGACAGACCCAGCAGGTGTATCATACCTTATATTGAATGAGGTGTAACTATTTCATATCTGGACACTGGGAAAAAAACAAACAACCAAACACAACAGAAAGACCCCAAATCTGAAACAAGGTATACAAGTTATTTATACCAACATAATCCTGGTCCTTTTTCAACTTTCTGATTCAGTCGCATCTGTGTTGGCATCAAGGGCTATAAAACTCCCATGTGGTTTCTTTAAAATCCCCATGTGCCAGGGCAGTATTTCATAGTAAAGACTTGCCTACCCTGTCCGTACCTCTGCTGAAATGAGACTTAGCATCATCTAGAAGTTACTCTTTTCTAAACAAATGCACTGCTTAAGTTGAAAGTATTCAAAATTTGTTACTATTTATGTTTCCAGTACTCTCTTTACAAATGATATTACAAATAATAAAATAAAATAAATAAATAATTAATTTTTAATTTTAACTAGAGAAAAGACAATATCACTGCAAGAAGAGTCCTAGTCTGTCTAGAAAAACACTCTGAAGTGTAACAAGAATGATGCTTTGCGAAGATTCATAGTTATGTCATAGCAGCTGATGTAGATGCACCAACACAGAGCAAGCAATATTTCTGTCTTTTCAGACTGGGAGTGTTAAAACTAAAGACATTAGAACACATTTTATATGTTGGCTTCACTTGCAATTTAAAATTTGTTTCAGCACTCAATCGTGAACACCCACATCACTGGGTCCACCTTTCAAATCTCAAAGGGTAAAAACAAAACAATGTTGGAATAGTCCTTTTAGAAGGCTACATCCATCTGGCCAAAAATCTGGATATTTCCTTTTTTTTCACAAAGGCAAAAACAATTAAAAATAAAAATTATAATAAAAAAAAAAAAGTGACTCCAAATTTGATAAATGGGGATGAAGTGTTCTGACAAATACGGAAGCAGCCTTATAAAATGGCATTCAGGGATGAAGGTTGCTATGGTTGCAATTCTCAAGTACTGACAGTGAAAAAACAAGGGATGCAGACACAGAAACAACATAAATATATCACCACCCAGACATGGAATAGTTTAGACCGAAGATCTTGATGCATAGATACTATTTTCAGATGAGACAGAGAAATAATCGATCAGATATGCCTTTGTGAACGTGCCTATTCTGTGGAGATGTATTACAGGCGTGAGGTATCATTAGACTTAAGGAATATTTGTTCACAATTAAGTAATCTTCTTAAAGGATTCACACACTCTGGGAAGTCATATACTCCATCAAGCAGGATTTGAGAAATGCTGATATCCTGAAATTCAATTAGATGGTGCGTGCATTTCTCCAGACTGAGATGAATATAAAACATTCAGGGAGATGATTGCTGTTCCATTTTGTCGATCCTGCTGCTGAACTATTATTCAGTGCAGGGCAGGGTGGGGGAAGAGGAATAACTGAACATATGGAGGATCCTTTTGCCTTTGCAGAACTGTTCTAAACTAGATTACTATTAAGTAACCTTCTCTCTCCCTACTAAGTATCCTGGCAACCAGATCAGAAGCTGAAAATCTATCCTCGAAGTAAAAAAAAAAAAAAAAACCACAAAAAACCCCACCAAAATACCTGAAGTAAATTGGTGCTATGTGGCTGAGGCAGATCTAGAAAATGTAAAAATGTCATCTCATAACATCAGAATCAGAAACACACAATCAAACGCACAAAACCATCAGAATGTACACTTCTCAAGGCTGGATCAATCTCTGTTTCAGGCCACAGCTGCCTGAAGTTAATCCCTTCCCTTACCTGGTCCCTGTTGTTGATGTTTGAGTATGGTAACTGCCCAGTCATCAGTTCATAAAGAACAATCCCAAAGGCGTAGACATCCGACTGAAAGCTATAAGGGTTTTTATCTTGCATCCTAATAACTTCTGGTGCCTGTACCGTAAAAGAAAAGAATTAGCTTTTATCTCATCACATCAGGCTGTGCCTCACATACCAGAAACAAACCATGGACTTGTCCAGAATATAAGAGGTGCAAGGCCCACTCTTGCCTTCAGATGTTACTGGGTCCTATTATAGAGTGGATGTTGACATGAATCTCAAAATCCATTGGCTCTTTTTAACTTGGTGATCCCTTTATTCCTCTACGACAAACAGACTGACCTTGTCAAGGCCAAGAAGCTATTTTGAAACTAGAATTATAACAACGTTGAAAATAATACCAACTAACAGAGCCTTCAGGTTTTTTTTTCAGGGAGAAAAGGAGAAAGCAGAGTTGCACAGGAGGTCAAAACTATACTTCTTATTAAGACTCAAACAAGTTTACGACCTCTTGAGAGTAATCCTTAAAACTTAATACCATCTTACTTTTGGGCTGAGCTAGTTCCTTTGCAGGATATTTTTCATGGCTTTTCTCACCTCCTCAAGCCTGAATTAATCATACACTTTTTCCTTAGCCACCATTTTCTTTTCAGTTTAAACATCAGAATAAGGGATGAAGACACTAAAGTTTTTTTCCTGGCTACTGGAAAACTTAGGCTTGAGGAAGAACTGAAAAGCCTTGAATTAGTACTTCATATTACTGCTTGTTTTTTCCAGCTTAAGACAGTTTGTATAAGTCAGCGAGCTGAAGGGACTGTCTCAGAAACTTTGGCCAAAGGCAATTAAATTTGTTGAAACAAGCACACCACTTCCCCCTTGCTTACCATCCATAGAATAGATCCAGACAACTGTTCAAACTGATGGGATCCACTCCATCGCGATTTCACTGTGGCTAGCCCAAAATCACCTATTTTTACTGTGAGGTCTTCATGAAGAAAAATATCTAAGGGGAAAATGTTAAGGGAAAACATACAAACAGTACTGGTCCTCTCCTAGAAGAACAATAAGCAGCTACAAATTTGCAACATTAGACGTAAAAGTTTTAATCAACCAGCACCACTGCAGAAGGTTTTCATATAATATAAATTCTAAGCAGCCAGCATATTGAATTATGGTACCTAAGGGTTACATAAATAATGACCGGGCCAGTGCTGAACAGACCATGGCCCAGGTGGCTGTCTTGAAATGCCAAGTATGAGAAGCTGAAAACATTCCATGAGTGAACTGGCGTAATCTTTCATTCCATATAGAAACCAAATGATGCAAAAATCTTTGTGATACCACAACAAAACTTGCTACATTACTGCAATCACATCAATAGATATAGTAAGTATCCCTTACTTTGCTATTAGTGATATTATCACTTCTTAATGAAATTTCAACTCAGCAAATATTCACACATGAACAGCTTCTCATGTCAGTAAGTACATTTCTGTCAATAAAAAAAAACCCAGCCAGGAATGCTGTCACGTTCCACAATCACGTCTCTGGGAAAGGATACTATTACTCTTGAGGTCCCTGTGGATGATTGACTTGGCATGCAAATAACTGAAAAGGAATATCATCGATTAGATGGGTTAAATGATATTTCACTAATCAACAACTCAAAATTCACTGTATTACCGAAACACAAATTCTATAGATATACAAACTGCACATATTTATCAAGGTGATAAAACTTCCGTTACCCATGACAGTTTCTGCAACAGCCACAGGAAAAAAACCAAACAAAAATAAAACAAAGCTTAGATTTCCATCTTAAACCTGATGCTACTCCAGAATATAATAACAATTATGCATCAACTTCTGCTTTTCAGTTGCAACTCAAAACCCAGAATTAAATTAAAAAGCTTTGGTAGTTTTTGACACACCATTCAGTGCTGAAGGTTCTGCCACCCAGTCTTAATGGTGACTGTCAAGACCTTTTGTCACAGCTTTAGGCAACCTGTTCTAAGTTGTGGGAGCTAAACATGCTTTCCAGCCTCAGTGTGTACTCCAGTATGCTGACTGCTTGTGAGTATGGGACTGGAAAGAAAGATCCCCTGATTGCAGACTGGCTAAATAGATCGCAAGGAACACAGAGGGGAGTGCTTGCCCCATAGCACATATAGAGCCTAAATGAGGCAACTAGTCTCCCACGGCTCTTTGTTTAGTCAATGAGATTGGCACAAACCTGCTGGAAAAGCCCCAATTTATGTCTCTGCTTGGAATGACGCTCACAAAACAGCTTCTGCATCTCCACTACCTACAGAGGGAGCCTGGGGAGATGAGCAGGCTAACAGAAGGCTGAGGCTGGTTGCTGCAAACACCTCCCTCCCTGCCTCTTGACTGAAAATGTAATAGAATACTTAGTAGAAAAATGGCACAAATAACTGCAATCATCTTAGTGGTTTTCCAGCTGGAAGGCGATTTCTCTGATCTTACATCAGAGTTCCAGTTTTGACACACAATATTGGGCTAGTTTTGTAAATTCTAACTCGCTCAATTGCCCTCTATGGGAGTGAGGATTACTTACAGTCTTTAGAACAAAATAGGTATGTTTTCTTCAAATGCTGAAATCTATTATTTAGAGAGCTACAATACTTATAAGAAAAGAAAAAAAAAATCAATTCTTTTTGCTAACAGGACTGTCTGTCTTCTGCATTATCTTACATGAGTGTGTTCTTTTTTTTCACAGTGTGTTTCTTATTAAACTATGTTTTACCTCCTACCATAAGACAATCTGGACTGTGAGGATCATAAAGCCTGGAACAGAAATCTTCATGCACAAGATCGAAAGTTTAACTACACTGTAATTATCCTTATTCTACTATCTAAGACTATATTTCCTTGATGATTTTTATTTCCCTACATTCCAAAAAAAAGAACACAAAGTCTATTTTCCTAATTAAAACGATAAAGACTTCACCCAATGCTTTAATCACCAAGGCAGGACCCTTGAGCTTGGGAAAGTGAGCAGAGAGCTGGCTGTCAGTCAGAGTGAAGGGGATACGTAAACATTGCCCCAGTGCTCATCTGCAAACAATTAATATAATACTTACTCCATGCCTTGTGCAGTCTGTCGTGCAATATCAATTAGTTTGATCATTTCAAATTTGGTCTCAATGATGTGTAGATGGTGATATAAACTGGACCCCTCACACCATTGCGTAACAATAGCCAACTGGGGTTTTGTTGAATAACCCATGAAAAGCAGGATATTC
Organism: Scolopax mira; assembly: GCA_004320125.1. Taxonomy (NCBI): domain Eukaryota; kingdom Metazoa; phylum Chordata; class Aves; order Charadriiformes; family Scolopacidae; genus Scolopax; species Scolopax mira. Next base: position 58,241 of record BJBW01000295.1, on the reverse strand, counting down.
ACATGTCGCGTTTTCCTGTTGAAAAAACCCAAAAACATCAGGAGGAAATCAGGCAGATCAGGAAATCAGGAAAAACCCAGGCAGGACTATCACAGTCTAAATATACATTTCCAAACAGAAGTCCTTGGGTCAATCTCAACTTTTACTAAGATAAGGTGTCTGGAGAACAAGTCCTCTGAGGAACAGCTGAGGGAGCTGGGATTGTTTAGCCTGGAGAAAAGGAGGCTGGAGTGAGGTGAGAGTTGGTTTCTTCTTCCAAGTGATAAGAAAAGAGGAAATGGCCCCAACTTGCTCCAGGGGAGGTTTAGATTAGATATTGGGAAAATTTTTTACATGGAAAGGGTTACTGAGCATTCCCAGAGAAGCAGTGGAATCGTCATCCCTGAAGGTACTTAAAGATGGATAGACGTAGTGCTTAGAGACATGGTTTAGTGATGGTTTTTGTCAATGTTACGTTGATGGTTGGACTTGATGATCTTAAAGGTCCCTTCCAACCTGGACAATTCTATGATTCCATGATAACTTGTTGATAGATACAATATAATGAATTACTCCAGCAGCTAGCCTTTCTTATCATAGTGACATGGAATAGCTATTCTGGGGTAATCATCACTTCGTCTTGCCTTTGCAAGCAACTTGGCACAGGACTGCTCAGAAGATGCTGTTACCCTATCGGATAGCGATGGTTTGCAGGCAGGTCTGCTGTTGGGTCCAGCTATAAGATGTTGATGCCCAAAAGGAAGACTTCCAAAATGAAATTCCAGTCTCAGAGGCTTCCAGGAAAGACAACCCTTTCATTCAGAAACCATCAATACACTTCCTTGGCAAAGCCTCAGTTTTTCTCAGTGCTTTATTTGATGAGAATTTTGTACTCTCCATGGAGCCAGCACACAGGAAAGGATGAGAACAAGTATGAAAACTGTACTTCTAAATGGCTATGATATGAACGTGTTCCCAAACAGCACTGGGAGAGGCTGGAGTTCGCCACAGAGATTTGGAGAAATTAAATCAAACTTATTTCAAAGACGGAACAACTCCAGACAGAAAAACTTCCCAAAAAACAAGGTAGAGAGGATTATCTCAGTAGATAGGCCCATAGATTCAAGGCCTGAAAGAATCTACTGACACACTGTGAAATCTGAAAGAATTCAGGAAAAGTCAATCACATTCTTATTGTCATCAAATGGACGTGAAGAACTAGATACTTCCAAACACATCAATGAGATATTAAGAAGACAAGGCACCTAAGAATTGTGGAGTATTTCCTAGCTCTCCCAGGGACTGAGGAAAAAATTAAAGGCAAGTGTTTTCCAACACACTTGGTACGAAAGGCAGTCAGCTCACTGTTGATGAAACCTGACACACCAAGCTTAAAACCCACAGTAGCTTTTTAAATCTATGCTGTTGCTGAAGATGGCAGAGCTCTTTATGTTTTCTTATATTGCAAAACTAACCTGGTAGCCTAGAGTGTGAACCCCTCTGTCCTCTCAGCAATGCAGCCTAGGACAGTTCTACACTATGCGACTTTGCCTTTTTTTCAGGTTCAAGGATGTGTCAAGTGATGCTGAGAGTAACTCCTGAGTGAACAAAAAAATAAGTAGTTTCTTGCAAATTCTACCTTAAAGCTATGAAAGCAATGATGAAGCATAATGGAAAATGCACAACTACAGGTAAATCTGGTCTGTGTCAAAGGATAGGACAATTGACTATTTACTGTAAGTGCTGCAACGATCAACAACAGAGAAAGGCCAGACTCCAGCTATGGGACTGCCAGCAGAAATACAACATTTTTGATTTCATTACGTTTTCCTGAGCAGTCACGCCAAAAATATGAAGAGATACACAAAGTAGCATACTCCAGAAAGCCTCTACTTCCATAACTATGGGCTTAGATTTTTCAGAACTAACATATTCTGTGGAAAAAGGCTGACCGACCCCTTTTTACTGTGTAGCTTATTGGAGATGCTCCTCCAGCACAGGTGCCCAGCTCAACACATCATTGTTCCAGAGGCAAATCCCTTCTTTCTATTTTTTTTCTTAATAAAGAATTAAACTTCTGGAAGACTGATCAAGATTGTACTTGGATGCTAATGGTCTTCTCCAATAAATATTCTATTGTACTGTATTGTGTTGATGGGTCCTCTTTGAAGACCTGAACCCAAGATAAATACTTCCTCTGAGAAAGTACAAGCAATAGATGTGAGAAAAGGACATCAAGAAATGACTTTATGAGAAATATATTTTTAAAAAAATCTTAAAGAGAAGTCAATGCTACTGAACAGAAACTATTAAACAATTGATAATGTGAGCAGTGCTGCTGCTCAAAATGAACAATTAATCATGCTCTCCTTCAATCTTAAAACATGGATAAGAGGAAAGAAAGTCCTACAGTTCACACTTAGGCTTGACTGTGCCCTGAGAGTAGTACAACAGCAAAAACCAAAGGTGTTCTTGAGCGTTTGGACATACATAGATTCACAACATGGGTGTATAGACGAACACATACAGGGGAAGGAAGTAGTAGTGGGTACAAAGAAATACCTTTAAATGGCAAGTTATATTTTCTACCCAAAGTATCATCATGAAGGAATAAGAACAATGTGTTATAATGGAAATCTAAAATTAAATGATTAATAGAGCATAAATCTATATGTATTATTTTATGCCAGTAAAAATATTCCTACCTGAGCACTCCTACTTCATTTTTGAAAGCCTGTAACTGTTGAGGTGTGGGTGCCGTAACATTCAACATTTTCACTGCCACATCACCTTTAAAATAGCAATTTTTAGTGTCATTGATACATATTATTCTATTGAGAAAATGCTATATACAGCATCAGAAATATTAAGATATGCTATTTTCTATCTCTCATTGAAATAAACCACTACAATATTAAAATAAGTAAATATTCTGTAAAATGTATAATGACTATTCTTGTTTTACTGTGAGAAATCTTAGCCAGGTCAAAGCTTTTCAAATACATATTTGAAACCCTCATTCATCAAGATGAATACTTCAGCCTTTCTAGTAACTATGTTTTTCATCTTTATCCGAATAATTACTGAATTCAGAAGAACATACAAGATTTGAGTTCTTAAGTAGTTCGGAGTTCTAACATTACCTATTTAGCACACTACTTCTTAATTTAAAAATCATCTTTATGGCCCTTCAGTGGACTCTCCCCAGTATGTCCATGTCTTTCCTGTACTGAGGAGTCCAGAACTGGAACCCAACACTCCAGGTGTGGTCTCATCAGTGCTGAGGGGAAGGATCACCTCCCTTCACCTGCTGGCAATGCTTTGCCTATAATGCAGCCCTCTGGATATCATTAGCCTTCTTTGAGGCATGGGCACACTGCTGGGTCACGTTCAACTTGGTGTCCACCAGAATCCCCAGGCCCTTTTCTGTGAAGTTGCTTTCCAGCTGGGTGGCCACCAGCAGGCAACAGTACTTGCTCAAGAAGAACAGTTTGCCATGACGGTCACATACCATGCCACTTTCCTTTGTAGACTGTTCCAAATGATCCAGATCCTATCCTTTGTCCAACTGTGATCTGTCCATCTGGTATCTCCCAATCATCACTTGAATCCCGTCGACCAAGGGTTTTCTTTATATATACACATAAACAATAAAAAGGAAGAAAAGCAAGTGCATTAGTGGCTGTGAAAACTGCCCCTTTGTTAAAGATTTAGTATCAGCATTTCATATCATTAAAGTCCTAAAAGAACTTTCTCTTTCAAATATTGTATTTGACTTTTCAAGCCAGCCATATGCAAAACCTTTAGTATACCAAATTATTGTCTGGCATGAAATAGTTGCCACAGGTTTCTGGCAGTATTAAAACCAGTAAATAGTAAGAAACTCTTACCAAAAAGAAAGTCTCGTTTATTTTTCAATTCTTACTCAGTGATAATGCTAACTTGTGAGTTAAAAAAGATTGCAGGCATTTTAATATATTTTTACATTTGAGAATCACTAGAGAACTTTCCAAGTTCATGAATCATGGTGGGAAAAGTTAAGCTGTTACTTGAAAGGAAACTGGCATTATAATATGAAGCACACCAAAATATTTGGGTGCAATGGAGTAAGAGTATAGTATATTATTTAAATGATTTATGTATCAGTCCCACCATTTCAATATTCCATTATTAATTGGTTTAAAGCACTTGATAATTACCATACTTATCTCCAAAATAAATCAGAAGGCCTTGATGAAAAGCGAGAGGAACATGGTTGTGCAGTATTTCAATGAATACGCCATAATATGAATGAAAATAGCTGATCTTTTCCTTACCATTCTATTTCTGTCTTCTGAGGATGAGGATGATTTCCTTTCCCGCTGGGGTCCTGGTGATTTCTGTAACGCTTTCACATTGGTGAGTGACCCAGGCAAAGAGGCGGGAGGTGTTGCAGACAAACCTGCAGTTGAACCTAAATTTCAGAAACAGGGTAATTTTTATCTATAAGAAGCCGGCTTACAACAATGTATTGCTATTAGGTGCAAGAACTGTGTTTAAGATGCAGTATCTCCAAACATCAATGCAAATGTTAAAAGGGGACAAACATGTACTAGGAATATTGTCCTCATATTATATTAGTGCTCAAGTCTTAGATTTCAGGAAGAAACAAGCCTATAGCAAACATCCCTGTATACCAGATAGTTCCCAGTCTCTTGTTCATGAATACCCAGAAGGACAATGTCTCTTTAAATAGAAAAAAAAAAATATTTAGAAGTATTTTTTAATTCCACCAGTTTCTTGGAGTAAAAAGTAGTAGCATTTTAGTTAGCAGTAGCTATCTCTCAGATTTCTTGGATTTCTTGTAGCTAATCTTTTAGGGACTCAATAAATAGCCAGAATACTGTACGTGGGAATCAAAATAGACTGAATGCAAAAAATTTAAATATTTTCTAGTTGAGTCTCCAAGTGCCACCTGAAAATCATTTGGCTGTTTTAAAGCTATCTGTTAGCAAAGAGCTCTTATTCAAAAGTAAATATTAGACTGCAGAAAGGATTAAAAAAGAATAAATACTTTAGTTAGCTATTTGAAGCATATTCTATTAAATACAAAAAGAACAGTATATCTGTAGCCTATACATTATCTAAACAAATCGATGCAGTAAAATGTCACTAACAGAGCTGTCTCTTTACAAATAGAGCACTTCAACTAGACACTGATTTTAAAATACACCGTAATTATTTGTAACAAGGTTATGGTGACCTTCCCAATGCAAAGGACATGAAATAGGGTCAACTGTTAATTAAATTCATGCTGCTTTGCTAAACAATGTATGTCACTGTACAAGACCTCCAACATTCCAATGCTTACTCTCCCATCAGTGCTCTGAGAAGTGGTAGAAGACAATATTCTTCCTCATATTCCTTCAGAAGCCAAAAAAGTATCTCCTTACTTCTTACCAAAAAAAGTATCTCCTAATGCCAACTTGACTTGAAAAAATTGACTTTGTGACTTTTAAAACTCTTGCTCAAGTTCAGTCACTCAGTGTGTGCTAATTTATCCATTACTGCCCGTCCTCACTAAGCTAAAATCCATACGTTTACAAGTGGAAGCTCAAAATAATGTCATAGAAACAAATGGGATGTAGCACCCATAAACTTTGTCCCACCTCTTAAAGCAACAAGAATGATGCATATTGGGCATCCTAACTACATTTACAAGCAGCTGGAGGCCAGTGACCTGATGGACAGATCTTTGTTCATATTCATGTTATGGTCGCTATACTGTCATTTATTTATTATATTATTTGTCTCAAATCACACATATATAGAATTAATTGCACAATGTTCCCAGAACATGAGCAATTTTCAAAAAAATTACTGGATTACAGACTTAGTCTGCAATAGCAAAGCTCTGCTTAAAATGCTTTCTTTAGAGGTAACTAAAGTGTCCTATCTAGAATGTAATACCTCGACATAGGAATGCTAGCACAATAGTCACCCTTCACCAAAAATGTTTACAGCACATGGTAGAACATAACAGTTAATATGTTCACGATAATACCAGATGGCCTGTTTTTCCAAGTTACTACAGTAATGTAACGTTCAGGTAACGTTGGACTTAAGTCATTGGCTTGGACTCTGAAGCTGTACGTAGTGTATTCCATTCTGTAGCCAGTTCGCTTGTTGGGGACACCTGTCTTCTTACGAAGACTTCTGGAAGAACTTTACAAGTTTCTAAGGTGAACTGCTCTTGATATATTCTGAAACAAAAGTCTTTGAAACAGCCAAGACGGTAGCATTTGAAAACCACACTACATGCACTGAACTACCCATTTGTACATGTACATATATAGATGTAAATATTCACATTTCATGCTATTGCTCAACAGCTGGGTTTCTCCATCATACGAACTCCCACAGAGTTTTGGGGGATTTTGTGCAATACAACAGATCCATTGACAACTTTAGGCCCGAGTTACCCCCAGAGTCAATGACATGAAAATGGAAAAGCCCTATTTTACATGGTACAGGGCACAAACAAATACTGTTTCACTGGAAATTTACTAACTAAATAAAAACTACAGAGTCTAAGACATCTAGGGCCCCAATGTGGTATCAACAGCATATTCTTGAAATGATGTATTTGTTGAAAGCTGATATGACACATTACTTGAAAGGCTTGAGACCTAACAAGATATCAATGGAAATGTTTGCAATTTACATTTGATTTCCTAGATTACTTTTCAAAACAAAGAATATTCAAGATAGAAAACTGTTAAAGCACTGAACTGACTTAAACTGAACAGTCAAGGAAATTCTAAGTTAAGGGCATCACTTTGTCTTTAAAATCACTGCAATACAATCCAAGGACCGTTGCTTAGAAAAGCTATGCTAAGGTCCATATTAAAACCTCAACTGTGAAATTCCTTGCTTTTGAAGATTTAAGTCAGACTTTATTTATAGTAATTTTCAAGCGTGTAAAGGTGAAAGTGAGTATGTGTGAAAAGCACATTCAAAGCATTCCAGCCAGGCCAAGCAAAAAACAGAGGTGTTCTGATAAACTCACACACTTACATACACATGGTGTGAGGGTGAGGCACAAACAGCATCTGTGGTTTTACTTATTTTGTTTGGGTGAAAACAAGAAAGAAGAGCCCAACTACCTCTGAACACTGGGCCAGGCTCAAAATCAAACACTATTTCACTGGGGACAGAATGAAGGAGGGGACTGGGAGTCCGGGATTGGTATTTCCGAAGACAGCGCATCAGCTGGTTCAAAGGGGCTGTTAGAGAGAAAGAGACGGGCAGGCAGAGACAGAAAGACAGACACATAGAAGAAATGAAAGAAGTCATGGGAAATAACTAGGATGCTTTGCCTCCTATTCATAGATTGCTTCTGTACTTTGAAGGAGAAAAAGAAAACCAAAAAAAAAAAGTCAATTACTAATAACACTGTGTCAGGACTGGGAATAGCCAATTGTTTTCAGATGCCAAGCAGACAGTTCATGATCAAAAGTTAAAACCAACATGATAGCACAACATTTAAATGCTGGACAAAATGGGCAAAACTGTGGAGAGCCACACCTATCAACACATACAAAAAGAGCTGAAACTGGCAACTTCAAATTAGTCAGCTTGCAGGATTAAAGGAAATACTCTTTTTTAAAAAGCATTCTATTGCTGGCATAAGAAAAAAACAGCTCCATCAAACACAATGCAGTAGATAGGTACTGTCCTACCAACTACTAGATTTGGATGAGACAGACAAAGTCAGGGATAGCCCACACTACAAAACCTTAGAGATCAGGATAGAGTGCGCTAGGGTCATTCAGACTTTACTTATGGCAAGTTATAATTAGTAGGAGACGACTGTGTTAACGATTTGGAGTTGGAAAAAGTGTCATATGCCTGCCCTACTTACTATTTCTTTATTTCTGTTATTTCTATATTGTTAATATATTCACAGGAATAAATACAGTACGTAAGAAGCCCTCTCAGCACCTTGACAGCCAGTGGGAGAAGTGACTTAACAGGCCTGTGCATAACACGTGAGGAAAAATAAAATCTTCTGGCGCTAGTTCTGACTTAAGTGTGAATTAGGGCTGTGCCTTACTGACAGAAAAATAAAAAGACCCGGCTTCAGCATAAGGTCCTAACAACTTAGTTCCAAGAGTAGCACAGGCATGCAGTGCAGCAAAGCAGCATCTTCAGCAGGGGTAGAGGGGGAGAAGAACCGGAGCATTTCATGCTGCTTTAGGACGCAGCAGTTCATGTGGAAGTTCCATCTTCCGCGTTGACGGTTTGCAATGAAACCCCCTGTTGTTTCCACGGGTGGAAAAGTAACCAACAGGCATAATTAAAATCTTGCAGAGAGAGTTGGGAAGCTGTAAAATACCTGTATGCGGCCACGTGAGTGAATGAGTGTGTGCGGGTGAGAGCGAAAAAAAGTGACGGTGAAAAATAATTTTAAAACTAAAAAACTAGATACCACTTCAAAACTTTTTCTCCTTCCGTCTCCCCCACTCCCAGAATGACTGGCAAATGACTCTAACCTTTGTCAGACAAATACTAAGTTCATGGATAAGCAAATGCAAATTCATTTTTCATTCTAGTTATATTTTCCTTTGTGCCTGTCTTTTTTAGAAGGAAGTAGAACAAAGGGAAGGGACATAGTGGTTGTGCAATTAAATATAGCTCAGTAGCTGGTTTAAACACTACTTACCTCCCTCTCCTCGTAAACCCTGGTCTCTAATCAAGTCCTATAAATAAGAAAATAAATTGTGTTCAGTTTAGGTATGATCATTTACATTCCAGAACGTATTAAGACTGATCAAATTGAGAATCCATAACCTCATATGTCATTCATGAAATAAAAGCTGTTTGCTACCCTGGCTCATTAATAGCAGCGACTCCAACTAACCATTTATAACTACTACTAAATTTTTCAAAATTAGTTGCCTTAAAACAGCATCTGTCAGTAGTAAAGTGAAATGTACAACACCCAAAATAGATGTTGACCTGAAAATATTGATTTAAACACCTAGTTGGCCAAAATACACAAAGAAATATTGAACACTCTAGTTACAGTGTTTGTGTCACAAATTATTTGAACTGTCATATCAGAAGCTGGGATGCCCATTTCCTGTACTGAGGTACATCAGTCAAATGAGTTCTGCTTCGTTTTATTTTGTTACAAAGCACCTCATTTGCATAGCCAGGCGCACTCTGTTCTCAGAAATGACTCACTGCAAAAAAGGTTTTCTTCACTTGCAATCCACTGTGAACTGAGAGCTTCTTTTACAACATACCCAATCGAAAAGGAAACTACACCAAGGATTTTTTTCTGAACAAGAGAATTCTAGCAATTCCCTCTGTATGTCCATTTTCATCATTGAGCTTTTTTGTTTGTTTTTGTTACACAATTACTTTATTGCTTTATACACTGGCACTGCTGCTGAAAGCACTGGTCCTGCCTCTCAGGGGCACCACTGCCATAGACCACATGCAAATGTCTACGTGGCCACACTCTGGATGCACAACAAACATTTCACCTTTCACTCACTCAGTTCACATGCAAAACACATTTTGTGCCTCTTAAAGGCAGACTTCAAGACTGCTCACCTGACAAATGATTAATTTCTAGAGTAGATTTAAGGGTAAAATAGAAGCTATATATCTTAGCAAAATTAGAAAGAGGTTGCTGTGACCAATATTTTGAAAGGTCCTAGCTAGCCTTATACCTAGTATCAACCATTATTATTATTCATGATTCAGCAAGCAGAGATTTCAAAAATGTGGAAAACAAGCTAAGTGTAGCTGTTTCTGAGCACTGCAAAAGAATGCTCAGACCAATACACACTGGGCTCTTGAAACCCTCAGGAATGTTCAGTAAATCTGAACTCAGCCTACTGCACTAATTTAATTTTCTTCAATGCCAGAAATATTACTTGAATTACAAGCCCTAAAAATCCCTATCTTGCATACAAAGAAATATACTTAACACATACAATGGTCTGTGAGAGTGGCTTTCATATTCTTAATGCTGTGGTACCACTAGCAGCACCAGCCTTGGGACAAATGGCAAAAAAAAAAGAGAGCAGCAGTTTATGGTAGAATGTTTCTTTGAAAATGAAAGGTGTGGACTGTCAAAAGGCAGTTTCTACTTTTGTAGAATAAGTCATTTGCAGTCTTACAGCTCTCAGTAGCAAAAATGTCTTACATATGAAGATTCTGACGGATCGCCAAGGATTATCTTAGAAACACTCGTGTGTATGTGATAAATCTAATGCTGTGATATTCATACAGGAAACATCAAATCTACCATTCCTGATCTAAACGTTATTCATACTTACATCAATATTGACTGGCTCGATTGTATTGATGTGAACGTTGGGAGCTGAAGAGGATCGGTCGCGTTGCCCAAATTGATTCCGATGGTCTTCATCTGCTGGTCGGAGGGGCTGTGGGATTGGAATGGATTTTGAAGGAGAAGGACTAGGGAGAATTGGTGGTCTGAGAAACAAAGTCAAGGAAAAAGAGGATTTAGGTCTACAAATGGCTTCAAATACTGCATAGTGGGTGTGGTAAGTCCTTTTCAACTATAATAATACATACATTACAAAAACTGATCTAAAGTCTTGCATGAAAACAATTTATAATGAACAATCTCTACTCCCCTATGATCAATTGCAACAACTCTCTGCTGCACAAACTACCTAATTACACGTCTGTGAAGTGTTCTGAGTTAAAAAAAAACAACACAAAAAAACCTAACATACCATACCAAACTAGTAATAATAAATCCTAAACTGAAAAAGTCACGTAGCCCAACATGCACTGCAGACGACAAAATACTTTGCTGTTTCCTCACTTTGGGGCTAATGCAATACACTCTTTTTAATGGCAACCCATTGAGAACTAAAAAAGCTTAACATCTCACATCAATATTACAATCAGAACATGTCACAAAACAAATTGTATGGATGGGATTATTGTTCAATGAAGAAAGACTGAAAATTATGTACTGGTCACTCCTTGTAATCTATTAATATTATAGCCAGTGTAATATGAATTACTGAAACAGAAAATAAGCATACCACTTCATAACCCCAACCTTTGATAAGTAACTGAATAGTGCAACATTTCAAACATTATTTACAACACGAGTTTGGTGATGCAGTAGATTTTACTCAAAAGGTAAACGTTCAGACTATATAGACAAGTTTTCTGAAGAAATGCAAATGCTGACAGTGATAAATGTAAATAAAGTCTTTAATTTATGGTATCATGAATCACACATTTAAAATAGGCAACATCTAAACACTTGGTTTTTCATTTGTAAAAAGGCCAAATGTCACTTCTCTGGCTACCCATTTCTTTTATTAAAGTATAATATATTAATCTCTAACTCGTCAGATCAGTTACTGTTAAGTATAATGATCAATTCAATGAAGGCAAAAGGTGAGAAACATTTGCCACCTTTGTCAAATAAAACTTTATGTTAAAATACACATGATATCTGACAATGAGGTTTTTAGAACCTGCAGAAAACACAACCCTTCAGAGAGGAGGGTAGTGCAGTTACTCATGGTTAGTTACCATGCCCACAAAGGCAATGTCCACAGGGAGAAGCTTCAGAAATAAACCATACAAGCAGCAGCATATAGCCACAATAGGTCCTGGTGCCACCTCCCATAAGCAAACATTCCTTGGCCTCTCCAAAGACTTTCAGCGGCAATTAACATTTTCAACAGGATCTCTTGACGTTTTTTCAGAAACAGGCCTGCTTTAAAGGCTATTATATTACCCTACCTTTGGTTGAAGAGTTTATACAGTTTGGCAGCCATCCCAGAACTCAGTGCTATCTGTATCCTAAGTACCTGTCATCTTTTCCTTCCTGGCCAACAGACTCACAATGGAGAACAGAGCACTTGCAAATTAATTCAAATAACAGTCTACTAAGTCCTCTAATAAAATACTTAGATTTTGGGATGTTGGGGGCAAGAATAGGTAGGGGTCTTAACTTCTGAAACTGAACTGAAACTGTCAATAGACAAATCTCCAAGAAAGGGCTTAGGACAGCCTAGGATTTCAGATGATGCTCAGAATTTCAGAAACGTTTTTTAAATGCAGTCAATGTACATATAGGTAAGCCAAAGTTTTCATTAATTGCTTAGAAATGCCTTCAGGTAAAATCTTTTCTATTGTAGATGAGAAAGTTTTGAGTTCCTGAAGCTTTTTGTAAGGAAGTCATGCAACTAGAATCCACATCAGGAGATGGGATGCTGCACAGAAACAAGTGCAGGACTTGGTTGACATTCTAAGGCATTGTATTTCATGTTAAAGCAAGTGTGTCATATGCTGAACAGAAAGATTTCAGAAGAAAAGCCTAAAAAGTGTCTCACTGTCGTTGTTGGGAAGGCTAACTCCTGCTCAGACTTCCTGAGAGTTCTCAGTAATAATAAAGCCAAGGGTAACGACAAACATCTCTGATCATGAGTGAGCCAAAGGAGAGAAAACCAAATTGCAGAAATATTGTTTCAATTACATCCTCCTTTGAGTCATAAATGGTCATCTGTTAAGGGAATCTGCAAATACTTCTGTTATTTCTGGTCACAGGTCATCACGCCCATCATGCTGCTAGCACAGATCGCATGCTACGTCATACTGTGTTTGAAAACAATTTGAGTAGCTTTTTCTACTCATTAAATTCTAACTGGGGGAAATTCAGATCTTTAGAAAACAATTATAGGCTGATAAAGAACTGTCTTTTTGGAGTCTCTAAACTATTATTGGGAGGGCCTCTGGGTTTTAGACACCAAAGAATCCAGAGATGGAACTCTCATAAACAGTTAGCCATGTGTTCCACCTATACATTCATCTCATTAATGTGTGTCCTTGGGACACTTATAAAAAGGAGTTATTTTTGCTAAATGGGAATTTTGCTTGAAAAAGGTAACTAGCGAAGAGAAAGACACAAGCGGTTTGCTAGCCAAGATGGCCTACTGAGATCACAAGCTCAGAAGAGATTACCACTGGCCTCTGCTTGTGTGGGACAAAAGCTGTATCTTGATTTGCATCAAGATACTGATCTACAGAAGGCATGTCACCACAAAGAATGCAGCAATCCTCTCAGCTACCCAAAGCACAAATTTTTAATTACTCCAGGAAGGTAGAAGGGACACTGGAGCAAAAAGGACCATCCTCATCATTGGGAAGAGGATGATGTTGTCTATTCCACGCGAGTTACAAAACTAGTTCTGTAGGCTATGCAAACATATGGCCAAAAATAATAAAAATCAAGAAGACCAGAACACAACTGCCGCAAAGACCTGTTTGCTGTGGCAAATATGGATAGCAGCAGTTTAAATACTGGGATCTGAGTTTCTGTTACTCCTGTGACCTTTGTAAGCAGCGAACGGCCAAGCTGAGAGACCTTCTACAAGTAAAAAGGTCTATGAGCTGACATATTAGAGAGGTTACATCACCTCACCTTGCACACTTTCTTCCAGTCTCTTAGATGTGGGCATTCCTTTAACAAACCATTGTCAGCTTTCCAGGCAACAAGCTGATAGAGTTGTCAAATCTTGATTTAACGCATTATAACCTTTCCTGGCAGCATGACAGAACATGCTTTTTCCTTGGACCGTGTACTTGGGATGAGCACATTGTTCCCTTCCATTTTTATCAAGGTAAAACAGAAAGAGGTTTTGTCAGGAGACAGGAGTAATTGCAGACAGATGTAGATTTTTACCCTTTGTCAATCACAGCAAGTGCCAACAGAGTTACTATTCTACAAAATTGGGTCCATGGGAAAAAGGAAGGTAACTCAGAAAAAGTGCCTGCATATGCCACCATATATAATAAAACAGTTCTATAAAATTATATACAGTACCTCCACCAGATCTCAGAAATTGCAATAATACAAGTTAGCTCGCTTTACAAATCCAAAAGAGAAATTTAATACAGATTTTCCTGAATTTAATTTAATTCACCAATACGATGTTTCATATATTTAAGAGCTGGTCTACTCAGGAAAGATTTTTCTTAAAAACACATTTGTCTGGGTTTCAAGATTTCTGCTAGGATTTTTATTGTAGTGTAGTGAAGCAAATACTTAAACTGAAAATTCACATTCTCCTAGCTTCATGTTATAGGGTGTGTGCCACTTCCTTTTTAAAATGACAGCATCTCTACTGGACTAAGATTTTTCTTCTTCCCCTCTCAGCCTGAACAAGCGCATCTCAGCTTAGCCACACACTATTCACTGCGTAGACTGCATACCCGTACCCAAACCAAACCTACTGAAAGCTAAAATGCATACTAAGGCTTTTTTTGTTGTTTTTGTTTACACCACAGTATGATTGGCTTTGATTTTTGTTACTGCTGTTAATGAAGATCACAGCGCTTTTCAATTTTCAAGCAGTTGCTAAGGATCTGGGATACAATGGTATTTCAGCCACACTAGCTAGCCAGTAAACTATATTTTGGAGACCAAACGTAGTCTAATTTAATTATTGTAGTACTCCATAGATATTGCCAGAAAACAAAATTGGGAATTGGAGTTGTGTTGTTTCCCCCCACCTCTGCAGTCTGGAAATGGTCAATAACCCCAAATCAAACGTAGGTTTGGAGAAAAGTCAGTCTAAAAGCATCACAGGACAGATTTGTAACAGTCATAACTTCATATGGACTAGTGCTTTTCTCTATACCATGAAAACTTGTTTTCATCCATGTTGGCTTGCAGGTGTAAAATAACTTCCAGGATTATCACAACAGTGTGTATTTATACTGGCCATTGGGCCCAGATCAAAGCTCAGCAATGCCTTCCTAAACTTTCTGACAGCTTCACAAACCAGGGGCTATGAAGAGAATCCCCATGGCTGTCATTAGTCCTGCAAGGTTTGAGTTCACTAGTGTGTTGTTGCAAATAAGGTTTTGGGGAGCAAGAGTGTTCCCACGCCCGTTGTACGGAATAAAGATGATTCTTCTAAAAGCTCTGATACCAGGCCTTTTCTGCTCAGCAAGAATCCATATCAACTTGGATATTGTAGGAAGTTTGCTAACATTTACATGGAGTGGTCTGGGAAAAGTCTGGTGCCAGAATTTTTAGGGGGAAAGCTCATTGTTTTATGCAGTAGAAGACTTGCTCACTTAAACACATGGGGATTTAAATGGTGTTGCAGTACTAAATCTAATACTGTAAGACTATGTCTTTGTTTCCTTGACTTTGGAGAAGCTTTTCTAGACATTTAAATGTCTTTGGCTGAGGCAGAACGATCAGTGAACATTTGGAAGACAGAAAGGAAAGCAGAGGTGTTTAATCACGGGCTGGAGTCTACTCTAAGGCAGGGACTGTCAAGCTTCCAAGAACGGTGCACCAGGCAGTCCCCCTTCCTTCCTCAAATTGAGAAGATCAAGCACGTTGGGAAATGTTGTTTTTCAAAGAGCCAAGATGTTGCCAACCCGCTTACTAGCGGTGTTCTTCCTCAAGCAAAGCAGATGCTTTCAGTTTTCTTTGGAGCCCGACCTGTGGCTGTTGCTATTCCAAGTCTGAGCAGGTGTCCCCTCACCACCCGCTCCAGAGGTTACTCACCCTGCCATAACATCTGCCTCATGAGTTTGCTGAGTTTTGCCCAAGATCATACCATCTGAGAGAATAGATGGAAGTTGAAAAAGACAGCTTTGGAATGTCTTCAACAGTTAATCTCTCCCTTTTTCATGTAACATTCAGGGAATTGGGTTGACAGAAATTCTGTGCTCTTATTTTACGAGCAAAGATACAGAAAATCTTTATGTTAGTGCAGTGAATGAAATGAATACAATGTATTACATACAGTTTATGTACTTCAATTTTATTACAAATGGCTATTATCTGGGAGACCTACACTTTAATAATTCTTTCCAGTTAAGTGCAGATTATAACTAAAATGGACTGCTTTGGCACAACAGGATAGTGCAAACTGAAAGAACTGAACTAGGACAAAAGACCTAAAAGGGGAGGCTGGACACAGTTTCATAAGGGGTTCCAGATATGTTCAAGTGGGACCACATGTGCTCCCTCATCTTTGGGAGGAAGGTCTGGAGGGACTGCCTATGGCTTACAGTTGGAAGAATGAAAGGCTACAGGGCTGGACTGCTTTAGGATGTGCTCTGCTTTACACATGAGCAAAGTGCAACAAAGTTCTCCAGCACATTTAGCAGCTTTTGCATCATGTCCAATGGTCTTTTCCTTTACGTCCCTTTCTCATTCCAACTTCTCCATTTGATCCCTTGACAACTTCTCAGCATGTCACACACGCCTTTGCTCTTGAGCTTGTCTTGCAACAGAAACTCTTCCTTTCTTTGGGCACTTTGCCTGTTGCTGGAATCCCTTCACAAGGCTAAAGATGAAGAAGGATGTTTGCCTTCTCTTTCCTCAGGTTTACCAAACGATTAGCAACATCCCTTCCTCTGTGGGCTGTGTCATACAAGATGCTAGGAGAACAGAAAAATCAAAGGAACAATTATTAAACTAGTAAGTGTTAATAAAGTGCTTGTTCCTCATATTTTCAATCCCATTACCCAACTCTCAAATTTCAAACCCCTACTGTCTTCCAGGACAAGATAACCTCAAGTGTCAGACTTTTTTTTTATTCCAGTTGAGCTGTTGTTCCATCCTGTAGCAGTACCCTTTAGTGAAACTGTAGTTAAGTACACTTTTCTAGAGAAGGCCAGCATTTTTCAATTATATAGTTAAAAAGCAGGTAAGTAGCATTAAAGAAAGGCAGAAGGATAACTGGAACAAAGTATAGACAGTGCTATATGCTCATACAATAGCATCAGAGCTGCTTCTGGAAAGGAAAATGGCATGACTAACATGCACATTACTTCAGAACACCAGCCGATAATCCTAAACCATTTTCAAAATAAACAGAATTTTGAAGGCATGATGTATGCCTTTTTTTTTCATTTAACAATGACGTATATAAAAAGGCAAAAAGAGTAGAAACCTAGAAATCTTCACAGCTCCTGCAACCACACATTTACAGTTGCAACACTTCTTAACTTCAAGCTTAACCTCAACTGGCAAGTATATTTAAATGTTAAAATTTTTATTTATGTGAAGTGAAAAACCTGAATGCATTAAACAGCTTTGTTCTCAGTTTTTCCTTTCTGGTTTTACTTCACAAAACCAAGACTGCCTGAAGTAGGGCATATATCAACTAAGATAATCTATCCTGTTCTATCCTCATAAACTGGTAAGAAAGCACAAATATAAAGCAGAGGCAATTGAGAAGTAGGAAAATTTAGCATATACCACATTAAGATTGGGGCTATATAGTGCCTTTGGCACCCACAGGTGTTAAACACAGTTGGTATGACCAAGCTTCTTCACAGATTAATAGTTCTAGCCTAGTTATAAATTTCAGCTGTACCACGAGAAAGGCAGAGCCTGCTTAGCTCAGAGAATCAAGCAGCTGCCTGGTCCCCAGTCTGCTGTACTAACACCCACAGGATATAAAAGCAACTTCCACTATCTGGAAGAGGCACTTCCAAATTTACTTGAAACTGCACCAAATAGTACAAGTAAGAACATCATCTCTCTATGTACTTACCAAACGAGGTTCCCTCTGCAGGGCTGTCAATCTATTTTCCTGGAAGGCATCATATTTGATCTTTCATAAAATAGTCTTGACTGTCCAAGGAATTTCTCTTCTAGTTAAGAGTCCATAGGTGCCTGCGTAGCTTCCAGCTGTGTTTCTGCTTTAGTTTAGGCACAATGCTCACTATTCCAAGAGAGCCCCTCTGCCAAATTCAGTCCATCTCCATGCAGCACACAAGTCCCAGGAATGTCTTCCTGAAGGCTTTTGTATTTGGTGCTCTTAATAAATGTACATCAGGTTTCTTGACTTTATTATGCATCCTTGAGTTACTCTTTCCTGGAGATTTGTTGTACTATCTAGTGCTGGGTGGTGGCAGTGATCTCTTAGCTACTGGGAACGTGATCTAAACACGATCACTTCTCTCTTCACAGAGAGAGGGTCCAGAATCTTTGTTGTAAATACAGGGGATGGAGGCCATGGTCAGTTTTAGAAATCTAATTTTACAAAATCTGGATCTGCAGCAAACAGATGCTGTTGGTATATCCCAACATGTAAATAGGAGGAAGACAGCTGATCTGGAGGATATTAATGTGAACATGGAAAAGCTACTAAAGTAGTGTTATGAACCTGGAATTGGCATCTGTTCACACCAATCTTACAATGACGTGGCTTATTCTGAAACAGAAGTATGTCACTTCAAGGCAAATAAACTGTAGTTTGATAACACAAGCTAAAAGAATTTATGAGGATATAGCTTTGGTTTGTATTAATGTTAAGTATAAAATCTTTCCAGTTTAGACCAGGTCTAAGCTACCATGCAGAAGAAATCAGTTTAACAGGTAAGGCCCCAATTCTACAGACACTTACACATTTAACTTAAGTTCCTCATTAATTTGTATCATTCATGTGAATGAAAACATTCACTTCTTTGAAGTTAAGCATAGGTGGATATATTTGCATGAGAAGGCAGACTACAAAAATGTAGATAGAGTTGCAAAGCAGTATTTTGAGTGTTTCTAAGCATTCAGTACTGAAATGTTATGTTATTACACAGCAGGAATAAGGTCATACCCAACAGAATCTGAGGGGGGCACTGAGGGGTACGATCCAGATGCTGGGGTGGTCTCTCCTAAGGAGGCCTCTTCCTGCGGTATGGGGTGATGTTCAAAGAACTTGGAGACAAACAGCAAACTGTGAGGCAAGAACAAAACAAAAACAGCCTAACTTGTGCAAAACCCAGGAGCTTCACAATAAAACACTCAATGATTGAGCATGCCCCACCTCCCCAAAAAAACCCAAACATCAAACCCAAACCCCCTCACTGATCAAATTCTAAATTTTAAAATAAAGACTACACTAATATACTAATCTGCAAGATATGTTAAAAATAGTATTTATTTGATAAAGCATCAAATTTTTAAGGTCATTTCTTAATCTTTGATTTCATATTAAATACATCTGGTTCCTCAAGAATGCACAGATTATAACTATATGTTGAGTACATGCACTGATGCAATGACAAAACCCAAATGCCAAGTGGATAGAACCATGTTATCCATAAGCCTTGAGCATGAACTCTAAAGGTGCCCAAGGAAACAGTTACCAATACCAACATAATCAGAAATTAAATTTATCCTTGGGGGAAAACCTAGCATGTTAAACAATTTCTTATATGAAAGTCTATTTAAAAACTTTATAGCATTGGCTGAAGCTGATCAAATAGAACATAGAACCAGTTTACACCAGGTCCTTAACCTACATCAAAGACTTGCACAAATAGATCAATAATTAAATTCAAGAACACATGACTGTTTAGGACATTCTCTTTTATGTTTCTTACCTAGGCATCAAACTTACTAATGGATTTGTTTTCAATCACTGTAAAACCAACTGCAATTTCACTGTATTAAACTAGTGTCTCTTTTCATTTTTTTGAGGTTGAAGAGAACAAATCCACATCTAAACATTTAAACAGGGCCCTAGCTGTCACATAATAAAGAACTAGTTTTGATTAAGACTAACAACTGTGAACAATGAGAAGCCTGTCTGATACAGTCAAGTGCTCAGCTACCCCATTCATGCTTCAAAGAAAGCATTTCATAGTCCAGAATAAAAAATAAATAATTATGAACTGGTTGTCTGAGGTAGCACAAAGATAATATTAATTACGCATCCTCGTAAGAACAGTTGAGCTCCTATATTTTTTTTTCAGGCAGCACCTCTGACTTCCTGCATCACAGATTTAACATAAGAAACCACCGACAGCTGTAAGCTTAATAAAAGACTCAACTTCAAAAAGAATTGTGATGACTTACTCAAGTTGGTCATAATTAACACACATCAGTGGCACTTCTGTACTACAGCGCTGGTGAAATTTGTAGCCACATGTCTGGCACCGGAATCCCTGGAAAAGCAGCTTCCGACAAAAGTCGCAGAAAGCTAACGTGAAGAATGTTTTTCGTACCTATATTGTCAAAAATAATCATAATTAAATATAATCATAATTAAATACAGTTCTTCTGCAAGCCTAAGATAGGTTATTTGCTTTTAACTCACTCAAATACACTTCACAAGCCTCTTTTTTGATGCTGCAGCTACAGTTTTATATCAGACAGACTGACATAAAAGATCGTCTCCTTTTTGAAATCGTCTTCATACATTAAAATCTTCTTTCAACTATTTATTGAAATCAATGCTTCACTTCATGAGCAGTAAGAAAAACAGCAACAAATCTGAAGCAAAACAGTGCACTGTTGCAAATCTGAAGCAAAACAGTTACAATGCTAGGGACAAACATTCAGAATTTGATTGGATCCAATCTATAAAAACAAAAGCTGCTGAAAGATCATCATCTAATTTTTCCAGGAGCCAAATGAAATTTCTGTCCAATGCTCATAGGACTGGAAATACAGATATGATTTATACATATGGCTTCTATGTATGGTTACATATATAGTTGTAATTTTAATTACTGAAACTCAGAAACATCTAAAATTTCAAAAGGGTGAACATTATTATCCCCATATCCTAAGGGGGAAAAATTATTTAGTTTCATTTTCAAATTTAGCAATACTTGGCATAAAAATACATTCTAGTTGTATTACTACATGTAATAGTCAAAATTTCAAGCAGCTATTAAGAAGTGTTAAGTTTACTAGACTTTCATCTAACTATCCATAGCCAAACTAGCTTGAGTAAAAGAGTATAAGAGCTTGCAAGCAGAATTTGGGGTTTTTATTTAAATAAAAGGTCTTTCTTCTCAATGTGAAGAACATTATTTACAGGATTTTGTATGTAGATGTAGCTGTTTAGATGGATTCTGTTTAGCAGCTTCCATTTATTTGGTGCCTTATCAGGTCAAAACATATTTGTGCACTAGCATCATTGATGATGTCAGCAGTGCTCTGGGAATAGTTAGTTCATTAGTTAATTGCTGCTGCAGAGCCAGCAGGGAGGCCCAGAGTACATTTTATAGATACAGCAATACAAAAATAGTAGATTATTATTACAGCTCTGCAATGCAGTGCTGATTTAAACCCCCTCCATTTATAGATTTTAGAGGGTGTATTCCATCCAAATGTGAAAGTTTTAAGGGTGATCAACTACTCTAACACCACTTACTTCAATTAGAATTCTAACTAATTCACTTAAGCTATTGTGATGAAAAACTTCTTTTGCAACCCCCACCACATCCCACAGACACAAAATATTATTCAAAGTTGTTAATTTGAATTCGAAAGTACAAAGTTGACTTAACCCTACTCAACATTGCATAAAACCCAGTACGTACAAAATTGTGTGTCGTGAGTGGTACATTCTCCAAGACTTCTACATGCAACTCCTCTCCCGTGAGCCAGGAGATGTCAGTGTCCCAGCCAATTGGCTTCTTCTCTCTGAAGTGTAAATAAGTCTTTCATTAGCACCAGCACACAAACCCTTGCAGGTCTCCTGCTGAAGATGTGAGACCAGATAGAAAGCTGCACTGTGGGGGTTTGCTACCCAGTCTCCAACTGCAGGAAACTTTAAAGGCAAGACCTTAAGCTCAGCACTAGAAGGAGTGCACACCTTCCCTGGACAAACCACAGGAAAGAAATGTACTTTTCCAGTCAGCTCCAGTAGTAGCAGATTCCTTGGTTCCAAGGATCAAATAAAGTGCTCCATGAAATGGAAAATGCCTGCTCCATAGGAGATGCAAAGATATGGCTAATTTCATGCAGTAAGAAAGCCTACAAACTTTCTAGGGCTAGACCCCCCACCCCAGGATCTCTATATTCAGTTAGAAAAGCACTATAACCAAGTAAAATTAAACCAAAAGAGTTAACAAAACATATTTAGTACTTTTTTGGTTAGCATGAGTTTAACCAGTGTTTTGCCATCAGTCTATAAGCTTGTATTACCCTATATTATGACCATTCTTGAAGTGATTAAATCTTTTTCTAGGACTGTGTCACTCTTTTTGGATGTCTTCAAGACAAATTGTTGTAGTGCAAATTATCAGATCGTTCTGAACTTGGAAAGAACTTCCACAATGTTGGATAGAATCAGCCACACTGGGTAACTCCAAGAAGAGATTCTAAAAGCAAAAAGCATCACACACAAACCATACCCATCTTGTATTCTGTAAACAGCACAGCATTCTGGAATAAGACCTCTCATCATCAGAGCTTTCTTTAGGCTGTCTCGGACTGTCACTCCACATCTGGCTGGAACCTAGAGGTCAAACATAAAAGAAATTCATTAAAACAAGTTTCAATTTAACCCCCCAATTTAACCAATACAAACATTTTGACCCTCAACTGCTGAAACTCACTTTTCATGATGCTTTACAGAACACTAGGTAAGTTTTTTGGATTTTTTTAATACTGTGAAAAATTTTCTTGGTAGATAGCAGATAAGCAATCTAGCTCAGCTAGAAGAGAGAACAAGCTCTACATTTCTATTAACATTTGGAATGAAGTCTTGATCCAACCCCAGAAGTGACTTTCCAACTCTTCTCAACTTGAAGAAAGTGGAGAGACAACACACAGATAGCTAATAACTATATACATCTATAAAAAGTTGTAAAATTAAGTGGGGCAATGTGCCAAGTGGAATTAAAATGAAAGAATTAACTTGGAGTGCACTCAAAAAACCATTATGATAAAATGTAAACATTTTATTTTCTATTTCTAAAATAGAAGATAAGCATGCAAACAAGTAAATTAATCATCTGAGTCAGACATACCATCACCTCTCACTATATTTGCAACTCTACAGACAGTTCCTATTTGAAAAACATATTTCTCTCTTCTGTTCACTGTTTGAAAAGTTTAAATATCTAACAGGATGGGAAGAATGGAGCACACTAAAACTAGCCAAACAAAGAACTGCAAACTATGCAAAGATTTTCCTTGCTTCTATTCTAGCTGTAGGCATATTTTATAGGAACAAGTGTATAATCTCCAGGTATACCTGTGATTTAGCAGTGTACAGTGACAAACAATAAAAACAGAACAATACATAATCTGGTGATTAAGTTTAGTTAAGGTGTTGAGTATTACCCACTTAATATTTCTAGAACTAAATAGTGAAAAGATGTAACACCTTAGGTGGCACACACACACTGGGACGTCTCCTATAATCACGACAGCACCTCAAACATGAATCAAAAGGAAAGCCCACAAACCAACTAAAGGAGTCCATCTGAACACCTGAGACCCAATCCCAGCTTGCTGGTGGCCTAAGCCAGAGCCCTCGGTAGCCAAAAGCAGACTCTTAATCAGCTTCAACTGGCTTTGGATCAGAGCCTAGTTTTCGCTCCTTGCACTTAAATTTCCATGGGTATTTAGGGGCCCTATGTCCTACTTAAGGATGACAGGGAAAAAAAAGTAGCAGTCTATTTCAAGGAGCTTTATGAACACCACTTGAGGTTACGCTATATATTGCGTTTCTAGAACTCACACATATGCTCTCTCAGAAGAGGCAAATTAAAGGAATATTTTGCTTCACAATCTTCCTCCCATTATCATGAAAGTGCTTCTTACGAGGTATTTGTGCGTTCCATCTGATCATCATATAAACATTTAAAAAAAAGATAATTCCATGGGAATAACATCCCATAGCATATTGCTTTACAATCTTGATATTCAGCCTTAAGTGACTTTGGTTTATACATCCCATTACTTCTTAATGCATCTTTTCATTAATCTATGTAATTTCTTCCCATCCTAGAAATTAACACTGTGGCTTTCAATCACTTGTAGGTCGATGGTCCAGCATAAAACATCCTTGATGGTTCCTAATACGCGTCACTGGTATTAAGAGCAAGCCTGGGAACACATATTATCATCAAAATCATCACCAACATTGTATAACTCAGCCCTCTGTTGCTTAAGTCTCTATGAAACTAATTGTTCACACCGCAACCAACTGTTCACAAGGTTGCTCCGTGACTCGTACCCCCCCGTTCCCAACCCCAGCAATGTGGTTGGCATAACTAACACCACTTTAGGAGGCAAGCAGCCATTCTCAGTGACCAAGCAGGTCACGTATTTGTTCCCCCTCCCCTCATTTTCAGGTCCTGTGAACCAAGTAGACAAACCAAATAGATCTCTTCTTTCCCTCTCTATCGACCTCAACGTTCCTGGGTGCCAGACTGATTATTCCCTTTCCTTGATGAACTTGATGGTCCAAGGGACCCAAGGCCACCAGGTGGTAATGATGGCACCACCATAGAACAGGGAATCATGACAGCACCCAGAGCACTGTCTAGAAAATCAAGCAGTTGTAAGTCCTAAGGGAGGAACTTGGACCAGAGCTGCTGCTGGACAGTGAGATCTGGGGCCTCCTGCGGCCAGGGATACCTCCACTGTCCTCCACTTCCTCCAAGGATTGAGGGAGTGACTTGTATTCTTTTATATAGATTACGACTGCTATATTGATATGGCAAACCATGTGTTAAGATTTGACCCAATTTGCAGAGGCTCCAGATGATTAGAAATTTAAAGTTAAGTTGCATTATAGATACTCTATTATGCTACTAATAAATTGCACTACACTGATTATGCTTGTAGAAATTCTGTGCCATTCCAATAGTAAGTTCTGTGCTATACTGATCATAACATCATGTTAAGGAAATAAATCTTTGATTGTAACTACAGTTTCGGGCCATCATCATTCTGCCAAGGATCCCTAAAAGAATCTGTCCCCCCAGTGTCAGTGGCTAAGCTCTCCCTGCCTCCAACGTAATTATTTACAAATAGAGAGTATATATCTTGAAGAATTTGACCAAAATCTCTTGAGAATTTCCAACACCCCATACAGATCAAGTCCCATCATGAGCCATTTTGACGGAGCAAGTGTTCTTTGGCTCAAGGCTATTTGCCCTTTAAGTGCAGCTCCTGCTGGATTGAGGTAGAGCCCCCACAGACACCAGGTCTACCCTTCCAGCAACCTCAGTTACTTTGCCACTGATAGCCACAGGGAAGAAGACATTCAAATGCTGAGTGGTGACAGAGAGAGCTAGGATGGGGGGAAACAGGAATGAAGAAAGTGGCTGGGCCTGAAGAAGAAATGGAAGGAGAGAGGCAGGAGAAACTGAAGAACAAAGCAAGTGTATATGGAGGGAGCATTGCCATGAGTTGGTGGGAAATAGCCAAGAACTGAAGAGCTAATTGAGGCAGAGGGTAGGAAACACAGATACAATGAACTACCACTGGTTGAAACAGCTGGGGAGGCAATGGAAGCACATCTGAACAAGAAGCTTTCATGCTGTGATTAGGAGAAAAGACAACTCATTTTGGACAAGGAGCACGAGAGGAAAGGGAGTGCCACAGATGTGTTAGAACTGAGCATAGAATGAGGAGAGGTTCTAACTTAGGCAGAAAACTTCAAGGCAGTAAGTACTAAGAGAAACGAGGATAGTAAAATCTAGACCTGGGTGAGAGACCAGAAAAGGACAAGGAGGAAAAGTCAAGCAGTGGAAAGGTGACCAAGATTAAAAAGAGGGATGAAGAGAAAAAGGGAAGGAGCCTTGTGCTCACTGGAAGATATTTTCTTCCTCCGGCACTGATCCTCCATAAAGGGTCAGTGTTACATCATTCAATACCTCATGAAGCAAAGATCTGCATCAAGAACCTAGAAGTTTCAACTCCATTAGTGAATTACACAAGTATAAATAATGACATTTCAGGTGAGTTTTAATTTTTTTTTCTTTTTAATTTTGCTGAAATCAAGATTTATGAAGTTACAATCTTCCTATTAAAAAAAAAAAAAAAAAAAAATCAATAAAGTCAGAAAGGCAGGCTCCAAAACTTGGGAAGTATCAAGACGAGGGTTACCTACAGCAATGCAGGTGCAATAGAACTATGAAAAACGTGCATTAAGCACCTCACTCACCATGTGCTGTTCCTCAATATTACTTCCTCAAGTCCCCTTCATTAAAATCTGAGCCATATTTATGCAACTTGCAATTAGAGACATGGATAGAACATTTGTTCTCTTCACTGCCATTTGCAAAAAGATCCAGCTAAAAAAACAGTTGGGGAACTGTTTTGATTACTTTCAAAAAATCACCAGGATCCTGGTGTATCAGCATCCCATTTAGAACATTCTCTTACAGAACTCCTGAGCAGAGAAACAGAAGGCTAAATTAAAAGAACTAAATACTAGAATAAATCCCTGTAGTATTGATTAATCATTTTCCCTGACTGGTACAGCATGGTCTACCACCATCTGTGCATGTAACCCCCTCCTTCAGTCCCTACTAGTGCCTGCTGTAAAGCAGAAATCTCACTCTGCAAAGCATTCCCATAAAACCTCTCTTCCCCCCACCATCCTCTTCTCACATCCAAATCATGGCAAAGTTACAGAAAAATTCTGCTCCAGTTGAAGATGGAGAGCAACTTAAACTTAAGAAGAAAGAAAACAACACACAAATAAATTCTCTTTTTCTGGCTAACAGAGAGTCTCCCCAAAGCAGGACTTTCAGAACAGGTTCCTACTCACCCCTGGCTGGATGGAGGGAAGGAGATAAGGAAGGTGGCCCCACAGGGAACAGAAGTCCCAGCAACGTGTATGTGTAGCCACCCCGGCTGCCTGCCAGGAGCCAGCAGCTCACCCATGGCAGACAGGCACCAAAGTGGCTTTATCAATTTCATCAAGAGTTTTGACAGGGTTCCCACTGAGAGTTTTAACTGAATCACTTCAGCCCTTTTTGACAAAAACCAGTTCCCCGTGAGAAAATCTCTGATCTACTCCAAAATATGCACCCTTGTGACTAATCCAGAAAACTGAACAAAGTCTGCATTTTATTGAAACAAAGAATGCTTAATATTATCTCAAACCCATTTTGTCTGCATCCATCCATTATCTTTTGATCCCTCTGTTTTGTAACTAGAAGAATCTTAATACATTTCACAACAGTTACCACCTAGAAATTCACATTACTGAATTAGGGAATCCCTTTCCAAGTTCTACTTCCTAAGGGTTTTCTTTCTAAGTTACTTATGTACCTCAGATTTGTAGATCAGAAAAGGTTTAAAGTTTTTATAACTTAACTTTTTATAACTAATTTGCAAGTTGATTCAGCAAACAATTTTCAAAAGCAAAGAGCATGAAACACTATGGGCTATAAAGTCCTAAGGAGAAGTTCAGAAGCTGCCCATACAAACCACAAGTGTAGCTTAATAATATACCAGAGAAAGTAATTTACTTGTGCATCTTGCATCGGGCAAGTAGGGATTCAGGAAGACACCAAAACACGTGCTCAACTTTGCAAAGTTGAAGTCCCAAGGAAACAACCTAAAATTATTCTAGGTTCCAAAAATTCTCAGTCTTACTACCTAGGCAAATTAAATAGAGCTGTAGCACTTAATTTCCTCATTTCTTTTACTCATGTAAACTATTTCTATGGGCAGTAAGTATTCATAACAACATTGCTGATATATACTTAGTACTGCAGCCACAAGCATTTAAGAATGCATAATAAATCATTTATTTCTGTAAATCAGGTCATTCCCGATTCAGTAAGAAATTCAGGGCTATATCCCTAAATAACTCTTACATCACTCTTCTAACATCAGAACAGAAGCTGGCATAGACTCAGCAAGTTAAAAATGCTTCCTTACACCAGTGCATTTTCCAATACTTTACAGCCATAAAGAGGCTGAAAAGACTGTAGAAGCAGTTCCAAAAAAAAAAAAAAATTAAAATCAATGTAAAGGTATTCTCTGAAAGTGGAGAGGCTGGACAGCTTTGAATATAGAGTATTATACTTATCAAAACTTGTTATCTGGTTCTGTTTTTTTTTTTCCTCAGCCTAGCACTGTAGTTCAGCTCACTTTAGCCAAGCATCATGGATGTGTGTAAAGTATGTGTAATAAAACCCTAGAGCTTCAGAAAAATTCAAACAGTAAAACAGAGTACTGGGTACAACAGCAAATTATGTCAAGTAGTAATCTTCAAAGTACTGATTTACTTACCTAAACAGATAAACCTTGAAAGATCACTTTTTTCCACCTCTAACACCTGTATGACTAAAAATGCCAGCAGTATGCTCACAGAATTCAATGTGTTGGGAAAGAAATAAGCTAAGCTATCTTTTTGCCAAATTGCCTTACGACACAAGTTTTTTTTAGTAAAAATCCAAACATGAGATCCACATTTAGTTTCTCACTTTAGGTACAAAGGACAATTGTTTAACCAAATCAGCCAGCCACTTTTTACAGCACTAACTGATAAAATTAACCCCTTCTGTGGCAAAGAGGACAAATAGGATTACACAGAATATCACAACCTCTATAAAATGAAGAGCATGGCTTTCAGACAGCTCTTCTGGATTTCAAGGCATGAAACTCTGACCAGCTTCCAGGAGAGAGCAGCATTTAAGAATATACATTTTTAATGGAGTACATTAGTAAGACAAATGGGAGACAATTCCATTGCATTAAATCTTGTTTCCAAGGAAAGCTGAACAGAATTTACCCATTTGACAAAGGTGTTACCATTCCATCAAATGCAGCCCATTTAACTTGCAAAGACATCGGTTATCAGCACCCGCTTGCACCTCCAACACAATTAAGGGGTACTCATTTGTAGAACGCAATGGACTGATTTATGTGAATACAGAGTATTTGCTCAAAAATATACCATCACTAAAGCACACTGGTTCAAACCTGCTGTACCTAGTCAACAGCAGGCTCCACACTCTCATTTTTCAAGCTTCTGAGGTACAGCACCCAAACCATGTTCAGAAGAGCACTGCTCATTTGCGATAGCAGATAGAAGGATTTGCCATCTAAAAATTTTATTTAGGGTCAATACTAGTGTCAGAAGGTGTGAAGACTGACAGTGACCCATTAATTAAAAAAGTTTGGAAAATACAGCTTCAGACTTTAGAGAAATGATCGTTTAGAAAAATATCCATAGCCACTATATGGGAATCAAAACCCAGGACCTTGAGGTTTCTGTTCAAGCAACAAAAAAGTCATCTGTCTGCTCTCCAAACTAAAACCCAAACACATTAGAAACCTAAGTTACAAAATAGTTGAAATAAATCTTTTTAATAGGTCAGGGCCAGAGCCCACGTCAGTAGTCTCCTGCCTCAGATGATCACATCCCAAAAGGTTTAAAGGCATGGGGACAAGAAACTGTTTGACATCCCTCTCTAAACTGTTGCAACTGATCCTAAAAACAAACGAATACTTTCATCTCCAGGTAGAATACACATTCTCTACAAATATTAAAGCTTTGGTTGGTTAGTTTGCTTAAGCAACGCAGGAAGACACGAATTTAAGCATGACTTACTAGACATGGAATTAAAACATTTCTTCCAATTACTTCGAGATTTGTGATTTGTGTTCCATTTCATCGAGCGCCTGCCTCATACACCACGAGGTAAAGGAAACACACTCCAAACAGTATTTTCCTCTATCATTCATTACTTTCTGCAGACTATCCATCTCTTAAGCTCTCCTTACTTGAGGGATATTCTTAAAAAGCAGTGATCGATGTTGCATGAGGTGTTCACAGATGACAAGCCATCAATTTTTATAATGGCAAGTTTTCAACATTGTTCGACTTTGCAATCTAAGACTGTGCGTCAATGAAATGGAAGTAGATTTAAGTAATTCTCTTTCCAACACATCCTACTTTGAACATAAACAACACTGAGTTTAGGCTGTGTGGTGGCTTAACCCCAGCAGGCAGGTGAGCAGCACCCAGCTGCTTGCACACTCCCCTCTCAGTGGGATGGGGGAAGAGAACTGGAAGGACAAAAGCAACAGATGTCCTGGGTCGCAATAAGGACAATTGAATGAGGAAAAAAAAAAAAAAGAAGGGAAAAAAAATTTCCTAGCGACGCAGAAGCAATCACTCACTAAGCTGATGCCCAACCAGTCCATGAGCAACTGCAACTTTGGAAAAAAAAAAAAAACCTCCTCTCTGTGTTATTGCAGAGGATGAGGTTACATGGCATGGAATATCCCTTTGGTCAGTTGGGGTCAGCTGTCCCGGCCGCGTCCCCTCCTTGGCCTATTCGCTGAGGAGGGCAATAGGAAACAGGGAAGGCCCTGACCCCTGTGCAAGCACCTCTCAGCAATAGCCAACACACTGCTGTGTTGTCAGCACGGTTTTGGTCACCAGTCTGGACCACAGCACCTTATGACCCAATGTGCAGAAAGTTAACTCCACTCAAGCCAGCCCCTGGTACAGTCTGTTCTACCACCGCTGCTCACCTCGCTTCACTAAACACCTCCTTAGGCTTTCTGTCACTGTACAATTCCTGTAATAAAATTTTGCTTATTGACAACCCAAAAGAGTTGGGTTTAACTTCCACAGTTAAACTTCCTCCCAGTGAAAACTGATTACTTAATCTCTAATTTGGTTTTGCTATTCAGCAACAGGATAGGTAGGCAAATAGCTCTCCCAAATGATCCAAGTATGAAAAAAATTTAATAAAATCAAGTGATGTTTATTTGAAAGGAAAACCACTGCTTAATTCATTCTACCAGTCTGTTCATATGATACATAAAATTCTAAAGCACACAGATACATTTAGCAAGCATCCATTGGCTTAGTCTAAAAATAAACTCCATTTCATCTGCACGTTTAATGTAACATGGGAATTTTTATTTTTTTTTTTATTAGGAAAACCCAATCATGTTAAACCAGGTGTGTAATTAAAAATCAAGAAACTAGTTTATTCACCTGCCTGAACATCCCTTGTATAACTTTTCCTTATGCTTGACAGGTAGAACTGGTAGGGCAGCTTGAATGCCTATAGAAATCCAGTGCTCACTACTCGGTGAGCTTGAGGCACAAACTCACAGCACAAACCACAGAAAGCAAAATGCAGATCTTAAGTCAAAAGAAATGCATTGAGTATCAGATTTAAAACCAGAACTTTGGAAAGATCTCAGTGGTGCATGCAAGATGAATTAATTTATGCTAAGTGTTTAGGTAGGGTAAAAATATCTGATTCTTCAAGTCTTCATGACTGCAGAGAAGACCACATGATTGCCTGTGTAATTAAAAGGCAGATGTACACTAATTAAACAAGGTGTGACAAAAGTCAGAAACCTGAAATAAGAGTTGTCCCCATGCACATCATTCACAATTCTGTTTCTATAAGTCTTAAAAAACCAAGTTCTCCCTTTTAAAAACTCAGTCTCACATTTGCATTTTGAGAACTTTCATTAACTTTCTAATGTGTAACTATGACACTTACTTGAAGCATACCACCACTAAAATGGAAAGGAGCTTTACTGCCCCAAATTTATGCTGAGTTTTTACACAAATCAACTCTAATTGTTCCTAAACTTAAAAAAGGCAAAACAAAGAACAATCAAAAAAAACCCCCACAACCTAGACAACCATTGAACATAGAAGAAAGGGAACCTTTTTCCTTTTCCAAAGTATTATTTGTGGTTTAGAAGCTGCCATAGGAAGTTTTGACACCTCATGGTGGGTAAAAACACCTCCCCCCTTTCAGCTTCACTCAGACCACTGGGAAATGAAATTCAAAATTAACAAATCTGTTCCTAGTTCATGCTCATAGAAAAAGATCAGGCACTGGAGCTGTGAGAGGAACCCCTATAAACTGACTAAGCAGAGACTTCTGACCCCTCCTTCACAGCCATTCCACCAAGAAGCCCAGAAGACCCAAAGCAAACATTTCCTCTGGAAGCTCCAGCCTGCAGCAGTCAGCAACACGCTACACACAGATTAAGAGAAGAACCATCACCAACTGATGCCTATCAACTGCCCATCATTTCTTACACCTAAACACTGTTTTTTTCCTAATTTTCCACACTCCAGCATTCCATCATTCCGTACTGCTTACATGCTTTCAGAGTGTTTCTTCCCACGCTAGAGGAACTTGGCTGGAAGAGATTTCTTGGATAATCAAAATCACACAGGGCTGCTAACATAAGCAAGTTTTATGATCTTGTTCATAAAGTACTTGAGCTAGAAGCTTTCTCTTTCCCCCGCATTCTTTTTCTTGCAAGACTTCACTTCAACAACAAAAACCTCCTAATATTGTTCCTCTGCTCAGTTATGACTAGTTTGAGCTATTTGTTTTTGTATTAAGCCTTGTATTACATGGATTTTCTCAGAAACCTTTATTTCCTTTGGTGTAAAGTATAGAGAGCTAGCATGTGACAGATTTAAAGACCAACATAAAATATGATTTCTCACACCACATATAACCAATGCATGTGGAATTCCTTACAAGAAGACACAAAGTTCTAGTATCCATAGCATGGGTTTAATGAAGACTGGATGGAGGGTTTAAAAATGGAAAATTCCTGGGTGAGGAATAGCTTCAATTTGGAAGACAACTCAGGGAAAATATCACACGTGACTGACCTGTTCTTGTACTCTTTCATCACAGAGAGATACTCCATGTCCATGAAATGTTAATTCCATTCAGATCTCAGAACACCTTCCTGGAACGGACCAGCCACAACTGATGGCTAAAAAGTCTTACTAATGTCTTATGGTCTACAGTAACCAAACAATCTAATAGGTGAAATTCCTAAATAATTTTAACTACTTGGTCAACTTTTACAGAGGAAGCCAAAAATTGGAACAGTCCTTGCAATCAGGAATGGGGATTTTTTCCTCATCCTAAGCCTACCAAATTTAAAATTGGCACTCCCAAAGACATGCAAAAGATACTTCACCCAGGTGCTCAAAAAACAAAACCCACCCCCCAAAACCCTCAAAGAAAAATAAATAAATCACACAACTAGATTAGTGCTTAAATCTTGTCCTATATGCAAACATCATAGTCTTGTAATCTTTACACTCATAGAAAGGTGTTTATATGCTCATTGCCCAGAACTACTCTTCTTCAATTAATTTTAATTTTTTCTACTGTTTTCTGCCTCTTATATTAAACTGAAGTTAACCCCTTGAGATCTTTAATGACTTTTTCCCATACCTAGTTTTTAATTATTCTTCTTGAATTACTGCCCCTTCCCGACAGCCGGCTATGTGTCTCCTTCCATTCATTTGCACGAGTGTCATCTTCTGTTTCATTTCTCTCTGCTTGCACCGTCAATCATATCATTTGGAAAAAAAAAAAATAAAATAATCCTAATCCACAAAACAATTATCTAAGGACCCCACAGGGCTGTGCTCCCTTCTGTCTCCATGCACTCTCTCAGACATCTCATCAGTAAAAGTAACCTGTGCTTTTATGCTGACAAACTATCATTCACTTCCCAGGCAAGGCTACCTTCCTTCCACCAAAACCAAGTGTCAGCATCTCATGTAATCTCTCAGACCTCTAGCAGGCCAGCTCAAGGTCAGAGTTCTTACCTCTCAGCTCTTTCCCTTCATTAGCAGCTTTGTTCTTATCCACCCCACCTCCATTTAGATTCCTAAACCCAAACAAACTTCAAACTTATTTTTCTCTAAAGTCTCCCATCCTCAGTTTGGATAAGTCTCATCAATTAGTTCTGCAAAAAAACTGACAATCTCAGGTAGGCTTTTACCATCGTGCATATTTTTATTATTTCAACATCCTTTGTTGATGTCAACAATACGTCAATCTCTGACGTATTACAAACCAAAACAAACCCATCCGCACCATTATCCTGGTCACATCTAATGCTTCTCCAAAGGTCATTTAGCTTTCCAGTTGAACCCTGCTGCTGAGGGAAGAGGAAGTGAATGTATTTGAGACATTTATTTCTCTGCATTATAGGGAATAAACATTCTCTCACACACCTCCACCCAGAAAACAGCAAACAATCTTTTCTGGTTTTGTTTTTTTTTCCTAGGAAGTTGTTCAGAGAAGGAAACTTCATGCTTTTCCAGGCCGAGTACAGCGGAAAACAATCTTCTATTTCTGACACTACTTTTTCATTGATTCTGCTCCAACTAACCAAGCCAGCTACTTGGGTTTGCTTTCAAGAAAAGTTACATTCTAAGCCTGCTGTGTGGACAGCTGCATCAAAATGCTGACTTTAACTTCTAATTGCTCAGTAGGCAGCAGGCTCTACTGCATACCAGCTAGACTTTCAAGGAGCACCTTCACACTTTGTCCCACATTGGGAAAAACTTTGTCCAAAGCTCTGTTTACCATGACACGCAAAGAACCTTGACATCAACTCCACTGTCTCTGCACCAAAATGACCCACACTGATCAACACTGTCTCATTTCTTTGTTTCCTCACATTATATTTCTCATTGGAGCCCACTCAAACAGATGTAGTTCCCTGATCTTACACATAAGCAATATGACTAATAAACAAAAAAACATAGACAAATCTCAAGTAATGAGGCAGTTGCTAGTCAAAAAAGTAAGCATCCCCTGGCCATTTCCTGCATTTTTAACAACTCTAAACAAATAGCAGAAGACTGTTGTAGTACTTGGGACTGCTTCAGAGTACGGTCAAAGATAAATAAAGAGTTAGTTCTCCATTACCAACTTAATTCCAGTTAAGTCAGTTTAAGAACTGTCATTGCATGCCCAGACAAAAATAAAGACAGACTCCCTAGTATCTGACAGGTCTTCTCCCCTCCTGAAGCGGGTCTGTCATTGGGGGTAGAGACTGAAAATATTATTTTGATATTAAAAAGATTTCTTTCATAAGCAGATATGAATTGAAAGCAGTGAAGGTCACAGTGGGGAGAAGGTTGTCACAACACCGACTTTTAACAGCACCTCTCATCTCCCAGCTACGTGCTTGGTTGTAGGACAAATTTTATCCTTACTTCAACAGCCAGATGGAACGGGAACTTGGGCGAAGAGGACGCCCTAAAAGCAGGTACTGTGTATTTCCACAAAGAATCTCCTTCCTGCTTCAACCCATCACACCAGAAGATACGTGGCACAGTTGAAAACCCTAAAGTCCCACCACAGCTAAGTAAGCAAATGGCTCAGGTAATGCTCTGCTTTAAAACAGGTCTATATCTAAAGCCACATGTTATAGAGGAAGACTAAGACATGTGCCACACTCCTCCATCCATTGAAAGAACGAAGGAAGTCTACTACAGCACATAACCTCAGCGCTCACAGCTTTCACTGCTGTGCACAGCAGTTTTCACTGCTGGGTGATCTTTATAGAATAGAATCATAGAATCTTCTAGGTTGGAGGGGACCTTCAAGATCATCATGTCCAGCCATCAACCTAAATCTGACAAAAATAAACACCCACACAACAAACAAAATGCAACACCATCACTAAACCATGTCTCCCAGCACCATGTCAACCTGTCTTTTGAACACCTCCANNTCAGTGAAAAATTTTTTCCTAATATCCAGCCTGAACCTCACCTGGTGCAACCTGAGGCATTTCCTCTAGTCCCATTGCCTGTGACTTGGAAGAAGAGACCGACCCTGCCTCTCTACACTGTCCTTTCAGGTAGCTGCAGAGAACTAAGGTCTCCCCTCAACCTCCTTTTCTCTGGGTTGAATAACCCTAGTTCTTTCTGCCTCTCGTCATAAGGCTTGTGCTCCAGACCCCTCACCATCTTTGTTGCCCTTCTCTGGACCCGCTTCAGCACCTCAATGTCTTTTTTGTGGTAGGGGGCCCAAAACTGGACACCGTACTCGAGGTAGGGTCTCACCAGTGCTGAGTGCAGGAGGATGATGACCTCCCAAGCCCTACTCACTGTGCTGTTCCTGATACAGGCCAGGATGCTGTTGGTCTTTTTGGCCACCTGGGCACACTGCTGGCTCATGTTCAGCCAACCAACACCCTCTAGTTACCAACACACTGCTAGTAGCCTGACTACTGGCAGTTAAAACTGGACTGTAAGCTGCAATTCCTTCTGAACTGGGTTTGCTTCTGGAACTTCCTTTGTTTTCAACAGACTACGTGTTGGATCAATAAACAATGAAAACAGTAACTACACAGAGAGTCACCACATGAGAAATTCCTGACTTTCTCAATAACATGAGCACTGTTTCAAGTTTCAAAGAAATGAATGTCAGCTCTAAGGCCAATAACCTGAGCGCTTGGAGTTCCTATGAGCACCATTTCCCACCTCTAAGACAGAGATAATTTACTAGGTGTATAAAAAAAGTTCAACCAAGTAACACAAGTAGATACAAGCAGCATGTAAAACAGAAAGTAAAAGAAGTCAACTCTCTCCCTGAGCCAAAGCCAAACCATTAATTTGCAATATCTGCTGACAAGACCAGAGTATGTATTTCCAACCATTTATTTAGTATGACAATTTCAACCAAAACCAGGTCTCTCCTAGCCGAACTGGAGCTGATCTCCACCTTGCTATACAGTATATGAAGCCAAATCCTGTCAACCTGAGCTCCCAACCAGCAATTCCACACCTACAGCCTATGTGGCCCTGCACCTGCAGGCTGTTCCTTGTTTAAGTGCATCTACACACACATTTATACCAGATTTGAGACTAAAGGGACTTCATAAAAATCATAGAATTATTTGGGTTTAAAGGACCTTAAAGATCATTGAGTTCCAACCCCCCCACCACCATAGGCAGGGACACCTCCCATTAGACCAAGTTGCTCAAAGCCCCATCCAGCCTGGCCTTGAACACCTCCAGGGATGGGGCATCCACAACTTCTCTGGGCAACCTGTTCCAGTGCCTCACCACCCTCACAGTAAAGAACTTCTTCCTAATATCTAAGATAAACCTCCCCTCTTTCAGTTTGAAAATGTTACCCCTCATCCCACCACTACACTCCCTGATAAACAGTCCCTCCCCATCTGTCCTGTAGTCCCATTTTAGTACTGGAAGGGTGCTATAACGTCTCCCTGGAGCATTCTCTTCTCCAGACCGAACAACCTTGTTCATGTTAGAGGACATGTCCATGTCCTTCCTGTGTTGAGGACTTCTGAGCTGTACACAGCTGTAGGGCCTCACAAGAGCAGAGGGGCAGAATCACCTCCCTTGACCTGGTGCCCTTGCTTCTTTTGATGCGGCCCAAGATGCGGTTCGCTTTCTGGGCTGCCAGCACACATTGCAGGTTCATGTTGAGCTTCTCATCCACCAACACTCCCAAATCCTTCTCTCCTCAAGGCTCCTCTCAATTTATTCTCTGCCCAGCACAACTGTATTTGTGCTTGGGATTGCCATGACCCACTTCCAGGACCTTTCACTTGGCTTGATTGAACTTCATGAGGTTTGCACAGGCCCACCTCTCAAGCCTGTCCAGGCCCCTCTGGATGGCATCCGTTCCCTCCAGCACATCAATTGCACCACACAGCTCAGTGTCATTGGCAAACTTGCAGAGGGTGCAAAAGATCCCACTGTCCATGTTGCCAAAAAAGATGTTAAACAGCACCAGTCCCAATACTAACCCCTGAGGAATGCCACCCACCACTGGTCTCCACTTGGACATCGAGCTGTTGACTGCAATTCTTTCAGTGTGGCCATACAGCCAATTCCTTATCCACCAAGTAGCCTATTCATCAAATCTATGTCTCTCCAATCTAGACACACGGATGTCATCCGAGACAATATCAAATGCTTTACACAAGTCCATGAAGATGATGTCAGTTGCTCTTCCCTTGTTCACCAATTCTGTAACACAGTTGTACAAGGCCACCAAATTTTTCAGACATAATTTGCCTTTAGTGAAGCCATGTTGGCTGTCACTGATCACTTCTTTATTTTCCACATGGGTTAGCATAATTTCTTGCACATTCCCTCCACCACTAGCCTGTCTACTACTCCTTTTTTGGTACCACTACTTGGCTTTGGTTTGTTTGTTGGGGTTTTTTTTGTTTGCTTTAATTTCCAAAGTGCAAGGCTACAAGTTTTCCTGAAACTCTAATCTTACTGTCCTGTGTTTAGCAAACTGGAAACATGCTGCAAGGTTACAATGGTAAGGCAGTGTTTAGACTGCAGTAGAGAGCTGGCAACAGGAGCAAGAGCCTCTCCCTGACTACACCCAAGTTAAACCATATTTGTCTCCTATAGCCACGAAAGAGCATCTAGATTCAGTGCTGGGAAAAACTCCTATTGCCCTGTTGCCAGACACTGATACTATTAAGAACTACAATCCCCTCATCAAATGACAGCATGTTCTCAAGCTAGAAAGTTAACTCTTAGTGAAGACATCGCAACAGACAAGCTGGTACTCTTGAACTTAATCTCTCTGGTTAAATCTGCAAGCTCCTAGTGAGCATGACTGATGCCACTGAATCACAACAGCCACCAAAAAACCCCAAAGCTTAGGGATAAAAATTGAGAAGAAACAATAGCCCAAGAAAGAACTCACGCATATTTTTGAGCACATCACGCTGATCACATCACTGTTACTTTGGAACTTAAAGATGTGTTGGGTGAAGACAACGTGTTTGATTAGAATGGACCAGCAACATGCACAAAGTGGTCTCTCAGATGAGGCAAGACAGCTCTGTATTGGCCCAAAATTTTATCACCTGGTTCACACTGAAATTGTTGCCTTTTTTCCTCACTTGTAGTCACATTTGCATATTGAGAAAGAACTCAAATTTGGTGAAATATACACTTGTAAACATAAAAATTCATTCTTGCCTGCAAGTATAATGTAGCATATTTCATAATTATAAACTATTCTTTATATAAAATGATTCCTTCAAAAGCAAAACAGAGCTCAGACTTGAGAAAAACCTTACACCACCTCTGATAAAAGGATTGAAGAGGAGGTGAAAAAGAGGAGAGGGAAAGGAGCAGAAAGCGAATATTACAAATGAGGAGACAAGTAGAAATAGATTATATTGCTTAGAGAACAAGATAACACATAGGAGAGACAGAAAAGAAAATGCACAGACCAATGCGTGAAGCCATATATTGTGAAGCCACTGCAGGAGAGAAACAAAAACAACTTGTGGGACAGCCCATGACAGGGGCTACAGCTGCAACAGCCAGACAGCGTGGGACAGAAGACAAGAAGAAGAAACCAGAGTCTTCTCAAATAAATCCTATGATCTCTTTTGTTTGGTGGGGCAGGATGAGGGAGGGATGGAAGTGGCAGGGGAAGGGAGAGCACCTGTTCCTAATGCCCAGCACTACTCAGTTTATGTTTTCCTTTCTTTGCCAGCAACTCAATTTCCACAGGCAGTCACAATCCAGAGACGGCCAACACCTGACTGACAGCTACAAAAAGCACTGGCTTCGCATGGACACTGGCTGTGCCATCCGTTCATTTCCACCTTCTCTGGAAATACAGCTCCCCTTCTCAGTGAGGAGTATGCACTGCCTTGCAAAACAGAGTCTAGACCATGGTTTGTCAGTAATTTCATGTATCACAGGTTGCAGTGTATTATTCTAAAGTGCGTATCAA
Organism: Scolopax mira; assembly: GCA_004320125.1. Classification (NCBI taxonomy): domain Eukaryota; kingdom Metazoa; phylum Chordata; class Aves; order Charadriiformes; family Scolopacidae; genus Scolopax; species Scolopax mira. Next base: position 18,950 of record BJBW01000295.1, on the reverse strand, counting down.
GGCTCTTCAGTTGGCAGCTTTTAATTGATAAAAAAAATCCTGCCTATAATGGACAATCAAATAGTCAGCAAAAAGTCATCTCTTCCTCCATGACTCCAGAAACCACTATAACGTTGTCAAAACTGATAAACTGATTTTTTGAGCAGTCTGCAGGCAACAGTTCTTGCCCTTCCTAATAGCAGCTATGTCCCTCCTCTAGCCAGTTCTTTACAGGGCCTGATAGCATCGGCATCACAACATCACTCACCACAGTGAGTGGGGAGGAAGAGAAAAACAAACCAGAACAAACCCCAAAGCGATTCTGCACAGCCCTCCATAGCTGCAGGAGGCTGGTAATTGCACTGAAGCATTCACTGCTGCCAGTAGCTTTGACAACACGAAAACCCCTGAAGTTTCCCAATCTTGCCCTGTTAAACTAATCAATAATTTTGTATAATACAAGAAACAGCTTTGTGACCCCTCGTTACCATTGTAAAACAGTAATTACTATTTATCCAAGAAAGCTGATTTGAGAACATTATTTCTTGAGGTATCTTGTTATAAAACTCCTGAAAGTTTTTTATTCTGTATTACTGCTATAATGGACACTTTTTTGTTAATCCTGTAGAAAACATTGAACACATCCAAACAAATGAGTGTGCCAGAGCACAAATACTGACCATGCAACCTTTTTGACCTCCACACAGGTATTTTTTCAGCTCCCTAATTAACTTTTGCAATACAGAGAGAGAGATATACAGGAAATGTAGAGGTTACGAGTATGTGTATAGAAACTGACTCACCACAGTCCTTTGCTTGTTGGGCAGGAAGACTCTAACAATAGGCTTCTGTGGAGACTTAGGGTTACTCCGTGACATATCAGCAGGGTTTTGATAAACCGAAAGGGATGAAGGTGCTACAGAGAGGCTAGAGGAGGAAGATGATGCAACTGTGTCTGTTGAAGCTGAACTGGAAACAGAGAAATCTGTTCCATTCCCCATGGATTCCAGTAACTGCTGTTCTCTCTGCTGTAGAGCGTCTAGTTTGCTGGTGTACTCTTCATAGGCCTGTGAAGGAAGAGCAGCTGTTTTAATGATGTAGTAGCCTCAAAGAGAAACAGAAATCTAAATTCAGAAGGAACATGAAACAAAACGCATTCTAAATTAATGCAAATTTCACAGGAATATGAACAAAATGGACTGGTCAGATTTTCCAGTAGGACACAAAGAAGAAATGGCTTTCAATTCATGATATTAAACCTTCCAAATCAATAAGTAATTTTTTAATACATTAAATGGGTAAGTGGATAAAAGAAATCATAAGTCATAGTTTCAAACCACCTGCACTAAATAGCCAAATTCAAAACCACTTTAAAGAAGACAGCAATTTTTATGAGATGTTGTTAGCTGCATTGCCAAGTTACTGTACTACAGCTAAATTTATCATTCTGCTGGAACGACAGCTAAATACATCTAAAGCACTAATTAAAAGAAAGCTGAAATCTGCTTTTTACCTTCTATATCTAACAACTCACCTAACTCATTGTTCAACGTCTTTCATCTCTGGCACTACCCTTCACACCAGATTGCACAAAATACTTTATTTTGGTGAGAGCACAATTAAGTTTGCCTTGTTACAAACTCATCCATAAATATGTAAAAGCAATCCTTCGAAAGATTATTTTTTTTTAAACACCCGTATGACATTAATTTGATTTTCCACCAAGTTTATGTTGGATTCCACCAACCTGATTACACACTGACCAAGCTTCTTAAACAAACAAATTCAGTAACATTACATTTGTCCATTAAGGTTTTATTAAACGTAGCCAAGTTAAACATTATTGCCAAGCTCTATAATACAAATACATAACTGGTATATATTCTTGTTTAAAGTTTGTTTCCATCAACTTTGCTTGTCTTTGTAACAAGAAAATTTCGATCTGTATTCAAGCATTAGAATTATTTCTTCAGCATATAAATTAGTGCAAAGTTATCTTCAAAAATTTAAATCAGTTAAGGAACACGTGTTTCATGATATAGAAGCATGTCACTGTTAAACCAAAGACACTTACAGGCAAGAAGAAACAAAGATCTTACAAACCTAACATCCAAGCAGCAAGGAACACAATTTTCTACTTAGCACTGCAAGATCTCTCCAAGACCAAGATCTATGCCAAGCCACAGAAAATTTCACTTTTCAAATATTTATGTTAGGGAAAGATACATTTTTATTTCTTTTACAGTTGTTATGCACAGAAAACTTGTGGAAAGCATGTTGCTCATTAAAATTATAGGAGAATTGAACTGATCAAAAAGTCTGCAGGGTCTACATGTAGAAAAAACTCCATTAAATTTAATAGAAAAAATAACCAGCATTCAGTAGTGCTGCCACAAATACTACATTTTACTATTAATTTATTTCTCTGTGTTATATGTACCCAGACTGGTTTTGTTCAGTAAACAGTGATTGGCTCCTACCTTTTCATGAAAGGTCCATCCTGGGGGACGCTAACCCATGTTCAAAATTTGTGTCATCATCTCCACAGTGTTAACACAAAGAATGATAACTTGACAGTGAGGACCAAGAAAGAAACAGCATTTTAAAGAATGGTGGTGAACATCACCATTTCAAATTCTAAATTTTATGGTTTCCATTTTTAATAAATGGATATAAGTTGCAGGAAACAGAAAAGAACTAATTATTTCTTTTGAAAACTGAAGATGTCTAGCATTTTACTATTAGATCTCAAATTTGGAAACTTAAAACCAAAACATTTTCAGTCTAGCCTAATTCTACTGTCAAAAGTAAATTGAAAGGTTACCCAATTATAAATAATGGCATTTTTTTGCTCTTCAGTAACACGAGTGTCTCTCTCCTACTTCCAGGATCAACTTTTCATGTAAATTCCAGTAAAAGCACCATGTGTCAAGAATTATTTTCGGTAAACAAAAATTAAGAATCATAAACTGTTACCATTTCACCAATACTTTTCTAAATACTTACTTCCTTTTCTCATGAGCGTTGCAAAATATTATTTGAACACATGCAACATTACATTGCTTTCCGGATACTTGTGGGCTTAGCTCCCTCACAAAATTACATGCATCTTTCAAAATATTCAATCCTACAATGTTTACACTAGCAGCTTGATCTGTCACTAAGACAAACTCAAAGTCAGATAATTTATCTTAAGAGAATAAACAATGAGCATGGAAAGCTGGGAGTTGCTGCTGGCTTTGGGTTCTATACCATTAAATTCTGCAGAAAAAGCTCTCTTTTTTTTTTATGGAGACAAAAGCTCTCAAGTATTATACTGTTACTCGGTTTCATAGCAGAAGATCCTGTAATAAGACATAGTGGAACTAGAAATGCATCAGTAGACTTTAAATACATTTTTCTCTTGTTAAAAAATAATTATACAGAAGGAGCAACAGTACATGCAGTAGAAACAGAATAGCTCCAATAAAATGTCATTTTCACCAAGATTAAGTGCTTCGGTGAGACACTGGTTTCAGCCGATGACTACTACCCATAGACCTTACAGTCAACAGCACCAAGTCAACAGAACATAGAAGTATGGAGTTAAATTGAAAGAGTATTACAACAGCAAAGCTGACCAATGGCAAGTATTTCTATGTATCTGAAAGAAAGATTATACCCCAGAGTTGGCCTGTCTGCAACAAAGACCTGAAGCAGCACAGGCATCAAGAGCTACTCAAACCTTCAAGTCAGTCAAGGCCCTCTGTGACTACTGTAAGGTTGATTTCTAACCTTGCTTTTCAAAAACAAACAAAAAATATTAAAATTAAGTTTGTTCAGCATCTTCACCATGAAGGAGATCCAGCTGAACATTAAAGCAATTCATTAAATTAAGAATTTTAAGAATTTTAAAGGGAATTCATAAGGAAAAGTTTATGAAGTCTAGAATGAAATCCATTCAGTTTACATAGTCCCATTAAAAACTGAGTAATGTTCTACAAGAAAACAAATCTCGCTTTCAACTCGATATAGAATCACAGGAGGAAAAAAAAAAAAAGAAAAAAAGGTTGGACAATATCCCTGAAAGTTTTCTAGTCCAAGCACTTGTTTAACACAGAGCTAATTTTTAAGTTCAGTCAGGTTGCTTAGGGCCTTGCGAAAGCAAGTTTTGAAAGTCTTAAGGGATGGAGACTCCACAACCTCTGGGCAACCAGTTCCAGGGCTCAAAAACCACTCTCATGATGAAGAATCTTCTCTTATGAAATTTACTCAATGCTGTCTGTGATGTTGCCTCTTCTTCCCCTTTTGCTCTGCACGTCTGAAAAGGTCAGGCCCTCTCTTTAGGTTGCGAGAGCCTGCAGGTTCCTTCTTAGCCTTTTCTTCTCCATGCTGAACACCCCCCCATGCAGTCACGCAAGCAGTGAGTAGATGGGTCCCTCTTCATGCTGGCTACACCCTTGGTAACGCTGCTCAGCCTGAAGTTTGCAGCTGTTACGGTGAGGATGGGTTCCTGACAGCTTGGTTTGTTGCTCACCAAGTCCTGTTGCTCAGTATTTTACCTCCAGAGCCCAGTCAGCCCCTGCCCGCACTGATGGGTGGCCACCTTGTCCCAAGTGCAAGGTACCATGCTCGGCTTCGTCGCTGTGCTGCTTCTTGTCATGAGGCTCCTGTCCTTCAACTCCCCCAGCTTGTTTATTAGTTGCCAAAACCAGACTGCCTTTAAAAACATACACTATCCTTGACAAATGTAATTGTTCGCTGTGTCGCTACAGGGCTCCCAGTGTAGTGTAAATTTATATCTCACAAAGCTAAAGAAAAATTTATACTTGAAAAGCTGACTGTTAAAGACTTGAATTGGCACATCTTGTCAATCTACACATGGCTATCTAAAATAGAACCAAAAAAAAAGTTAACTATAATTATATTGCATACCACTGTGAAGGCATATCATATCAGAGTCTCACACATGTGAGAATAGTCCTCAGGCTTCAGCTAAGCAAAACATATAACAGCCTGGAAAGCTGCCCAGTCCATCTAGAGCATTAGAAGTTGGCATGTTTATATACAATGTACATGCAGAACTACTACTCACTCAGGAGCAGCAGAGTCAAAGCTACTTCTTAAATGGTGCAACCTATTGACAATATAAAAGCTGGCCTCGGAAGTCAACAGAATTTGCATGATGTTTTGTAGATGTGCCAAAGAAGTTCTGTTGACAAGATGATGACATGGGATTTTCTCAAAAATACGCATATTCTTGTGTTACATATTACATACAGTATATTTGAAATGAGCTTTCTTGGGCCATAACCAGGCTATATATTCTAGTAAAAACATCTAAGGAAACAATTTTTTTTTATTTTTTTTTTAAAAACGGATCTGGGACAAAGCCAAGTAGCAAAATAGGGTTTTTTCTTCTCCCTGTCCCCTACCACATCTGGTTAGAAACTCAGTCTAAACTCAAGCAGACCAACTGGTTTTACCATGCTCTCTCCCCTCCTTAGTCAATTTTAGATAATATCCACACATCACAAGACTCTGAAAAGCCTAAACTCCAGTTTCCTTGTCTTTGAAACTGAGATTGTGTTTCTATTTAAAAGATGTCTGACCTTTTAGGCTGTTGATCAAATGCAAATCCCACTAAGTTAAATGGGAGCTGAAGATAGACAGTAATGTACGTCAGGACTTCTTCATTTAGTAAGACTCCTAAATCTGTACTTAGTCTAACTTTAGACACTCCAGTTTTGGTCCAACATATTTGATCAGCATCTGTTAGGAGCCTGGTAAAAATGAATCTGATTTTCCCCAGAGAACCTTCACGTTTCCCAGTGCCTGTATGCAGATTTAGCATTTTCCTGGAATACCACAAACAGTCTGAAACAACCTGAGATTCAGCATAAGATCCCTTTTAGACTGTATCTGCCTGCTGTTCCAATAAGCATCCTCTAAATGAGCAAAGAGGTAATCTTCTTTAATTAATTAATTTGACCTCCTGTGTGGATTCTTCAGATATACAGGAATAAGGAATTAAATACTTATGAAATTCAACAGACAAACTCTCAAAATGGCAACACCAAGGCCTCTGAATAAAATACATTTAATATCCTAGGAAAAGAAAACTAGTGAGGGGAAAAAAATTATAATACAATCACAGTAGTTGTGGACAAACATACTTCTACCCCCCTCATTCTCATTTTAAATTGCTTCCAATTTAAAAGATTAAGGATAGGAGTAGGAAAGATAGTGATTCCTTCAGAAATACTAGAAGGCTGACTGAGTTTTAAAACTTATTTTGATACCACTATCATTCTATCTACACATTTGTATACTGCTTTATTTTGTGAGGAGTCCAAAAACCCCCAAAAAATCAGGCAGCTAACTCATGTACTGAAGTAACCTACAGGTCTAGGATGCAACTTCACACCACGCAAAGAACTACTTATATGTGAATGGCCTAATGCTGTTCAATTAATTAAGTGTTCATAGGTAATACTGCGAGGCAAGAAGGACACACAATGCATTTTGGAAGTTTAAATAGGTAAGGCCTCCCTGGATAGTCACTAAGAGTCTACAAAGGCTAACAAATCTGATTAAGTCATTTAAGCATGCTCTCTCCTTTCTAAGTTTGAGCTGGCTGGATCTGGACAACCCATTTCAGTTCGCGTACAGCATTTCTTGCCAATGTTAAGTTGAAATGCACAGATCTTTATTCTCCTTTCCCTAACCAATTTAGGTTCATCAGTACTTTGCTGGTAGAGACAAAAAAAAAAAAAAAAAAAAATTTTTGATGGCCATTATAGAAGAATTTACAGCTGCATATTTTAACCGTTTTTACCAGCTGAATCCCAGCTTTTCCCAGTATCATAATATCAGGCTTCTTTGCAGTAAAGATTTCCAATATTTAGAATGCTTAGACACGCCTTTAAGAAAAGGGTTTTTCCACAGTGAATCATGAACTGCATATTTTGGGAAACAGCACTTCAAGGACAGATGTAACACACTCAGAAATTATGTGGGAAGATAAAAATCATTGATGTTTTCAGCTGCTGTGATACAGAGTGCTTCCAAAAAGTGTGGTAAAACCTGCCGAAGATCTCCTGCAGCCTCTTTGCCAGAAGAAAAGAAAAATGTTATTAGTGGTATTTCTACATCTACTGAGTCAAGCAATTATTTGACAGTGATTTCCATGAGTCTCTTAGATCTGATACATGCTCACACAAAGGTGATGGAAGAACTTAAAAACTAGGATTACCTAAGAAAGAATTTTAGCTGTAAGCCATTTTTAGATTTTAATACAGCCGTTGCTTACTACATTTATTATTGCTGTTTGTTCCAGCAGGAAGCAAAGTTTTCCTTGTGATCGTATTAGAGAACACTGATAAGATTCCTGAAGCTATTACTAATTATAACAATTAGAAGAAAATTGTGTGGTTAGTGACAAATGTTCTTGTCTTCCTTCTGTTCATTTTGTTTCCTACCCCCATATCTTATACACACACTCGGAAGTCTCTCTGCAGCTTTGGTCTCTTTCCTCAGGTCCTACTTTCCTGCCCAGAGAGGAGAGAGCTTCATGCTACATTTTCCACTCCTAGTCAGTCTGGGCAGGCTCCTCATGCTCTACAGCCACCTTCTTAAGGCTGTCACTGAGGAGTGATGGATCAAGGCAGGGAGATACACCTGAATCCACATACCCCTTCTTGCAGGCATAATTAAATATATGCTGAATTCAACATAGCACACGTCAATCACTTTCAGTATTTCAAGAAATCCATTCCTCTTTCATAGTCAATTGATGAATCCTGAAATGATGGATGTGACAATAGCTGTCAGTTTTAAAGTTCTTTTGAAGTAAAATGCATTGAACCCCCTCCAGAATTAAGTCTGCCAAAAAAAACCCCCCACTTTGTCTTCTTACTCTCAGATGAGCACAAAAACAAAAGCTTGTTAGCTTCTATTTTCTTGACCGGTTGTACCCAAGGCATAAACCCTTTTGATTGTTAAATGGATGTATGTTGTATATTCAGTGCACAAATAATTTTACTACAACCTTTGAATGCTCAAATTTTCATAATTAATTTCTTTGTTCAATTCTTCAGCTTTTCTTTGCGCACTTCCAGCCCCCCCAACCCCGTCCTTTCCACTTTCAATTGAAATGCAATTTTGTCACCAGGTTCAACCACAACTTAACCTGACAGGTCTACAAGGAAGCTCCAGGACCAGTGCAAGGGGTGCTGTAAGTTCTGTGAATGTGAGCAGCTAGTAAGATGCATAAGAAATGAAGGATATAAAGCCAGGAAGGACTACAAAAGCACTGAAAAAACCCCATTGTACTGAAACTCAACACTCCAGCAGACGGATGGATAGCTGTCAAGCTTTTCATAGGTATACAAAAAGGCATGGCTTTGCAAAAAGCATTACAATATCAAACTAGATGGTTACGAGAGCCAAAAACAAGGTGTAAAAGGAAAAGTGTTCATTTGCAGGTACTTAGCAAGCAATTGGCTAGCTTTGGCCAATTCCAACTTTTGCCAAGAGAAGCAGACAACAAGCTTCCTGATAGCATTTGAGATGATCAACAGACAGATTTACAGAAATCCTTAAAAGTTGCTCACATTTTATGGGAGATGCAAAGAGATCACAGCAGTGGAAGGAGATAAAAGGAAGGGTGATGCAATTCAAGCAACAGACTACCAAAATTACACATCCAGATTCCGGGTAAAAGCAGGGCAATATTGCTCTTTACAGCCAGAAATTAGACTTCACCAAAATGATCAAAATCTAGAAGCCAGAAGAGTGTGGCCAGAGTGTAAGTTACATTAACATCCTATTCAAACACTTTGTAGATACCATTTCAAAGATGGTGGGCTCTGTTCATATGACTTGCTCTCTCATGGGATAATTCAACTGAAAAAGCAGAATTCTTGTCACTTCCACCTTCCTCCCAACGACTTACTGCTCCCTAGTTAGCACCAGCACTACTTGTCACAATACTGACTTCATGACCCAGCAGAGGATCACCCTGCTCAGTCTTGTAGGACTTCCCTACCATATTGATGAGCCAGAGTTACAGTTTCATCTCAGCAGCACATGGAACCATCAAACTACTTCCAGCTCCAATTATTTCAGACTTAACATACTCACTCAATACTCCCATTTCACATTAGCAATAAGTAAAGCAATGACAGAGGGGCTCATTTGACCTTAACTGTTAAGGTCATTATTGTCAACATTTGTATAATCAAGCTCTGCTCTGACATATTAAGATAAAAGCTAGAGGTACCTCAAATAATGAGATCTTTATTTTTAATTATCCAGTGCCTTTAGGCAGCAATCACAATTTAAAAGACTACAAAAGAAGTCCCGTTGACCTCTAGTTATTTCAATACTTGAGAGAAGCAAGAATAGGGCAGGGTTTGGAGCAACTGAAAATCATTCAATTCCTAATAGATGTAACTTGTGCATGCAGTCCTTATTTATGCTTTTAATAGTCCTATGTCAATGCAACTTTATGAATCTGGAGTGATGAAAGAATACAGAAATTTAATTTGTAATTAGTTTACAAATTAAACCCAGCTTAAAAATATTACAGCACCCTACATTTTTATGTATTACTTTTAAAAGTTCCCTTTTACAGATAGCATTTTTTGGATGCCTACATGATTATTTACCAAAGAGAAAAAAAAAAAAGTAAAAAAAAAAAATAGTTAACTGCTTTAAAGGCAATCTTAGTCTTGCAAGATGTTTTCACATGTACATGTATATATTTGCTTTTAACAACACAGCATGCCTTCTTCTGTTATACACACATACACAATCTCCCTCCCCCCAGCTCCCCAAAAGGCTATAACCACAACAATATAATTATTAGACCATGCCACTGATCTTCCCCTACTAATACATACCAGGAATCCCATCCAGTTCCTTTCTATCTCCAGGGAAACAGTGAAGTCTTTAATACACAAGGAGAATATTCTCTTTTACTACAGGTATTCTCAGTTTTAACATAGATGCTTCATATAAGATTAACACACCATTAATCTAACCACATTTATTTGAATGTAAACTTACCTCTAAATATATCGATGGTGGGTTATGCTCTCCTCCAAATTTGTCTAGCAGTGCCTCTATATGTTCTTGTGTTAATTTAATCATCTGTTTAATATTCCACACCTAAAACAGAAAAAAAAAAAAATCAGAATTTTTATAATCAACAGAAGCCTGGAGAATTTGTCCTAAACCAAACAAATTACATTTTCTTGATACCTAGTAACATAAGTCCATAATAAAAGTATTTCAATTATCAGCTTGTGAGATAAACAGAAGAATTCAATTTGGTTTTAAAATTCAAGAACCATAGAATAAACAACTTTTAAGAATGGTTTATCTTTCGTGTTTATCAAAACCACATTAAGTATTTCCTTGCAAGACTTCGCAACCCAGTTTATACAGTACTACAAAATTTAGTGAAGGAGTTCTTCAATCAAACCTTAAGTCATCTGTGTAAACAACATTCACAACACCTAGACCTAGTCTTCTATTTGCATGGTGCTTCCTGATGTTCACAGGGATCCTCCTGTTTCAGTGTGTACCCATCACCTCTGGGTCCTGTCTTGGGGCACCACTGAAAAGAGCCGCCTCCGTCTTCCTTCTTCACCTCACTGTCCCCAGTATGGCCACGTCTCTCTTTTTCTGGGGAGCCCAAAACCAGCCCGAGCACTCCAGGTATGGCCTCACCAGTGCTCAGTAAAATGAACCTCTGTCAAATAAGTTTCCAAATACTTTTTTTGAAGATTGATAACGAATAACTTCCTTGCTCATATGTTATCTTCTATTTTGTGCCATAACCACAATCTTGCTTCTCTCTTCTCTTAAAGATATAGAATAACAAATAAAGCTGAGCAACAGCAACATGCACAACAGAAGTGTATTATTTAGGAGATGGTGGCAAGAGAATCAAAGAGCCTCTAAGAAGGGCAGAAATCTTTCTGCTAAGTTATATCATGACAAGAACAAAAAACTGACTAATGAAGAAAATGAAAAATTTTGAATCTTACTGCCAGGCTATAGCAAAAAAAATGTCTTCACCCGTAGAAGCTGAAGTTAAAGTCTAGTGGAAGACAACACTGCTCAGAGGAGCTGGAAATGGTGCCCTGAATTACCTACTATACATCTGTGCACTAAACCAAGAGCCTTTCCACAAGTGAATCTTACAGGCAAACTTTATATGGATTTCTCTCATCTTTGAAAGGCCATTCACAGTTAGAAGTATGCTGAAGACAGAAGGAAATTTATCAAAGTCAGCCATAGCAACAAATCATTACTTGTTGCTCACAGAAATTGAAAACCTATTTTGTGTGCCATATTCATCAAAAGCCTTCTGACAAGCTGAAAAAACTTCCACAAATCTAGTATTGACTAGCATATTCTATCCCCAATTGAGTAGACACAAGAACACATATGCCATGGCAAATTTCCAAGCTTCACAATTTCCCTTTAAGTGGTAAATTCTACTTATTTCTTTACTTTAATAAAACCTTACCTTCTGGCTTCCCATACTAGTGAATATGCTTATGCACAAGTTTTTGTGGTCCAGAACATCCCTACACTAGATAGCTCCTTGAAAATCAACTCCCCTGCAAGATCCTACTATGCAGGATCTATGGCTACTTCAATTCAACTGAAGGAACACAAACCTTTTCTTAACTGGAATTAAGAACAAGTGCTCTGTACAAGTGACCTCATGTGAGTCAAAAATATCTGTTTCTGCACATCACAGTACTCACAGCTCCCACCTCACAAAAAGACCCCAACCAACCCATACTTGTTGCACTTACACAGCCAGCAGAGCCAGCAACTTCAGCCTTTCTTTTCTCCTCTCAAACTCACTTCTTCAAATAAGTTACCTCAGCTAAATTTGCACCATGTGTGCTAGCCCAGCCTTCTAGACTTTGAATCAAGATGCATTCCCACCATCTCTGTGGAAAAACACTTGGCTCTTAAGAATTAAATCTCTCGAGTTCAGTAGCACTCACAGACATATGAGTTTCTTGCAAAAAAGACCTAAGAGTACAGAAAATTGACTCGAATTTTAGTAAGCATTTCATTCCCCATAAACACACACATTCCAGGACAGCAGCAAAGAACCACCTAACAACAGAGACAGTGAAAACATTAAATACAGAATCCTTTTAGCAACCAGTTTTGGACAAAATACTTGTTCCTAGACACCAGAATAAAACCAAGTTTTACAAGCTAAACACATACACACTGATATTACTCCTTCCTTGAGACTTCACAGTAATCCCTTTATTCACACTTTCTTTAGAAGTAAGAGGAGACTCCATAAGACTGCTGGTCATCAAGAAAGAATAGACTTATTTTCTGTTACTCTTTTGGGCACTCCCATACACTTATGAAACTCCATACCTATAGGAAACCATAAAACCACAACTGCCAAATATCTTGAAGAAATACAAAAATCAATGCCAGCCTACAAGAGAGTTGCTAGAAAGCTCTGAAGTAAATCTGCAATACACCTTGTACCGTCCACATGCAAGTCCAGTCCCTTCCCAAAGGGAACAGCACAGTTATTTGAGTCACACTGTTTCACACTTACAAAAAAGTAATGAATCCTTTAGAGCTTCAATAACCTTATCGTTTTTCCAAAAAAAGTCTCAAATAAATTCTTCTGTCTTATCTGGTAGCATTAGATTAAGGTTATTCTCTATCACAAGAGATTAGATTTGCTTCTCCTTTTAGTGCTGCTGACACAGGCAGCCAGAAGACTGGAAGAATTCCAGATACACTGGAATATATCAACTCGTATCTGCCTATTGTGGATAACTGTGCATTAATTTTGCAAGTAAGCACTCCCTTGCAATGTAATAAAGACAATGACCTATTTCAAGCCAGAGGCAAGTCAGATACGGTAGAAGCCTAAATTCATTCTATTCAGGGAAGACTATGGCTCCCCAAATGTGAGACTATAAGCCACAAAGCTATTTTCACATCCTTTGCTGCTTTCAAAATACACAAGGCCTGAGACAGCACAACACAAACTATCTCTTATACTTTTTGCACCTGCCATCAGTACTCACATCTTGCAACACAACCCACCTCTCAGGTCTATGATTCACATCTGGTAGAAGACACACAAGAGTTCAAATCTATACTGTAAAGGAAAAAAAACAAAACACCATTATTTGTGCAGGCACGTTATGTCCTGCACTTGGATTATCACACTTGGTGATGATGGAGAATACTTTGATAGAACTAACTAGGTAATTAAAAAGAATAAATAAATACGCATTTGATTTGGAAACAGTTTTATAAGGGGGATAAAATCATCAATACCTATCTAATACTATGCTAATCAGGCCCTTCAGGCCTCTTTATTACAGAATCAATTCAATTGCTTGGTCCACTGAGCTAGGATCCACTTTGTCAGAAAATACTTTAGAAAGCTGTCATATGTGAGGTTTTTCTTAGCTGGACTAATGTCTTAACTAACTTGAAAGTGAAGTATTAGAGTGAAAGAGAGGCAAGAGGACATATGAATGTGGTTAATAACTCAAAACCTCACCTCAGCATTTGCACGTCAAGATGCAGTTTGCATTGCCCCAGTTACCAATTGCTGTTACCTCTTCCTCACATTTTTATATCTTTTCCTGAGATACTTTCCCTCCTTATCAACCTTGAATGGTGCTAGTCCTCTTCTTGCCTCTTAAAAAGCTTGCTTTTCATTTCCTGCTGTCATCTGCTGATACATGCACATAGAGTGGGACAGATAGTCCTTTCCTTCTTCCTAGGCTTCAGGCTCTAGCTCTTCTCCATCTCTCAGTGGAAGCTTCTCTCAACTTCCACATCCACTGTGTGAATTTTTGCATTTTTCCTACTCTCTGCTGGCTCTTCATGTTTAGCACACTTTCAAGAGTGCAGTTAGTTAAACATTTTGTTAAGCAAGTATGAATAAAGAATAACAGCTGAAAAACTTTATTGACTTGAAAACCAGCTTGCAATGGGTTTCAAGTAAGAGTTCACACAAGTGACGTGAATGCCAACACGGAGGCTGTCTTTCCTAGTTTATCTTCCCTGACTTTTTATTAATGTTGGTGAATCATTTTTATCACAGCTCCTTTTCAATGTCTGACATACAAATGGAGTGTGTTTTCATTGTTGGCTAGCTAAACAGTTCAGAATGAGTCTGGTTAAATTTACAATCACAGATTAGTAAACGAGATACGGACAACAATACCTACAGAAGTTACTGCAGCAAAGAGAAAAACAATCTGGTATCTCTTTTTCCACGAAAATCTACAAATGTATCTTTCTGACTGATGAAGAAAGGCCTTGGGGAAGATGTAGGTTCAAGAAGGAAAATCATCAAGAAGAGGTAAAACATTTTTTGTACCATCCTGTCTGATGACTAGGATCATAACTAGGTCAGCTAATACAGTAATATGATCAGCAGGCAGCTGCTGTAAGCACAGCAGTTAGTCAAATATTAAAAAGGCTTCAAGATGAAAACTATTTTCCATTTCACAAGTAACATTTTTAGGAAGGAAAGGCCACTTCTTAATCCCCCATAACCAGTAACACAAATTTTCAACTATGTCTGTTGTGACACTGTTCCTGTTAAGAAAAAAACCTCAACAAACCCAACCAAAAAAACCCACCACGAAAACCAATCACCCAACAACTCCCTCCCTACTCTAAAAATATGTAGGAAACATCTGACCAAGTTAACACTCAAGTGTCAGAGTATCATTTTTGATGAGTCAGCAGCACAAACTGTATTGCAAAAACTCAGTGGCAGACTAACTCTGCGATTCTAAGACAAACACATTCAATAAAAGTCTTGCTTTGTTTACCAAAGGACTTCCAGCACACAAAACCCTGGTATTACTTAGTTTTTATTTAATATTCTTGCACTCTTATGTATTTGCAAACCATCACTTGCAATTGAGACTAATCTATGTCTTTTCCTTCAATTCTAAACACAAACTGATTTGCTCATCATTCAGCCCTTATATTAAAGTGGAATAAACAGCCTTTACATCTGTTGGGCTTTTGCCTCTTATTAGCTTGCTCCTCTTTGACAAAAGGAGTTCAGACTTCAAATGTTCCTTGCTTCTTATAAGTGTTTAAAAATATTTTTTAAAATACCACGACAAATTGTAAAGGATAAAGCTTAATAAATTCTGCCCTTGTAACATAACCAAGCAGTTTCTCTATAAAAACAAAATCACCAAGAGTCTTAGGTAGTGGTTTCTCTGCAGCTTACACCAACCCAGAAGGTGGGGGCAATTATCATATTGTCCTTGGCTATTTACCCCTGCTTACTTACCCCTTCCTTACTCTTTCTCCAGAACTTAAACCTTTGGCTGAACGATTCTAGTAGCTGAACAAGGACAAAATTACTCTCTTTGTCAGGGTTAGTTTTCTGCCAGCCTCCTGTGCTGGAACAGCTTGGTAAAGGACCCAGTGACCACCTGAGCCAGGGCAAGAAGTCACCTTTCCTCTCTACAGCCCACAGTTAGATGGATTCAGACTACCTCGAAGCTGCAGCCTTCCTGTTCAAGTTTCAATTCTCTTCCATTCCCCCCACTTTTTCCATCACCTGCCATCTTTGCTGCTAAGGAGAATTTGCCCCCCAGCACCATGAAACAAAAATTAACAAGTGTTTTCTACCGCAGTGGAACAGCAGAGTGTGAAAAATAAGAGGTGTCTGTATCCTCCATTTAAATCATTAACCACTAGTTGCACGGCTTTCTTTGATCTAACTAAATCTTTAATTCCACATTCCTAGAGGCTTTTGTGTTGCATTAATTCTAGTCTCTCATTCACTTTAGTACTATTTCAGTAGTCATGAGGATCACACACAGATCAAGTTCTTGTACAGTTCACTGTATTTACATTTATGAATTTAACAACTTGTCTCTAGACTGTCACAGGTTTAAAAAAAAAGAAGAAAAAAAAAACCTATCCAGATTTACCAATTTATTTTTGCTTTAGAAAGGTAACTACCACAGACTCTCAACATGTTAAATCCATACAGCAGTGAAATTTAAAAAAATTCTATCATGCATACACCAGACCATTCCTCAGCACACCTTAAGCTGAAGACAAGTCATATTTGTAAAAGAAAGAAAGCAGCCAAATAATTGCCTATAAGAAGCAAATGCTAGTTGAGCAGAGCTCTCGCAGAGCTTGGGTCACATTAATTAAAATAACAAAACAAATAAACTCAGTCTCGGCTGAACTACAGAACTTATTCTGCTCTCTCCTTGCCAGAACACACAATTAATTAGACTATCCAGAAAAGATAGTCAGCACCAATTTAAAAGTCCATGTTACTGATCAATAAAATAATTTGTTAGACACTTTGCAATATTCCAGCACTAAACTACTACTACACTCTCCATGTGTTTTCTACCAACCAGGTAGAAAATGTAATAGACAGATGGAATTGTTAGTCAAATATAAATATATTTTGTTTGTTCAGAAGTATCTGTGTTCCAATGAAGTAATTAAGGTATCCCATTTTTATCAAAAACAGGTCTCAAAATCTGAAACAGAGCAAATATACTTGTTTGTGTTTTTTTTTGTTTTGTTTTTTTTTTTTAATTCTATAACACAAGTAATTTGCTCCAAATCACAGAAAGCAGCCACAAATAAACTGCCACAGAAACCACACTCTTCTAAGTGGCATTTTGTGTTCTACTCAGCAGATCATGCTGCCTTAGTAACCCTAGTACCAACATGAAAAATGAAATAATTTAAAAGGCAGAACTGGCTCCTTGCCACCCATTGTGAAGTTAGAAGAGCTTTAAAAAAAAAAAAAAATCAACAAAAAAACCACAAAAAAACTCCCAAACCAAGAAACAACAGTTACTATGAAAGGAAAGGATGTTGAAAACAACCATCTAGTTTAGAAAACTAAAAAAAAAAAACCCCAAAAAACCCAAAAAAACACAAAACCACCCAAACATTGAAAAAGGTATTTTCATTTGACTCAGTCAAACTTCAGCTGATCAAACTGGAGAACTATTTAGTACATAAAACCTTCTGCACAACTTATAACCTACAACTACTGTATCAAGAGCCTGGAAAAAGTTACATCAATTTTCAGTGACATACATAAGCTTAAAAACATCACAAGAAACTTTACTAGCACTTACAAATTGTAGCAAAATTATGAGAATGCTTAAAGAAATCCTTTCTGAAAGCTACCTCAGATGATGCTAAAGACTCATCTTTAAATCTACATTACTTAAGACTAATTAGAGAGAATGTTTGACCTATTAAGATTTAATGAATAAATTTACAAAACCAGTTCAAAGATTGAATCACCAATATATAACCATCCAGTTTCAAACACCTAGACACCACCAACTTCTTTAAGTCATAATGATGCATTTTATTTCATGTTGCTTTTATAGTGTTCTTCAAACATCATTAGTGAAAAACTAGTGCTAAAGAGATTAAAAGAAACTATAGACATACTACTAAGACTTCAGAAATGTGCATCCTCAAAGAGATTCTTCATCTGAAGTAGTTTAAAAAAATTAATTAAGACTTACCAAGTCTGTGCTCCAAGTGACAGAAAATGTTGACTGAACACAAAGTTCAGTCATTTGAAAAGTATTTACTACTTATCTATGCATCTAACAACAGCTTTACTAATGACTATACTGTTTAAGGGGACTCACTACGTAACATGTATTGTATTAGGAGCTGGTATCCCCCTTTTTGTGGTAAAATATAATCCTTATATTTACTTAGTTACACACCACATTTTTAAACAGTATGTATATTTTGCCATTAACAACTTTACTTGCTTGCCTCCTAAAAGAAAGATTTTAAAGAAAGTTGATACCATTTATGTAGAAATTGAATTGCCCCTCCATACTAAATTTTGTGCAGGTATCCTGGGAGAACCCACAAAAATATTTCACTTGATCGGAATTTTAGAAAAATAAAAGCTTCCTGAGGTGCCCAAACCGAAGATCCTATGATCTCCTGAATTCAATATCCAGTGTGGAGGATTCATTTGATACTGAACACTCCACCTGCACTGCAGAACAAGCTCCATTTTGATAAGAGCACAGGTTCTGCTTTCTGATCTTTAATGTTCATGTTGCTTGCAGAGTGTTCTGGTGGGATGATAACTGGCAGCATCCTTTCCTGAGAACTCCTGCCTGAACTGACAGCACCTTTAGACAATGGGAATGGTAAAAAAATTAGACCTTTGCCTGTTTCGCCCCTTTTTTTTTTTTCAAGGGTCAAACCTAAAATGTTTAATTTTAATGAAATGAACTCATGTTATCAGAAACAGAATAAAGAAAGGCACTGTTGCTGCCATGCAAAAGCTAAAAAGGTGGAGTAACAAGCCTGGTACTTGCAGCAAGGGGTTTAAAAAGGAAAAAAATGAAGAAAAGGCATGTAATTCTCCATCAAGCAACCTTATTTAACTTCAGCACTGGCCACAGAAGAGGAAATCAGTTGCGTAAATACATATTTCATAGTTTTGTAAAGAAGCTGTGCACAGGAGGGAAGATTAGGAGCATTCCATTGCACACCCAAAAAGCTTAAGGGCAAATGGAATAAAAAAGCTTAAGCAAAGAAGCACATATGTTGCATACTGGCTTCTATACCCTGCACTAGCTATGAGAAAGTAGCTATGTTCACACACACACTGATGTATGAACAGTTGAAAACTTACGAAAACCATCTCACACCTCAAAAACCTAAACACTGTACCTAGAACTCTCAGGTGGTTAAAGCTGTTAGAAAATTATACTTAGTGTATGAGAAACTCATAGAGGACTTTCATGTCCCTGGTGCATTGGCAAAACTACGGCACATAATCATATTTGTGTGCAAAGCATGCTAGGAAGCAATCCTGAGACACCAAGTAAGGTTGTTGCAACAGAGAATGGGAAAAGATCAAGCCCATAAAGATCTAACAAGTCAGGATCTAAAACCTG